>VZRU01002709.1:0-98914 GCA_013398155.1 Pedionomus torquatus | reverse complement strand
AATAAATAATAAAAAAAAAAAACCTGTAGGGAGATCATTCATTTCGGGCCATGGGCCTTTTGCATAGGAAGTACCGATGGTGTCAGGCAATCAGTGTTAACATGCGGACATTGCCAACAAGGGGTTTTCAGATAGCCATTCTCCAGGTCTATACGCATTGTGAACAAGTTCCTGTAATTGTTGTTTGTATGTATAATTCAACGCACCAAAATAAGAAAGATGTAGATTTATTTCATCCTATTATACAGACTGAATAGTTGTACAAATTTATTTACTGCTAGTGATAAGACCTGCTTTTTTTTTTGTTGTTTTGTTTTCGTATTTTTTCCTCCTTTTTTTTTTTTTTTTTTTGAGAATAAACTAGATTAAATTCCGTTGACTTAAAAGTGTTTTGTGCTTGGGGGTGGGAAAGGGAATATCTTTCTTTCTTTATTATTTTTTTTTGGTTTGTTTTCATTTATTTGGATGGTATCTATTTCATAGTTACCACGGGTACGGGAATGTGTGTCTCTGCGCTCATGCCAACAGCCAACAGACTGTTTGCGGTGACTTGATAAAAGAAAAAACACGGAACAAAGTTTAAAAAAAAAACAAAAAAACACCCTCAAAAATAAATGGACTGCATGTTTAGTGTCACCCCACTGTCCGGTGTGTGCTCCCTGTCCCTCGAACCACAGCCCAGCTGCTGCTCCTGCTTGATGTTGGGCTCCCAGGTGGGAATGGGTCCCTTTTGGTCTCAGTCAACCATGGCCACCAGGGTGGTAAACCTGTGATGATGACAATTTAGGACTGGGATTAGTGCAAAGGTATGGCAGGGGCCTTATGATCCTGGATGTTTTTTGGGCAGTACTAGAAAAGACCCCAAGGCTCTGGGCAGGAGCTGGAAAAGTGATTTCTGCTCTGCCCCATTGGGTACTCGGTGGTATAATTTGATGGTCTAAAGCTGGCATCTTGATGTGAAATCAAGATGGACCAGACCCTGTCCCTGTGCTTGGAGGAACGGGCAGAACTTGTTAAAAAAGCCTCGGTTTAACGGTAGACAGAGGACGATTTCCAAAAATTTAGTGGCCATCAGCCAGCCTCTTCCTGCAAGAGTTTTCTTTGAAATAATAACATTTGTATTAACATAATTATTATTATTGTTAATAGCAAAGTTTGGCTCTTATAATTTGATTTCTGATGGCTTAATCCTTAGGAATTGGTCTTCCTTTTAGTCTTCATATTTACCCTTCCAGCTTCTTTACAACATCATAAGGGTTGGGCATTTACTTTCCACATGAAGGGTTAAAGGTCTTATCACCCAACTCCATTTGCTGGAGGTTTAAGCATGGTGTGACAAGACAGAGGTTGATAAGGCCGTGAGAAAATTGTTAGAAAACCCCAAACGAAAAACAACCCCTGAACTTAAAAACCTCAGCAGATGTGACCTGCAAATGATTTTTTTTAATTATTATTATTATTTTTGGTGTGGAATGAAACAACTGAGTTCTTTCACCCAGAAATACGTGTACTCCTGACTTTCAGTGCCCAGTGGATGGAAAAATATCACCGTAGCTCTCAGACGCTATTTCGAACCCACTTTCTCTTGGATGATAACTGAAGAGGGTAACAGTGGCAGGATCTAATCTTCTTCTGCAGGATGGCTCATATGAGTAAGGATGTTTCATGTAAGAAAGACCACTTCAAAACTTTCAGGATGATTATACAGAGGTCAAACAGTCATTTAATTTGGGAATGGGGGAGGAAGGGGAAAGGATTGACCTTTACTTGGGCTTTTTCTCCTTTGTTTCAGAAAGAACTTAGTTAAACTATGTCTACCATAAAGGAGGATTTAGCAGATGTAAGTGGAACAGGCAGTAATCGTTTTGTAATGTTGTATATTATTTCCTTTTTCCTCTGTTGACAAAAACGTGTAAAAAAGTCGGAACAAATGGCATATTTAAAATCTTATGTTAATCACCTTTCTGCTTTCTCAATGAATATTTTAAGCATAAAGACTAAATGTCGAAATAAAACAGAGTGAAGAATTACTGAGATGCAAATGGAGATCTTGTTGGCTCCTAATTAATCATCTGTGAACTATATAGCTATTTTCAATTAGTCCAACAAATCAAAGGAAATAATCATCTTTGCTGATATTAAGCTTGAGAGATTATTATTTTTTAATTTGGGATGCTACAACCTTTCCTTCCTTTCACTCATCAACAGATTGAAGTTGGACTAAGATATTGCTTCCAGGACCTCAGCAGTGGTGACAATTCGAGGAGGATTTGTACAGCAGAATTCTGCATTTGGGTATTACTGTGTTTGAATATTTCCATTTGCTTTAGAGGGAACAGGCTCCCCAATGTCTCCCTCTAACTCTTTTTTTTTTTTTTTCCCTAAAACCTGGAAGTCTCTTTTTCTTGCAGTTTCCTTCTGATGTTGTTTCATTGGTTTTAGGGGCATTGAGCAGGATGAAGCAGGATTTGGGCCAGCTCAGAGGATGGGCATCCTGAAAAGGACACATACGCAGATTCTCTGTCTGCACCTACTCTAGGAAACCTATGGAGTTTATCTAGAGAGTTTTTACATCAATTATCTTACATTCTGATGCCAGAAGCAGGATGAATATGATCTCTCACATCACATACCCCCCTGATTTCTGCTTGACATGCTAAATAAATATGAGTGTCTACCAATTTCCCAGTTATGTTTATTTTCCCTCTTCTTCTCACAGAGAAAATATTCCAGATTTTTAATGTCTTGAAGGGCTTCATTTTCTTGTTTGACTTTTTTCTTTTTCCTGTTTTTGTTTGTTTGTTTGCTTGCTTGCTTATTTTGTTTGCTTGACTCTTGTTTCTTTCCTTCCCTTTAACACATGAGAGAAAGCTGGTTTACAGAAAAGGCTGAGAGCATTGTTCTTGGGGAAACGTTTTGTGAACAGGTGACTACGTTTCTTCATTTCTGAAATTGCAGGGAATAGCTGGTGATAGGCAGGTTGGAGCAGGAAAGCCCTCTGAGTCATGGCTCTGCTTCGATAATCCATACTGTGTAGAAAACACCATGGAAGCCATTAGTGGGGTCAAATCTCGTGGTCTTTTTGCAGGCAAAATCCCTTCTGGGAATTTCTGTGAGTCATAGGTGCTCTGCTGGTGTGCCCATGGTAACTTTACTCATGATCCAAGCAAAAGTCCATTGACATCAGTGGAAAGACTCCTAATGAGTAATGCAATAAGACTTGAATCAAGACCTCCTAAGTATTAATTTCAGTGTTATCAGCTTGATTTATCTGACTGATTTAACTTTTCTGCTGCATTGGTCCTGTGTTTGTACACATCTGTGTACAGAGATACAAACAAGATATCACAGGGACATTTTTAAGATTACCAAACTCAATGCTTCAAGGTTGAAGAAACGAGGAATGCTGTAATTAACACCATCTGCAAAACTTTTTATTTTTTTTTTTCATATGCATTTGAATTATGAGTTGTCTTAAGAAGCATCTAAACCTGCGCTTATGTTCCGATTAGCTGTGTGTTTTGAAGTGATTTCCCAATAATTCCACTTTAGGGTGATGAGATTTTATCTTGGCTGTTGCAACATGATTTCACAGAACCATAGAATGGTTACAGTTGGAAGGGACCTTAAAGATCATTGAGTTCCAACCCCCCCTGCCATGGGTGGAGACACCTCCCACCACACCAGGTTGCTCCAAGCCCCATCCAGCCTGGCCTTGAACACCTCCAGGGATGGGACATCCACAGCTTCTGTGGACAACCTGTTCCAGTGCCTCACCACCCTCACAGGAAAGAAGTGCTTTCTAGTATCTAGTCTACATCTCTCTTCCTTCAGCTTAAAATCATTACTCCTCGTCGTATTGCTACACTTCCTGACAAAGGGTCCCTCTCCAGCTCTCCTGTAGCTCCCTTCAGATACTGGAATGCTGCTTTAAGGTCTCCCTGGAGCCTTCTCTTCTCCAGGATGAACAATCCCAACTCTCTCAACTTGTCCTCATAGGAGAGGTGCTCCTATGATCTTCTTTGTGGCCCTCTGCTGGACCTTGTACCTCCAACCCAATGTGCTACTACACTAATGGGAACTCAGGCCATGGGGCTGGAATAAAACTACCCTGAAACAACACACCAATAACACAATCTTTGGGTCCTCAGCACAGATTAGTTTTCCTTCCAGAGTCACTCCTTTTGGTAATGCACACGTTGCCATGAGCCACATGTTCTCATGCTCCTTTTTTGATCATTGAGACCCATGGTTTCAGGACTGGGGTGTAGTCTAGGGAAGAATATGGGTGAGTGATGATGAGATTAGAGTGAACCTGCCTTTTCTTTTTTTTTTTTTTCCCCAGCATTTGGGAAGTGTTTGGGTTAACAGATGAGAAGACATTCTTATCGAAAAAGCCTCGTAAAAATAAATTTATTTATTCCTATCTCTTTTATGGAGGTTCTATATGACATTGGGAAACTGAGACCAGTCTTGTCATGTGGGGCACATGGGGACAGCCACTAATTGTTTGATCATCCCTTTTGGGGATTCCTAATTTCACACTCTGTGTTCTGGTTTGCAGAAGTGTTCAGCGCGCTCAGTGGTATCTGAAGCCAGGGGATCTTGTGCCTGAATTAATCCTGCAGAATACCAAATTCTTTAAAAATACTGGGTTTCTATCAATCTGAACTGTAAATCCAGGATTTCATGTCTTCTACCTTCTTCCATCCCCAAATCTGGAGAATGGATAATAACTCCTTCTCTCCTCAAAGATGTGTTGTGAAGATAAATCCCTCACTTGAGAAGTGCTTGGAAATGGGTTGCTGAGCACCATGGAAAAGCCATCAGCTTCAGCAGGTCTGCAGAAAGGAAGGTGTGAGGAGTAAGAAAAATACAGCTCATGCAGGGCAATGTGCTCCCTGTGCCCTGAATGAGGGAAAGGAGAAATATTTGGAGTGATTGTTGTATGGAGAAGGAGCAATAGAGGTGGAGAGAGAATGGATAATTCAGTCTGGTGTTTCCTAGCATTTCAGTGGTTGATTGTTTTAATCTGCACACTATTGTTTAATTTTTTTTTTTTTTATTTTTTGTTGTTTGGTTTGGTTGAATTCTTCTGTAAAAACATACACGTGCAGATATAAATGGGTGCTTACTGGTGGTATGGACTCCATACCTCATTACCAAGGAAGTGTGATGTGCCACCCCCATGAGTAAGTACGTCTAGACCCAGAGGATGGGAGGGCACTTGCTGTCACCTTTCTGTCTTCATCGGTTGGTTGTGTGGTGTCCTGTGTATGCCTGTGTGGATATCGAAGCTACAGCTCTACAGAAACCAAGGCACAACACGAATGCATAGCAAATTGATACCTGTTTCACACAGTTCCCTGAGGCCATGCAGACTCCCGGGTGGATGTTGGATCCCTCTATCTTAGAAGTATATTTCCCTCGTTATAAGTTTAAATTAAGGCTTTGACCTGAAGCTCAACTCATTTTTTTTTTTTTTCTCTCGAGGTAAAAAACACCTGGTTATTTAACCTGTCCTTTTACATTTCCACTCTGGGTTACTGTCGACTCTAGAGGTACTGAAATAATTCATGAGAACCTGTCCTTTGGGAAGACAGGAGTGACTGAAATGCTCAGGAAAAGCTTGTTTGTGAGCCTCGCAGGCTGGTGTTCATGCTAACGTGGATAATTAGCCGACCTTCTGCTTGCGTACTTAGGCTTAGCCCATGAACTCTTTTAGTTCCCAATTTATATTATGTTGCAATATTATAGTGCAATCATTTACTTGACTATTTCTGTATTAGAACTACATTAATCTTCTTATGGTACTTGACTGGGTAACTCTTTTCTTGCTAAGCCACAAATCACCCAGTGTGTACATCAAGGTGGTCCCATTGACTGCAGGGACCAGTGCTGTCCTCAGATCTCGGTTGCTTTATTCCAGGACAGGGTACAGCTCTTCAGCTCCAACTTTGCTTTTAATTATGATCTTCCCTAATATTCACCAGTCATAGGAGAGCTTCCTCTCCTAGCTGAGGTTATTATGAATAATTGAAAAGTCCATAGAGAGCTGTATGAACTACTGTGAATGCAGAGGGGTGTTGACAGCTGTTGGCTTCTTGAGACTCTTGGTTTCTTCTTCTTCATGTGCCATTGTTGCCCATGACCAGGGTGGTCAGAGGAGCCCTCTCTGCAAGAGGTGAGGTTGTCTCATCACAAAACCTCAGGCTAGTTGCAGAAGGTTGTCCCTTTCCTGCATGCATGCAGAAATGATCGCTGATGAATTTACTTCCCGTGGAGTCACACTGGAGCAGATTTATAGATACTGTGATAAATTTTAAACTATATTTAGGGACTCTGAGGAAACACAAATGAATAGGCACAGGTCCTGAACTGTGACTCTTGATTGCAGCTGCTTCATAATAGATTTTTTTTTTTTTTCCCAAAGTACCAGTATGGGACAGGAAGTGGAGGGGAATATAGAATTATGCTGAGCCTGGAGAGAGGAGGATCTTTGAGTAGGAATTGAACAGGACCCATGGGAAAGCCAAAAATGAGGAAGGAGGGACAGAACCTATGATGGATTTCTGAACAGTCACACAGGGTCTTTCCATTAATAGCAAGCAGGATGTTTTCCTTTATGAAAACCCGATTAAGTTTGTCAGACACTGATAACCTTTCCGTAAAAATTTTCATACTGTGTGTACTGTATATATGTACATAGTAGGGACATTGTTGTCTATTAATTTCCGTAGGGTGGCTTCTCTATAAAATCCTGTACATCAAAAAAGAGTTATGTTCGCATCTGGACCTGTCAGCCTTGTTTGTATTTATTAGACCTTTTCCAGAAGGGTCATGAGAGAGGAAGGTGAAAGTCTACGGATTTGATGACGTCTATCTGTCCCTGTTGTGTATGCATAGGTATTTCAGGGATGGCACGCAGGAATGGCTCTTGTATTTCCTCTGCAGAGCTGTCATTTTGCATCAGGGGATGTAAAAGTTGGATGCAGGCTCTGGAAAGGACACCTCTCCTCGACACCTCAATGGCAAATTGACTTAAACAAACTCTAAGCATCAAATACATCATCTCTTCTCTGAGCCACTGTTTCAAAGTGTCCCTTTTCTCTGCTCATGCCCTTAGGGTGGACACCACCCAGGTCTTGTTTGTCTTCTGGCTTTAGCGGTGTGTCACAGACTTTGCTTGCCCATGGTGCAGAGAAAATCTGCTCAAATTGCTCCTGACCTGTTTGAGTGGAAGTAGCTGGTCTTTGGGAGCCTTTTCTCTGGAGAACTGAGTTGGGAGGCAGTTAGGAGGCATCAGGCTTTCCAAGCCTTCAAGTGGTATATCCCCTTCCCTCTTGGCTTCTTGAAGACCTCAGGCTGGCCAAGCACATAAGTGCAGTGCTTGCTTCACTTGATGGATCAGCGCAGTGTGTGTCGGCAGCTCAGACATGTTTTACGATGTATGGAGAGGTGAGGAAATCCTGTGTTTTCACTGATTTTTTTTTTCCGATTCCCTCTGGTCTACTTCATCCACATCTCTGACAGGATGTCATGTATCTTTACCCTGTATGTAGAGTGCATAAACCTCAAACTCAAATCTTTGTTCAAACTCTGAGGATCAGGTCTTCATCCTGTTGCTGCTGAAATCAATTGCCAGGTCTCACTTTCTGCTTATTCTCAGGAATTACTGCATTCCTTTGACTATGATCTCCCTTCAAGCAATTGGATTCCCAAATTTTCTCTCTCTACACCATAAATGTCCTGCTTGTTTAGGAACATGTACCATTTTTCCTTTAAAGCAATGGAAAGTCTGTAGTCAGTGGGAATCCAGTGGCATGGAAGGGAAAACCTCTATCATACTATAGAAGTTTATTAAGGGAAGTGGTTGGGATAAGATCAGTCCAGATGAACAGATTCCTGCTGTTTAAGGACAATCATGGAGATTTCTAGGTGTTTTTATATAGTTCTGTAATATATTTTAAATGTAATCTTTGACCATTTTTCAGCTTGGTGACTGACTCTGGCTTAGGAACATGGATGGACTGCATTACCTAAAGAGGGGATGCGCCCTTTTTACAGCTTCTGGGTGCAGTGACGTTTGTGTCCACACCAGTGGCAGTAATGGATCAGGAGCAGTGATACATGTAATAGACTCACAGGCTCCAGTACACCTCAACACATCAGAGTACGTCAGTTAGATGAGCACCCCACAAATATAATTAATCAGGTTGGCTTACAAAATAATTTATTGTGCATCCCTTCTGCTAAAACAAAGGCAAACTTTTTCCTATGTATAAATATGTATGACCTCATTTCAAAAGACCTTACACTCAAAGCGTTTGCTCCTTCAAGTTCATGGTCCTGTCTTATGTACTCCATCCTTAAGGCTTTCCTATGGCCTCTAGCCTTTGCCCAGGTAATTATTTGCTGGTGCTGCTACTTGTATTCAGCAAAGTAGAGGTAACTTGCAGCACGAACTGCAGCAGGATTGATTAAAATGATTCAGCAGATGATTCAGAAATATGAATCAACTCCTATCCTGACCTTCTGGAAGATGTTGCTTCTGAAAAGGTCCTCTCCTCTCCCTTGAGGTCCATCTCCAGAGTCACTGTTGCTGCTAGAAAGCCTCCTGCCTTGTTTGTCAGCTTTGGATCAGCTTTTAGGGAGGGTGGCTTGTTGGATTTCCTGGGTTGTCAGGTGTTGTTGGTCCTCAAAGAAACAGACAACCTGTCAGAGATGATCAATAAATGACATTGCCTGCCCTGGAGCATGAGGCTTTTCAAAGAGAAACTCCCAAGAAGATATTCAAGCCTGGGATGTAATCTTGACCACACTCCGCTGATATTCAGTGAAGGAGGCTGGGAAGGTGGTAACATTCCTCTGAAATGTTCACAGCATCATGTGTCCTGAAGCAATGCAAAAAGAGGTGGAAAAGAGGTGACTTAATTCTGCTCTGGCAGTGCTTTTTTATACCAGTATCCTGGTGCATTTATATCTCCTTTATACCACAGGTAGGTGGAGTTAAACCTTGTTTGTGCTGGAGCATCAGCATTTGGTCTGAGTCCTTTATATTTTAGATCACAGGATCACAGAATTATCAGAGTTGAAAGAGACCTCTAGAGATCATCTAGTCCAACTCCCTGACAAAGCAGGATTGCCCAGAGCACAATACTTAGGGTGCGAAGGCAACTCCACAGCCTCCTGGGCAGCCTGTTCCAGGGCTCTGTCACCCTCACCCTAAAGAATTTTTTCCTCATATTTGAATGGAACTTTCTTTGTTACAGCTTGTGCCCATTGCCCTTCATTCTGTCACTGAGAACCACTGAGAAGAGTCTGGCTCCATCCTCCCTTAACCCACCCTTTAGGTGTCTGTAATGATGTAATGATGATAGGAAAATTCCTTCTCTGCTCTCAAGTGCATCACTATCATTCATTTTGGTGGTATTAAAGCTGTGAGACTGGGAACAAAGTTATGTCCAGAATTATACCCACCAGTTGTGCTGTAAGAAATAGGAACACCTGTGTTCAAACTCTGTTCATAGTGAATATCCGAGGAAAATATTCCTGTTTCTGAAAAATGACGTTTAGGGTCCTCTGATCTCTGCAGCCTGCACCAGTGTCTATGGCAGCTGGTCAGTGACTCAGTGTGGACGCAGAAAATAACTCAGTTTTCCCCCTGAAGTCTTTTATGAGAGGTTTCTGACTGTGTTTGCTATGTTACCTGGCTCATTTTGTGTGTTCCTGTATCTCCTCATGCTTGGAGTTATGTCCTTAAACTAGGTTAAATGTCCAGCTGGAGAAATGTCTTTTTCAGGCATATCTAGTCAACTGTCATGTGTCATCAGGCTTGAGGTTCTTGGCAGACAACTTTGGACTCTGCAGAGGAGTTTACTTACAGGCAATTGTCTGGTGTTTCCCAACAGTAAGTAGAGAGAAAAAGACACTTCTAAGGTTTGAATCTTATGTATCTATTTTAGATAGTCATTTTAGGATGAGGTTGACCATATCCTGAAAGCACCCATTTCTTTCCACTAAGTAGCTCTACAGAAGGTATTGGCTTTGCCAGTATCTGGAGGTGAGAGAGATAAGTCCCAACCTGGGCATCAGTGCAAAATGTGCAAGAATTTCCTTCATGGTGACTTTGCTGGCCTTTGACATTTGCACAGAAGGATTTCAGGTTAGTTTGAAAGTGGTCTGGCTTTACTTGATAGCAAAGAATTTTCCAAGGAATACAGGAGGTGGAGTAGGAAGAAGGCTTGTATTGCTCCTTAACTAAAAATCCCTCTCCTAAACTGGCATCCCAGCAAAGTCTCCAGTGCCCAAACCTTTTCAGATGTGGGCATCTTTGTTTTTATCAGCACTGTCAATGTTGTACTCAGTGCTGCAGTGATTCTTCTTTAACTTTGTTATGATCAACTAATTTACATGAATCAGGTTTTTTTTTGGTCTTAGACGTGGTATCAAAAGGGCTTCTGGCAGCAGCAGCAATAAATATAGACACAAATTATTTTAATATTTATCTTATCTAACATCTGAGCATGTAATTGGAGGGCGCCCAGACACAGCAATGATGTTAAAGGAGCTTGAAATGCCATTGTATAAGTAAATAAACAAACACATAAATACTTTGATTCTCAGCTACACAGAATTAATGTTTCACACATCTTAAGGGGGTGTTATTTCACTGTTAAAGTACTAAAATCAAGTCAGGACTACTGAGTCCTATTTTAACTTCTGCCTTTAGCCACTCACAAAATTATGGTCATGTAGATACAGACCTGTGAAGTTGCTCTTAATTAATTATATATTTTTTTTCCTTGCTCAAACTAGCTTTCAAGAGTTTATCTGGGGTGGTGGAAGGAAGGTTTGGGTTCCAATGCCTATTTCTGTAAATTTTTAAGTTCTCATCATGCATCTGAAAAATTAGGGTAATTAGCCTCATGTCATCAAACCTTGCAAAACCATTTGAGATGCAAAGTATTGTATCTCCTTCATTATGCAAGAATAACAATACATTTCTGAGTGTGATGTTAAAAGCTTCAAAGCTGAAAGAACAGAATAAAGTGGGTGCCATAATAGTGCATACCCCGTCCAACTCCAATTAGTGACCTCAGAAATGCCAAAACCCCTTTTACAGTATGCTTACTTAATATTACAGTACTTTGCCGTAGCAGGAATTAGGTGATGCCCTGGCTGAGAAATACTGTTTTCTGAGAATAATGTCCTGATAGATCTAAATCTGCAAGTGTGCCAACCCACAAAGGACAGATACGCAAAAATCGGAGGGTTGCTTCAGTTGTCTATCTTAAAAAGTTAGAGATTAGTAACATGAAAAATAGTTCTGGTTACTAAAATTGGTGTTAGTTTATTGCACTGCAATGGTTTCTTCTCATAGAAATAAAGTTCCTGGTAGAGCAAACAAGTTTGTCTTCTCCCTGCAGCTGGGTTTTTTTCTTTAAGTTTGATTTAGTAAAAAAAAAAAAGCATCTGAAAGGGATGGAGACTCATTTCATAAACTAGGCTTGAAGCTGACTGAAAAATGTGGTGGGAAAGTTCATCTCCAAACGTACAATCTCAACACTTTTGAAACATTTATCTTTTGGAAATGGATTTGCTTACATGTTTCCAAAGCAAAAGGTTTTGATTTTTCATTTTGAGAAGGCACTTTTCATAAAAACATGAGTTACCTTAAAAAAAAAAATAAAAAAAATTAATAAGATTAATTAACATAAAAATCAAGTTGAGCAAAACATTTTGCCTTGACCTATAATTAATCAAAGAAATACTTCAGCACAAAATTAAGAGGGAATGTTAACTGTCCTTATTTTTTTTATTAAATTTCTGAATGAAACTCCTCTTCACCTTCTAGTGAAGGGTAAATTTTTTCCCCAGATCATTCTTGGTCTTAATCTGCTCTGTATGTGATCAATAACCAAGCTAGACCAAGATGGCCTGACTTCAGAAATCCCATCATTAACAGGGATCGTGACATTTTAATGCTCTCTTTAGACAACTTATAGAGATATCCAGTAAGGAAAGCTTTATTTTATCTGTGAGTGACATATTGACCAGTACCCATGAATGAGATCACACATTTCTGTCCAGGCAGAATGATGAACAATAATAATAACAACAATGCTGTGTAAAAATAGCTTGCACACACACAGACAAAGTGAAGAGCTGGAGTTCTTGAGTGGGCTTATAAATCTAAAGGCTTTATACTATGTAGTTATCAATTCAGCTGTCAAATAATTGTACCACTTCCCGCTGGATTTTTGGCATAAAGATCTCTGAGCCATTTTGCCAGAACAGCTTTAAAAAGTAGCAGAGAAAAGAGTTTTCTCTTCTCTTCTCTTCTCTTCTCTTCTCTTCTCTTCTCTTCTCTTCTCTTCTCTTCTCTTCTCTTCTCTTCTCTTCTCTTCTCTTCTCTTCTCTTNCCTTTTCCCTTCCCCTTCCCCTTCCCCTTTTCCCTTTTCCCTTCCCTAGCTAGCCCTAGATGGGCCTTCCCCCCAAATGAACAAAGGAGCACTATTTCACCATTGCTTTTCCAAAAGAGTTATTTGTCTCAATAGAGAGACCGCAGAAGCAGCAATGTGCAATGCAGGGAATTGGTCTTTAGGGTTCCAGAAGGCTTACCTTGAAGGGTAGGTGTCCTGGCAGGTTCATGGATTGGGCATTGTTTTAGTTTCTTAGGACAGATTTTTGGAAGGCTGCTAAGGCACGTCGATGCACTGGATTCTTCCAAGGCATGAACTGCTGGCAGGGAAAGAGAACTGGGCCTAGATGAGCCAAAGCTGTGCATTTTCACAAGTCCTTCAGCTGCTCCCCTATAATCCAGGAGCGCAGGGGTGTAAATCCCAAACTAATATCTTAGATATGTTTGATCTACTGCTAATAATAGCTCCACCCACTTGACATGGGGCATAACTCACTGACATTTGTGAGGCCGTCCGAGTCTTGCAAGTAAGATACAGCATGAATCAAAACTCCTGTAACAAAAAGAGTGCTGACATTTCCATTTTGTTTTAATTCTTGCTAACGGGGGCCTTGCCAGCCTGAAACAGGGGGTTCCTGCCATGAGAACCCCAGTAGACGGCTCACAAAAATAATTTTCTCATGTTGCTTTTTACGTCCCATTTCTAAGGAGACTTGCACACACACACACACAAAATAAAATAACCCCCTGGGAACGTTGCCCGGGCTGTGCCCAGAGTTTGATTTAAGGGGAAAACAACCTGTCGGGTCAAGAGAAATAGTTAACTGCGGCAGTGCTCAGTTACCTCTGCGTGACCTCCCTTGCAAACGTGGACGGGAGTCTCTCGGCGGTGCCGCAGATATTGGATGACTCTCCTAGCGTTGTTGAAAGACAGGGGTGATAAATAGCCTTTGAGCCACGTTTCTTCCCTCCTTCAGGCAGAATTTGAGAATCTCAGGTATACGGCCTTGGGAGAGTGATTCACGAGGTACTACTCGCAACCAGCTTCCTCCCAGGGAGAAAGCTGACACTTCCAGGACACTGACCTCGAGCCTGTATACATTTTAAATGTTTCAGCACCCTCAGGAAAACCACAATTAGATGTTGCCTCCTTGTATTTAACACCCAGAGACCAGCAAAGCACATGGCTGGAGAGTAAATGTTTGAAAAACAAAACTTTTCTTTTTCAAATGTCAGAGAGGAAAAAAAAAAAGAAAGGAAGTTTATTATTATTATTATTATTATTATTATTATTATTNAAAAAAAGAAAGGCAAACCCACACAGCTTTTGCACTTTGTAGAGGCAAGACGGTGCTTCAAATCTGCCTTCGTTATCCAACTGTGTCTGGCCAGGTTGAGCCTTGCACCCGCTCCTCCTGTGCAGCACAGGAGCTCTAGATGTTGGCAGCTGAGTGTAGGCAGGATCTCAGATATCATGGCAATATATAAATAAATAGAGAAAGACGAGATAAAATATACAGGCAGATGGAGGGGCTGATAGGGAGATAGGCTGATAGGGTGGTCAGGGTAACTGCGCTTCAGCACATGCATAAATACGTGGGTTGTGCCCCTTCCCCCAGGGGCAAAATATCCAGCATCCAACATGACACACGCAAACGGCCATTTAGCCAAAAACACTCCAAAGCCTAGAGTTAGAATAAACCTTTGTTTGAGCAGCACGTTTAAAGTAACAGCACTTTGGTTTTTTTTGTTTTTTTTTTTTTTTTTTTTTTTAAAAAGAAAAGGCAGCTATTTGTTAAGTGGGCGAAATGGGTATAATTTGATCCCAAGATTTCAAGAAAAGGTTGAAAAGGTTCCAACGCTCTGATATTTTCCCTACCCATCACCACCCTTTTAGGCAGGCAAATACCCAGATACTAAGCTGAGAGCTGCTTCTATCAGGAGAAATGTCCAAATGGGCATGGGAAAAGTGATTTTTTGTTCCTTTTCTAAACTTTATGCTATGAGGACCACTAGGGAAAATGTGAAGGTCATGGACTGTAGCCTTTTTCTTGACACTTGACCAGCTTTTCAATGTGCAAACATTATTGTGGATCCATACAACCTCAATGGTGATCCTGAATTTCTGCCTGTGAACATCATGCTGTATGTGAACCCCTTTCCTAGGATAATGTCCACAAAAAAACTGCTCTAGTTTTGGTATGGTTCGATAGAGAGTCTGTTACTTGCTGGGTATTTTTGTCAGAACCCTGGTGATGATCCAGTACGCTTTCATGTCTCATCCTTACTTAGTAAATTCAGCTTTTGGTAACAAGCAATTAGCATTTTGTACTGTGTGGTATGAAGGGGGATGTATATATTTTAATAAATAGTACATTTTTACTGGGGACAGAAACTCTGGTTGAATTTGCTGTAGAAACTTGTGACCCAAAATAAATAAGGGAAGTGTTTAAAAATCATGGCATGTAGATATTTTTAAGGTAAAATGTTTCCTTTATGGAAATAACAATTTGATTTGACTTTTTTAAACTGAAGCTTTTTACATTTTTCATTTCCAAATGGCATTTTCTTTGAAGGATTGACCTAATTTAGAAGAAAAAAAATAGATAAGAAAGAAGGAAAAGTTTTAAATGACTTCCAAATGATACTCAGCATTTCATTTTCAGCTGAAGAAAATGTTTTGGGCTGACGGAAATGATTTTTTTGTTTGTTTGTTTCATTAAAACCAAATGAAAACCTTCAAACTTTTCGTTTTGCTTTGACTCTGTCATTTTTTTTTTCCGTCTGCACTTATTATGCTTGGCCACGCCGCTGGAAAATGCAGTAATTCACTGAAGTGAATCACCACTGGTGACCTCTTTGAAAATACTTTTGGTGATACACCTCAAACATCTCCAATCTTTCACGTCTTTCCTCAGCTCTGAGCATTTGTTAATTAAGCATTGCCACACAGTGCCGAGGGAAAAAGCTATTACCATGAAATGAATGCAAGATTTTATGTGACCTGCCTGGAGATGTTGAGACCATCAGTCTTCCAAGCAAGCAGAAAACCCCAGAGTCCTGGAGCGTTTCCTCTTCAAAAGCAGTAGGTGATTCTGCATCACTGCTGGGGTTATCTGCCCATGCAAAATGGTCAAGGACACAGCTACTGCAACAACTTGGTAAATTCGGCTAAGAAATTATGTTTTTTTTCTATGGATAAATGGCATGTTCCAAGCTCCAGTGTTGCTTGTCTACGACATTTCACAAAGGGTAATTGGGCATTGGTGTGAATTTAAAAACAACCACCAAACTGAACTTTCTGTAGATGTGCAATGCAAACAAAACCACATCTTTGCCTTCCCCACCCTTGCTCCAAAACTATGCTGAGGTTTTGGAAAGTATATTCGTATTTTCATTTTCATTCCTCCAAGGTAGGACACGATGCAGGATGTGCTGAAATAACCACAAAGGGCCAGCTGGTCTGGGTAGGTTTTCAGCACACGTCTCCAGAGCCCAGAGGAGGAGGAGGGCTCTTATTAGTGAGTGAGCTTGGAGGTGGGGTTTTCCCCATGAATTAAAACCTACAACCAACCTTGCCATTTTAAGTGTAAAAAGCAAGTCTTCATTGTGGGTGACTGAGAATGATCATAGAACATAAAATGGTTTGGGTTGGAAAGGACCTTTAAAGGTCATCTGGTCCAACACCCCTGCCACAAGCAAGGACATCTTCACTAGTTCATGCTGCTTAGAGCCTTGTCTAACTTGACCTTGAATATTTCCAGGGACAGGGCATCTACCACCTCTCTGGGCAACCTGGGCCAGGATTTCACCATCTTATATCTAGAGTAAACCTTCCCTCAGTGTAAAACCCTTATCCCTTGTCCTATTGCAACAGACCCTGCTGAAAAGTTTATCCCTGTCTTTCCTGCAGGTCCCCTTTAGGTACCGAAGGCCAATAAGGTCTCCCTGGAGCCTTCTCTTCTTCAGGCTGAACAACCCCAACTGTCTCAACCTGTCTTCATAGGAGACATATTCCATCTCTCTGATAATTTCATGTGAACAGAGGAAATTTTGCCCTTTTTGCATCCATAGGCCAGAATGATCCTTGCTTATGGATGTAAAGAGGGCAAAATAAAATCTTCACTCCTAAACTAATTTTACAATTGATCCCTGTCACTAGTCAAGCCCGTGTTGAGGCTGCAAAAAATTTTGCTGTCATTGAACTTACGGTGAATTTTTCTCCTACTCTGAAACACAGCAGAGGTGGCCGGCTGACAGGGACCGGCAGCAGAGGAGTCAGGGAGAATAAAGCAAGATGATTTCATAGAAGAATTACAGTCTTTTATTTGCATTGTTTCTTTTCCTCAGCTCCAAGCTTTGCATAAAGCTGTCTTTGTTAAAATATGGTGTTGGGCTGTGGTATTCGATGGACAAAAAGGCATTTATGCTGGGGTTTAATGCAGTACAGAAACAAGGTATAGTTGCTTTAAATGAAAATCAAGGCTAGGCAGCCTCCTGAGAGCCTCAAAGTTTAAACAAATTACAAGAAGTATTTCTCAGGTGAAATTGGAAAGGGTGCTCTGTGATGCAGAAGAGTGGCCATGAGTCCTCTGTGTTCACACCGTCTTGGGTATTGTAAGGAGCTTTCTCGTGAAGCTGTTTGCCAAACCCGAAGTCCTAAATTGAAATGTGTTGACAGAAAGAATCTTACTACTTATTTATAATTTAAATACATCTTGAGGCAGGTTATGAGATGATGCCGGTAAGTCATGATCCACCCCGCCTTCCTTCTTTCCTTCCTCCCTGTGTCCTGGTTCTCCCTCTGGCATGGGCCAGAGCTGCCAGGGCAGTCGATGTTTTGGGTGCTGATGCTGGGCACTGTCCTTTCCCCCGGTGTTTCAGAGTAGGGTGGGAGAGGGTTCTGGGAACTTGGCAGGATCAGGTCCTTCACCTCATGCAATCCTGTGACCCTGAGGGAGCCCACACACAGATTTGTTCCGTAACATGTAACAAACAACCTCGTTTTACTTAAAGGGAGGGAGATGAGCACTTTGAACAAATGATGCATTAAATCAGAGCTGCCAACTGCACCTTGATGCGAGTGCTTTTTGCCAAGATTTGTCTATCTATCTATATAATCTTTTATATTCCCAGCTCTTCCTGCTCATCTATCTATCCATCTCTCTCACTCTCTTGCTGTATATATCTTCCTTATTTCAAACTCCTTCTGTCTATCTGTCTGTTAATCTATTTACTTATTTTGATGGCTGTCATCAGAATAAAATCTATTATGGTGTTTTAATGATGCTGGCAAAGGACCCATTACAATTCCCCTGACAAAATTACAGTTGCATGGAAATCAGGACCCAGCTTATCTTGACTGAAATCAAGTGAAAACAGCAGCTGGGTGGCAGGTTTTATTGTCCAGTGGTTGGAGCCCGGAGCTGGGGTTTAGGGGCTCTAGGAGCCGGTCCATGGTCTGCTGTGGGATCATCTCCTTGCAATCTCTTTCCTGTCATCAGAAAGTTTTCCTCTTCTTTCTCATTTCTACCTTCTCCAGGCCTGCTATGGGTGTCATAAACAGGTTTCTTCTTTTTGCCTAGAAAACAGACCCATGGGTTTTGTGGCCTCTCTTGGGGCTACTGAAAGGAAATGACATCTCATTTTCCTCATGCTGTCCTCACATGTGGGAGGTACCCTCCACCTCTCTTTCAAAGCACTTGGCAGGGAGCTGCCATTTTGTGTCTGAGTTTGGTGCAGGTAATTATTTGCACTGTCTCCTTTCAGACTATCATTTTTTTTCCCTGGTTTTGTTTTCTGTTTATTTTTCCTTCCTGTAATTTGAAAGAAAAGGAATCTGACCCCGTCTCCTCTCCCCCCTGTCCTTTCTCTCTCTGTTGTCCCCATGTTTTACTCTCTGTATATAGTAAAACACATGCTTAGCTTACTTGGATTGTATTCACATGTATTAACTTCTACAGCCTGCAGCGAACAATGAAAACCCATTCTAGCTGGGAAATAACAGTAGCTGCACATTGGCTGGTAAAGGCAGAGGAAGAGTTTCAATGTACACAAGGAAATCGAACCTCCGATTTGCATAAGACTAGACTGTGCTAATTTGTTAAGTGAATAGAGAGATGAGAAACAAAAACATGCCTTAAAGCACGTGCGGATGGTTACTGCAGAAACCAGTACCCGAAATGGGTCAGATCCAAAAGGGAAGAGCCCACTGGCTGCTGCTGGAGTTGGTCTTGATTAAAGGATGAAGAAAAAGCAAATATTCATCTGCTCCATGAAACTGCAGCCCCTGCAGGTGAAAGGCAGCAGGGAGCCACCTGCCACTAAGGGATGCTCCAGAAGCGATGGTATATCCAGGACGCTGTGTGCAGGATTTCCCAGGTCCCCCAGAAACCTGGGATTATTATTTTTTTTTCAGGCTTCACCATCTGTATCAGCCTTCTCAGACTCTGGCAGAGAAGTTTTGCTGGAGAAGCGCAGAGCGAGGCAGATGGGAACACGATCTCATTTCCTCTCCTTTCCCAGTGAAGTGTTTGCCACTCTTGCAGACAAAACTTAGATTTCCCAAGGGAAATGAAATCAATGGAAGTCTCTGGGACTTTTCCTCTTTGTTACCTATGAAAGAGGCAGTCTTTAGGTCTGTACTCAAGAAACATGATCGCCTCAGGCAGCAAAGAGAGAGAGACTTGATATTAGCCATCACATGAATGTATACACAACTATGATACATATATTTATGTGCACGTGTGCATGTGTGTATATATATATATATATGTAGGTCCGGCAGAGTAGGTTTTCCCTACCGAATAAATACCTGGGATCCCCAGGATCAGACAGCTTGATGAAATACACTTTTGCTAAGCATTTGCTATTTTCTCCACCAATTTGATTTATTTAACTAACGATAAGGAGTGATCTCAGAGCAAGAACAAAAATAATCGTTTCTTGACGCGAAAAAGCTCTAAAATAATAAATGCCAAGAGCTCGCTGAGATGAAAGACCTGAGGTGGTTGTTCTGGAGGAAGGGAAGCTGCTTTGTGGAAGCGCAATAATATTTTCCTTGCCTTAAGACTATGAAGGCTTTTCTGTTCAAGCTTTCCCCTGGAGTTTTAGCAGGATACGGCCGTGTTATTACACCTTTGATAGCGCACAGCCAGGCCATAGCTGCATTAGCAGGTGTGTCAGAGGGTTTAGTGAAACTTTACAGCCAGGGCTTGTTTTCAGGAATCTGTTTGATTATGTCTTTAAACGGCACAGCTAGGTGGCAAAAGACCACAGCAAACTAGTCCCGGTAGACGAGGTCCTGGGTGGCTCAGAAACAGCTCAACGTTTCCAGCCGGAGGTTGTGTGAGCCCCCCAGGTTGCTGAGCTGGGTATCTCTGAAGGCTTTTGCCTCTGCCACCTGCCTTGGGTTTGCTCCTGGTTGATGCCACCGAATGAAGAGTTACTGGTCATCATCCTTCCAGCAGCACTGAAAAGTGTCTGAACACCTCCAGAGGGAGGGAGTACTGGGACTTGCAGGAAGCAGAATGGAAGTTAATATAATGTTTTCCTGGAAAACTAGGGAAAAAAGAGTATTTTCCTGGAAATGCAGTAAACAGCATGGGAAGGAATTCAGAGTTGAGGGAAGTCAATCCCTTGCTCTGACCTCAAGATGTCTGAAGACAGGTTCAGTTATACTCCTTATGGGCTGATATTTGTCAGTGGTTCTTAAAACCTCCTCTTCCCGTGATTAATACACTCACCATTAGAAATAATTTCTCTTGTCTTGTCTGTTGTCTCCAAGGAAAAACACAAGACTTCACAGTATCCCTAAACCACCAATTACTTATTAGTTACATGGCAAGCTTAGGAGATCACAAGTTGCCCCTCGGGCAAACAGCCGTTACCCATTATGGAAAATAACGATCTGACTTTTGGATAAGGGAAAGGGGAAGAACATGAGCGAGGCGCTCAATCTGTCAGAGAACTGCCAACCATTTTATAGCTGGGGATGGCTGAGAAGGTATCATCTTCTTTGCCAGCAAACCACAAAGGGAAAATATGCAGCTATCAAAGGGGTTCATGAACCTAGATACAACTCTGGGGTTGCTGCTTTTCCACTGGGCATTGGCAGCCCTCTGGCCTTCTCCTGAATGTGGTATCCAATGAGTGCATGTGTGTGAATGTGGGTGTAGGCTGAGGATCTTCCATGGAAGGAACTTGGATCTTCCATGGGAAAGGTTAGAAGAGCTTGCCTTGTCAACAGTTCTACGGGTATTGCTTTAGACTCTTCATAATCATATTTACCAAATTCATTAGCTATGCAAAAGAAGTTAACAGGCATCTTTGCTCTTTCAGGTCCTTCATATCCAAGAGACAGGAGTGTCTCCATTTCTATAAGTGACTTTTTGCATGTTTAGGTTCTGTACATTCTTTCTTTCCAGCACATCGCAAGGAGAGACCTGTCCACTTGCTTGTTTTTCTTCTGGATATGGTGGTGGAGTATTGTCCTCCTCACCATGATGCGGACATGTGCAACTGATTTTAGCATATTACATTGATATCCCTGTTGACATCTTTTCTGACTCTTTAGATAATTCCCTAATTACCTACCGAGTTGTAACTCTTTTTGAACATCTTATTCAGAGTCCCCTTCAAGGCCCTGGAAAAATCCCTGATGACTCTGGATGGGAACCCATATCTCTGCATGGCCTGTTCCTCACTGTGGAGGAGTCCCTTTTTGGCTCAGGGACTCTGAAGCTGATTAGACCATATCTTTGCTACGTTTCTTCTGTACCCCATTCCACCAAATTGTTTAACCCAAGCTTAAACCCAAGCTCTTGCTGCAGCACCAAGTTTGGCAAAGTCCTGCAAGCCATTTTGTAGATCTCAATGATTGCACAGCCCTCATTTTGAATGCTCCCCAGTGTTTGCTTCAGGTATGCCAAAAAGAGAGGGTGCGGTACAGGCTTTGGTGAGCTGGCACCCACTGACTTGAGTCAGTATTTTCAAGCCCTCAGTTTTGCAGACGGTGGAACTTGGAGCACTGGCTCTGCTTGTGGTCCTCCTCCTCTTTCTTTCTCCTTTCTTTAAGGTGGCTGGTGTACAAGTGCATGGAGCACTGATGGGAGCCACTGTGATGGAGCCCATCATGGCTGGCAGGGTGAGACATGAGTGGGGAAAGGAAGCAACACCCAGACGGCAAAAACAACCCAGTGTTCCTCATGGCATTGGGATGGCCGTTGGGCCATGCGAAGCCCTGATCTCTGAGATGACATTGTGGGCTTGAATCTTACCACTTGGCTAGGAGATATCTCCACTTTGCAAATGTGACATGATAACCATCTAGAGTGTCTACACATGTGCAGAGTTATCTTTGGCAGTGCAGTGTGTGGAACCAAAAGCAATGAGATAGTACAGTGCCATGGCTGGTTATACATTAAAACAACTAGTGGTGGGGCAAAGTTGATCTCAAGTTGATCCTGAATATCAAAAAGGACACTCTTTGCTGTGAGAGCTTATGAGTAGTAGAGTGGGTGTCATAGGAAAATGAGGTCTCTATCATATGGAGTGTTTAAGGCTGGACAAGACACTAGGGAATGTATCAATCCCACCTTCTCAGCCCACCTTTTCCTCCTTTCTAACATGTTGCCTCACCCGAGAGCACCCAGATCTCAGTGACAAAAGATTGGGGAGGCCATCAACCTTGCCTCCAACCAAAGCAGGATTCTTCCACCTACCCTGCCTATACCACACACAACAAAGAGATGGCTGTTAGCTCATGATCATTTCCCTCCCCAATTTTTTAATCCTGAAGTAAACACGCTGCAGCTACAGGAGGGGCGGTATGCAGACACCGGGCCAGGGCTGGCTTCCACCGCAGTGGTAGGAACGGGAATTCCACTGCAGGCTAAGGGGAAGGGAGAGCCCTCCAAGCTAATGTGATGTGGGAGGTCTAATTCCTGCCATCCCAGGCCTAATTTGTAGGCAACAGAGTATTTCACTGGCTTTCACGATGGTTTTTATATCTTAAGATTGTTTTTTACTGGTTGGGTTTTTTTTTATTTTTTTTTACATGAAAGCAGGAGTGTGTGGATTTTGCAGGTAAATTATAATGAAAACTGATGGGTGCTTGTGTAGGCTTGTAGAGGGTTTGCACACAGAAAGCAAGCAGGGGCTGGAGGGAATAGCTCAATGCCCAGGGAAGGTTTAATTAGCATATAGTGAAAAATCTAAAGGTTATACCTAGCCCCAATTCGGCGAAGACAAAAAACCAACTGTTCTCAGAACATACCTCGGCAGCAAACGCTGTCGCACCTGATGCAACGCTTCCCTCTCGGGCCACCCACCTCCAAGACGTGATTATGCAGTGAGAAAGGAGCAGCGCTTTGCACTTTCTGTTATCACGGTCCTTCTTAATTATACATGCGTAAGCGCTCAGACACGGCCGCAATGAGCATGGTACACGTCCAGGGGAAGTGAGATTCATCTGAGAATCTCCTACCGCTTGGCAAGCAGTTATTAACTCAGACTCCCAACACCCCCGTGAGGAAAAAAGTGTCGAAACCCATTTTCAGTATTAATTTAAAAAAAAAAAAAACCAACACGACAAAACCCAACAAACTTAAGCAAGCAAAGTGATTTGCTCAAAGCCAAACAGCAGGTTGGTGTGAAAGAGCTTGCCTTAAAACCCTGGAATAAGGGATTTTTGCCCATTATCTCTTCACATGAGGCCACGTTCCCACGTTGCTCTGCGTTTCTACAGAAACTACAACAGGGGGGTCCCGCTCTGTGACTCAGGGGCTTGGTTCAAATCCAGAGCGCCGTGTTTCCATGATTCCTCCCCCTTTATGTAAAATGGCCCTTGTACAGGCTCATCTTGCTGAGCTGTTTGGCGTGGTTCCTGGGCCTGACTGCTACCATGGGGTAGGACCGCGGGATCACATTTCCATTTTGTAAGGAGACGCGTTTTCTCAGGATGCGTGGAGGCCTGGCTAATTGCAGTAGAAAGTCTGCAGGAACCAGAGCTGCAAGCTTAGATCTACTGTATTATTATTATTATTATTATTATTATTAACATTAATATTCATTGCAGTAGTGTGTCAAATTCCTAATCCATGATCAGAGCTCTTGTCTTAGGAAACAGTGATTGTCCTTGGAGATCTCAGGTCTAGATCCACCAGAGTTTAACTTCTCAATAGGTGCTAATGTCCATGGGTTTCATTGGGAAGTCCTAAGTTGGGAACAAAATGAGCTTTGCAGACCTTAGCCCAAATCTGTGCAATACAACACCCTTCCTTGCATCCCGGTGCGAAGCTGCTCTGTGTGCGAGGAGCTGCTCGCCGTGTGGGAACCGGCCATCCCGTGAGTGCTTCATATTGCAGGATCAAGGCCTCTATTAATGACAAGGCTTGACAATGGGGTGAGACCTACAAAGAGAGGGAGAAGGAGGTGCCGAGGGTGTCTTGTGATTATGCGGTTAGCGTGTGCTTCTCCACCATGCAACAAAAAGGGAAAGAAAACCAGCCAGACTACAACAGGCATCATTGTGTGGCCTCCAAACTGCAGCGTCATTCACAGCCTCGCTTGGAAACCCTTGCAAAGTTTTATTAACATCTACTCCTCCATGAATAGCGATATTTTATGCACAGAAACTCAGCTTCACCTCCCTCTTTTACCTTTTTCTTTCTTATGTGTATGCTGATTCTGTCCTTTTTTTTTTCCCCTCTTTTTTTTTTTTTTTTTTTTTTTTTTTTTTTTTTTTTTTTTTTTTTTGTGGTGGTTGCCTAGTAGCTAGCAGTTGCATTCTGCCTTATCAGATTGTGCCTGGTTACAATCTTTCTCTATGTGCCCAGGGCAACCCACCATAGGAGCATATGGAATATTTTAGCGTGCGTTGTTGTTTTTTCTCTTTCTCTATTTTTTTTTTTATTCTTAAATAGACTTAGGTTTTATTCCCAGAGTAATTTTGTTGCCGTTCAGATTGTCTTTTGTCTCTGATAAAAGCTCCACATCCACGGTCTGGGAGCTACCAAAAGACTCAGACGAACTGAGGAAGGTGGTAAGGTTTGATGACTTTGGGGCCCTTTTTACCTTAAAAAAAAATTAGAAAAAAACCACATTCTGAGCTGGATTTAACCTTTCTTCCTTCTGGTCTCTGAGTGAGAAGCCTGTCTTCAGTCCATATAATGACTGAATTGCCTTTTGGAGGTGCCTACATTTCTCCCAACAGAGTAGAGCAAGCCTCCAAAATGTGGCCTCTGAAGTTCAGGCTGTGCAGTATAAACAGCAAAAAGCCACACATGTAGCATGCTCTTCCAGTTCTGTTTTACCAGGCTGCCTTTGTTGGACGGGACAAAAAGGGAAAGTCAATGACACCTCTTGATTCAAGCTAGACTCTTCCTTAAGCAGTGTCAAAGGCAGGTATGACGCATGGGCTAAATGAGAGCTGTCAGGCTGCCTGTTCTTGGGCTCTTTGCAACATCTGATCTTCAGTGTGGGTGCAGATCCCTGTTTTACACTCAGGGTGCAAGCAAGGGGGAGTTGGCCATGTTGCTCTTCTTAGGTTTCCTTGCCGATGGAAATTTGGCTCTTGAGAGATCATGCTCTGTGCCGGGATGTGAGCACACATCTGTCTGCCTGGTAACTTTGGAAGCCATTAGCCAAATTCAATCACATTTGACAGCAGGGCTAGAGATTTAAAGATAGGCAGCTCCTGTAAATTGTTGGAAAAAAGACTACTGACCGGAGCTGGAGATTTTGTTGAAAGAAAAGCAGCAATGTGAGGTCCACCCTTGTTACACATTACAGAACCCACACAGGAAAGATGTTTTGAATGCCCTACCTGTAGGAACAGCTTTAATCCGTTTATGACCTATCATACACCACAGAAATCACTTCCTGCTTCTGTTTTCTCTGTGGCATTTAATAACTTACAAACACATGCTTAAGTTTGTAAGTTCTTTCTTTCTCTCTTTCTTTCTTTCTTTCTTTCTTTCTTTCTTTCTTTCTTTCTTTCTTTCTTTCTTTCTTTCTTTCTTTCTTTCTTTCTTTCTTTCTTTCTTTCTTTCTTTCTTTCTTTCTTTCTTTCTTTCTTTCTTTCTTTCTTTCTTTCTTTCTTTCTTTCTTTCTTTCTTTCTTTCTTTCTTTCTTTCTTTCTTTCTTTCTTTCTTTCTTTCTTTCTTTCTTTCTTTCTTTCTTTCTTTCTTTCTTTCTTTCTTTCTTTCTTTCTTTCTTTCTTTCTTTCTTTCTTTCTTTCTTTCTTTCTTTCTTTCTTTCTTTCTTTCTTTCTTTCTTTCTTTCTTTCTTTCTTTCTTTCTTTCTTTCTTTCTTTCTTTCTTTCTTTCTTTCTTTCTNCTTTCTCTCTTTCTCTCTTTCTCTCTTTCTCTCTTTCTCTCTTTCTCTCTTTCTCTCTCCCTTTCTCTCTTTCTCTCTTTCTCTCTTTCTCTCTTTCTCTCTTTCTCTCTCCCTTTCTCTTTTTTCTCTTTTTTTCCTTCCTTCCTTCCTTCCTTCCTTCCTTCCTTCCTTCCTTCCTTCCTTCCTTCCCCTTTTCTCGACTAATAAGGGAGCTCCTGAGAGCTTCTGCTGCAACTTTAGTGCTACCCTATTAGAAGTCAATTAACCATCAGATAAAAATCACTTGAAAACAAGCTCCATGAGACCTGTTGTCCACTTGTTATTTTTTTCCCTCTTCCAATGTCTTGTAAAGGGAGTTCCAGAGGCTGGAAGAAACACTTATTAGTGTATTATTTGAGGTAAATCTAATCAGCAGGTGATCTACCATAATGACATTTCTCTGAACATAAGAAGAGAAAAAGCCTGGGGACATATTGGTGATAAGTTTCCCACCCAAGACAAACCAAGATGAGCTCTACTGGATCAGAGTATGACTGATCACTGTGGTCGTACCCTGTCACATATCTTGCAAGGAAGCTCACATCTTCTTGTGGGTAGGTTAGTACTGTTTCTCGTTATTAATATGGCTCTGTAGGTGTGCCAGGCCTTTTCCAGACTAATTAAATAAAAGGTCTCTGCCCCAAGGAACTAACCCAGCAAGGGATGACAATAAACAACAAGAGGAAGAGGGTTACGCAAGTGAAAGATCATGAGATACATCTCATGTTGTACCAGTATGTTGGGCCAAATCCTCAAGTAATTACATAAAGCCCAATTTTGCCAAGTTGTTCATTGTTAAGTCACTCCACCCTCATGTAAGAAATCCCAATGAATTCACATAATGAGAAAAAGACACGGGGCTGTACTGAGGGGTGAACAATCACACCTTGCAACCCAAGACAGTAGTTCTGGTTGTGAAGAAAGGGACCACTCAACAAGAGGTAAAGAGTACAACTGATCTTTAAGCTGTTATCTAGGCAATATATAGATCTTTGTTTTATTAAGCACTACAGCAAGGTGGAATAAAGCACTCGGATTCCCTCGAAATTAATTCTTTACAGGTTCAGTCATTATGACTGGATCTCATAAGGCACTTAGGAATCAATGGGAGACAAGTGCCCTTGAGAATCTAGCTTCATATCTTTAAAACTGGATTTTCTGCATCAGCTATCAATTCCCATCTCTCCCTCAGAAAGACCTTGTCTGAGAGGTTCCCTCCTTCCTGAAGCCACAATGACTCACACTTACGGTTGACATTCAAGGAACAAAGAAGTCTTCAGCATCTATCTTGATGTTCATGTGGGCCAAGATGGCAAGTCACAATCTGCCTTGCTTTGAGCTTGGAGAGTATAAAGATCAAAATGAGGTCCTGATTCCCCTGACATTATTCTGCTTAAATGTAGAGTTTGGGGAAATTTCCAGCTCCAGTTTCAGGAAAACCTAAATTTCAGCTGTGAGTCTAGGTCTATCAAGGAAGCAAATGATCCTGTACCACGAGAATCCAAGTCTATGGCAAACAACAGCGTTGGTGGTGGGAGATACTTTTTTCTCCTGTCTCCACTGGATCCAGGCCACGTACAGCTGAAATATAATTATGACAAGTAGGAGAGCAAACTGCAGGGAGGGAATAGTTGGGAGTGGGACTGCGTTCAGGTACGTAGGTTGAAGGCAAAGGAAATTTTGTATATGTTGGCTCTGAAGCCATGTGAGGTAGAGGGTGGTACAGAGAAGAGCTCAGACAGTAGCTCACCTCCTTCTTCCCCTGGGGCAAATGCCTCTTTTTTTCTGTTAGGAATGGATACATAATAAAAGGAGCCAACTCTGAAGCCGTCATGATGCAGAACCTGGCAGTGCCTGTTTCAGAANCTTCGTTTTCATTACAAGCAGATGGAGCATGAGACCGAGTTTTTTCCTTCCTTCCTTCCTTCCTTCCTTCCTTCCTTCCTTCCTTCCTTCCTTCCTTCCCCTTTTCTCGACTAATAAGGGAGCTCCTGAGAGCTTCTGCTGCAACTTTAGTGCTACCCTATTAGAAGTCAATTAACCATCAGATAAAAATCACTTGAAAACAAGCTCCATGAGACCTGTTGTCCACTTGTTATTTTTTTCCCTCTTCCAATGTCTTGTAAAGGGAGTTCCAGAGGCTGGAAGAAACACTTATTAGTGTATTATTTGAGGTAAATCTAATCAGCAGGTGATCTACCATAATGACATTTCTCTGAACATAAGAAGAGAAAAAGCCTGGGGACATATTGGTGATAAGTTTCCCACCCAAGACAAACCAAGATGAGCTCTACTGGATCAGAGTATGACTGATCACTGTGGTCGTACCCTGTCACATATCTTGCAAGGAAGCTCACATCTTCTTGTGGGTAGGTTAGTACTGTTTCTCGTTATTAATATGGCTCTGTAGGTGTGCCAGGCCTTTTCCAGACTAATTAAATAAAAGGTCTCTGCCCCAAGGAACTAACCCAGCAAGGGATGACAATAAACAACAAGAGGAAGAGGGTTACGCAAGTGAAAGATCATGAGATACATCTCATGTTGTACCAGTATGTTGGGCCAAATCCTCAAGTAATTACATAAAGCCCAATTTTGCCAAGTTGTTCATTGTTAAGTTACTCCACCCTCATGTAAGAAATCCCAATGAATTCACATAATGAGAAAAAGACACGGGGCTGTACTGAGGGGTGAACAATCACACCTTGCAACCCAAGACAGTAGTTCTGGTTGTGAAGAAAGGGACCACTCAACAAGAGGTAAAGAGTACAACTGATCTTTAAGCTGTTATCTAGGCAATATATAGATCTTTGTTTTATTAAGCACTACAGCAAGGTGGAATAAAGCACTCAGATTCCCTCAAAATTAATTCTTTACAGGTTCAGTCATTATGACTGGATCTTATAAGGCACTTAGGAATCAATGGGAGACAAGTGCCCTTGAGAATCTAGCTTCATATCTTTAAAACTGGATTTTCTGCATCAGCTATCAATTCCCATCTCTCCCTCAGAAAGACCTTGTCTGAGAGGTTCCCTCCTTCCTGAAGCCACAATGACTCACACTTACGGTTGACATTCAAGGAACAAAGAAGTCTTCAGCATCTATCTTGATGTTCATGTGGGCCAAGATGGCAAGTCACAATCTGCCTTGCTTTGAGCTTGGAGAGTATAAAGATCAAAATGAGGTCCTGATTCCCCTGACATTATTCTGCTTAAATGTAGAGTTTGGGGAAATTTCCAGCTCCAGTTTCAGGAAAACCTAAATTTCAGCTGTGAGTCTAGGTCTATCAAGGAAGCAAATGATCCTGTACCACGAGAATCCAAGTCTATGGCAAACAACAGCGTTGGTGGTGGGAGATACTTTTTTCTCCTGTCTCCACTGGATCCAGGCCACGTACAGCTGAAATATAATTATGACAAGTAGGAGAGCAAACTGCAGGGAGGGAATAGTTGGGAGTGGGACTGCGTTCAGGTACGTAGGTTGAAGGCAAAGGAAATTTTGTATATGTTGGCTCTGAAGCCATGTGAGGTAGAGGGTGGTACAGAGAAGAGCTCAGACAGTAGCTCACCTCCTTCTTCCCCTGGGGCAAATGCCTCTTTTTTTCTGTTAGGAATGGATACATAATAAAAGGAGCCAACTCTGAAGCCGTCATGATGCAGAACCTGGCAGTGCCTGTTTCAGAATGCTGGCTTAAGCATAAACAAGACCACATGAGAACATGGAGAATGATGATGGACCCAAAATTTGTTAAATTACTTACAGAGCATATATTTTGCCTGTGCTTTNTTTTTTTCTGTTAGGAATGGATACATAATAAAAGGAGCCAACTCTGAAGCCGTCATGATGCAGAACCTGGCAGTGCCTGTTTCAGAATGCTGGCTTAAGCATAAACAAGACCACATGAGAACATGGAGAATGATGATGGACCCAAAATTTGTTAAATTACTTACAGAGCATATATTTTGCCTGTGCTTTGATAATCAGGGCTCTCGCAGAGCTTCCTCAGGTCCATGTGTTCGAGACTTGCTGCTCTCAGTTGGCAAAGCGAGAAGGATGCTGTGATTACATGGTTCCCACTTGGCCAAGGCCAACTGGGGGAGAAGAAGTAGCAGGAGATCAGGGATCCAAGCAAGAACCTCAAGCTAATTGTGGTGCCCTGTGAAAACTAGGGACTTAACATTTGTCAGACCACCATCACCACTTGTCCCAGCTGCTGACCAATGCTGTTTTGCCACATCCAGCCGTGACAGGGTGTATATCTATGTATCTATGTATCTATATATATATATGCCCACAGGAAGCACAGGTAGATGTCTGCTCAGCAGCATCAGGGACTTGAGTTACCCTGGTCTCCTGCTAGTGCTGCTTGTCAGAAGTGATATAACCTGATGGCTCAGGCAGGGGACTCGAAAGGGAAACTGATACAGAACGGTTAATACAACACCGGTCCTTTACACTGAGGATGAGCCAGTCACTTCTGAGCAACATAAGAAATCCACTCCAGCTGAAGAGCATATGTTTCTTTTCTCTTTACAGCAAAGCTCCCATTTCAGGCACCGGTATTATTTGTTTCTCGAAATCCCCTTTCCTGTGTCTGCTTTGCTGACCTGATCATCCGAGAGCCCTGAGAGTGGCAGTTATCCCTTCCTACTATTGTTTGCTCTCAAGACCAGTTTGGAAGTGCTGTGTGCATGTGTGTTTGTTTTCTTTCTCCTGCTACTTGTTGGTGGTTTATTTTCCTCCCTTTTTTCTTCAGGCTTAGTTGTACACAAATACAACAAAGAAATCAGGAGCAGGAGGACTGTGGCATGCAAATCTGTCAACATGCTACTCAATTAGTGTATTGTTACAAGTGAAACACCAGCAGCCTAGTGAGAAAAAGGAAGTGCCAGGTGCTAAAAAGGCAACCATGCAGTTTTCGGTAGAGCACACCAGACAGGTTTTACCTTCCTCAAAAAATTTACTTGTTCTCGCTCCCATACGGACCTGTAAAACTGGAGGGCAACTCTCGAGTCCCAAAGTCATATCTCTTCCCTCTTTTAATATCTTCCGTGAGCTGAGAAAGGTTTATAGGGAAGGAATTTTCTTGTGTGAGCATTTTTGCTCCCACTATGCTAACTGGAAGCTGCTCAGGTCCTTCACCTTGGTCTTTCTTTCAGCAGCGTGTGTTTATATAGTTTCAGTTTATGCCATTTCTTGTGCCTGTGTTGTCTTCTCATTTAAATCGATCTTTTCTTCCTCCCTACTTATTCCTTACATAAATCAGTGCTGTCATCTCAGTCTTCACTTTGTTCATCTAAACAAGCCAAGACATATATTCCCTTTCCATGACATGAGTTCTCTACTCTGGACTTGCTCTGATGTTGTGGAGGTTTTCCTCATGTATTTTGTGCAGATCAAGACAGAAGTTTCACTATCCTGATTGGAAATACTTTGTAAGACACATTTTTGACAATCATGTCACATGTTCTCTGCTGATGGTTTGTCAGCACTACCCCGTGTTTCAGACCTTTCTCAATGGAGTAGCTTCAAAAACTCTCTCATCAGCATCTAACCTATTAATGCATCCACCAAGCATCCATCTTGAATGTCTGTAGGGTTGTTGTCTAGCTTAGGCTAATTGTCTGTGGTTCCTCTACAGATACAGAAGACAAAATAGGTATCTTATCCTCCTAAAAGTGTCTAAAAAAGATAACCTCAGAGGCTGATTTATCTACTTATGTCTTTACTTGAGTATAGCAGGAATTTAGCCAGCTACCTTGGACTACATGTTCAACGGACCTGAAGTCAGGTGAGATGCACGACCCCTTAAGTACTGAACCTCCAGTTCTCAAGGACATGCAGTTCATCATACATGATAACTTAATGCTCTTATGTGCTGACAGCAATGCCTTCTGAGTTTCTGTTAAAAGCAAATTTTAATAACACTGCTTCACTTTTTGTGACAAGGGCATTTGGCAAAATATTAAATAAAATCAGTCCCCAAACCAATTTCTGAAGAGCTGCAGTCATAAGTTCCTTGCAGCTCAATACTTCCTCTCTCAACACTCTCTCTGTTGTCATTTCCTCTGTAGTGACTCCCTTTTCCATCTTAAAATTCTCCTAATCTCCATACTCTACCGCTTAATAATTTCCCATGAGGTACCATAACAAATGCTTTTCTGAAGTCCAGAGAGATTAGATCTACTGCATTTCCTTTCATTAGAAAATCAGTGATCTTATCAAAGCAAACTATCAGGTCAGTTCAGAATGATCTATCTTTGTCAGAAAACATGCTGTGTTTTATTGCAATTTTCATTTACATCCATGTCTTTAATTATTCTTTACTGCTGAAGGTGTTCCAAAATCTTATTGCTGATGCCAGCTCGCATTTTCCGGATCAACTTATTCAAACTAGGACTTGTTAAACCTCTTAAAATTAACAGTCAGACTTTGTGCCTATGTTTAGACAAGTAAATAAAATGTCCAGAGCTCATTCTCCGATCCCCCCAAAAAATGACAGGGCATGGCTTGAGACATTGCACCTGAACTCTAAAATCTACCTCTCCACCAGACAAGAGGGGTCATAGAATCATAGAATGGTTAGAGTTGGAAGGGACCTTGAAGATCATCGAGTTTCAACACCCCTGCCATGGGCAGGGACACCTCCCACTAGACCACGTTGCTCAAAGTCCCATCCAGACTGGCCTTGAACACCTCCAGGAATGGGGCATCCACAACTTCCCTGGGCAACCTGTTCCAGTGCCCCATCACCCTCACAGTAAAGAATTTCTTCCTAATATCCAATCTAAATCTCCCTTCTAGTTTAAAACCATTACCCCTTGTCCAGGAGAGTCCCTCTCCTGCTCTCCTGTAGGCTCCCTTCAGATGCTGGAAGGTCCCATGGGTACTGTGCACTGGGAATGATGCCTGGCATATAATGTCTTCTGAACCATGCTTCAGCATGCCAGGTGCCACAGGACAAAACTTGCAAGGGACACAGCTAAGAGCAGGGCAATCACATGCCCTGGCCTCATTTATTATACTAGTACAGGCAAAACTAATGATTCTCGGTGCCTTTTCTCTCAGACCTTTGTAGGGAGATTGTTTATTTTCCCCTTGAGCTGACGGCACTTTCAAGGAGGCATTTCCTACTCCCATTCCCTCTTTCCCATCAGCCTTTATGCCTCTAAGCCCGTGTTCAGTATTCACATCCTTTACTGGAAACTCGTGTGATTTGTTTGAATTTCCTTTGCAAATTCTAACAGGGTTTGACTTGTGGCAATTCTCCCGCTTGGCGCATTTGTTTCAAACATCATACTTCAGCCATCAAAAAGTTCAGCGCCCAAGTTGGGATGGGCTAAATCTGTCTCTCTCTGCCATGTATGGATGAACTGAAGCACTGATCTCCATTCCTACCCCTTACAAGTTGGGGGAGGTGGGTCTCATCCTATATTTCTACGCCACTCTTTCTCACTCTTATTCTTGCTACAATGAACCAGAAGACTGAATTTTGTAGGTGAGGTCTTCAGTGGCTGTAAATGTAAAGCCAGCTCCATTGGCTCTGGGGTGATTTTCCCCAGCAGAGACCTGTGCTTTCCCTGGTGAACCAGGGTGAGAATGGTTTGACTCCATTTTTTCCTATGCAAGTCAGACACAAATGGGATTGTTGCTCCTATGCAAAGACTTTTCCTCCCCACCCCTGTGACGTGAAGCAGAAGGCTGCAAATTTCAGCTACTTTTTGGATAGAGGCAATAATTTCTTAATTTGCCCTGAAGGGGCACACACAAAAATGGGGAAGGGAAAAAAAAAAAAAGAGCTTGTGGAATTGATTGGAGGAGAGATGCATCTTGTTCAAACTAGAAGTGAAAATATATTCCAAAGGAGAAATCATTAGCATTTTCATTAAATGCCAAAGAGTGTGACTATTAGACCTACCTCAGGCAACCCTGGGGTTGAAAACTTTTCAACAAGATTTAATTGATCCAGATGGATTGAGGTTGTTTTTGTTTTTTACCCCTTCCACTCTTCTACCCCCTGCTTAAATCTCTGTACTCCATCAAAAATGAGAAAACCCCAAACTGAACCAAATTAAAATAAATAAACAACGCCTTCAGCCCACGCCCTGGAATGAAAACTGCAGTGTAATATGAAATGTGTCCTGATCGTCTTGTTATGGAGCCCGGTGACTCACCAACTGTTACAATTGGGGTTAGATAAAATAAAGGGATTATAATTAAGGAGGCAAAAGGAGGATGTTAACTGGGCAGTCAGATGGAAGCAGGCCCATTACAGATTTGAATATGCTGGGGTTTGGCTTGGCTTTAGGAGGGCTGCTGGGGATGCATGGACACGTGGCTTTGCTGGGTGGTTTGCATGAGTCTGTTAAAAAATGTAAAAGGAGTCCACTTGGCTGAGCCACTCCAGTATACCATGAAGAGGGGACCCCAGCTCCCATTTGGTCTTCTACAGATATCCTCCAAAAGTGAGCAGCACCCCCCCAGCTAACGTGAAAGTATGTGGTGAAGTGCTCACCTGCCAGTCCTGGTCGAGGGAAGTTATGGGCCCCTTACTGTAGTTATCTAAAAATTAGGCATTATTTCAACCCTGGACCTTGATGCAGGACCCTCTTTCTCCTGAAAAAAAATCTAAACCAGCCCTCTGGACAAAGGGCAAAACACCAGCTCAGGTGACTATCACTAGGGCCACCATCCTCCATGGCACCAAGGAACACAAATGTCTACTTGTGACAGGGAAGAAGGCAACAACTTGGTGGCAGGTGACTACTGGATTTAGACTACGTACTTGGCACAGTGGCAGTAGTATTTTAACCTGTTGGATACCTACAAGAAGGAGGCAAGTTGGGTCTTCCAATGGATCTATGGGTCCAACATATCAATAATATTATTTTTTCCCCTCATATTCCTAGATTGCTTTGCTGCTTCTTGGCCTCCTGGGGGAAAATGACTGCAAAAATAATTCTGTTAGATCTCCTGTGTATTTAGCATCTTACTTCCAGCAGCCTGAGTGAGCCAGCCTCAAAGTCCCAAAGCTGGGTGGATCGTACAATGGTGTTTCACATGTCAGCATGCCAGAGCAGTGCCACAAATGATCTATGGCCAGTGCAAATGCTCCTTATGTAAGCCCATGCAAGCCATTTACATGGGTGCAAAACACCTAATACTTCAGTTTGGGCTAACTTAATACCTCTAGTAATTATCCAAAGGAGCCCTGAAGACTGTCATGATCAACTATTAGGTTGGAACCGAACCTGAGATGGAATCTGTGAAAATGCAGTCATGGTTGGAAAGGGCTGCAAGAGTCATCTGGGGCTGTGACCGCACTACCAGTGTATCTTGGAAGGAAAAGTACAACGATTTCTCTAGTGAAAACGATAATGGGAGTTTCATTAGGATGTTCTATGTTATTCCCCAGCCTGGATTTTTGCCAGGACACTGGAAATTATGTGCCTGAATGCAATGCTTCCCTGATGGACATGGTAGTTGGCTGAGCCCGAAGCTGTGCTCCAAACCTTCACCCCTATATCAGCCACACGTGTGTCCCTGTTTCCTCATACTCCTCTGTCTGCCTGTATCTGCCTATTGTCACTCATCTGACACTTACACTGGGAATGCCCTGGGGCTGGCATCCCCTTTATGTTCTGAGCTTGCACAGCCTCTTGCACAACGAGCCCTGTGGTAATACGGCCAAACAGCAATTGCTAAGGGTGAAAGATCGCCAGGTTATAGATGGCAAAACCAGTCCGCAGGACTGGCTGTGTAATAGAATAACAACAACAACAAATTCATAATAATAATGGCAGGAATAATGAATGGGTATATTCAAATATTAGCTAGCTAGCTGGAGCTCGTCATTGCCTTTTCTTCACCTCCTATAGAACTCATTCTCCTTGCTGAACATGTATTTGCCTGCACCGCCAATGTGCTAATTCTGCTCCTCACCATTTTTCCATTTGCCTTGCTGTATCTTTGTCAGTTTAAAGAAAAAAAAAAAAAAAGAAATAAAAATCAAATCACATGGCATCAAAGAGCTACATCAGGAGGTCATTGCATCAAATGCTGCCGCTAGTTTAATAAAGGAACTGACTAATATACTCATTAGTGGTGCTTGTTGCTAATGCCCGATCAGATAATGAAATTGAAATATCATGTTTTAGGGTGTAATCAGGATCCCTGCAGGTGCTGGGATGGAATTGCCCCATAGGTACAGCATTACACAGTTAACTAGGTGTGTTACTTGACGGGGGTGTTTCAGCTTCCCAAGCCTGCGGGTAGGAAGAGATGAGCAGGACTGTCAGTGTAGCTAGAGAGAACAGGGAATTGGGTTGGAAACAAGGGGAAAAAAAAAAAGAGATGACCTGGGTTGAAGGGGATGGAGGTTGCTGGGAACAAGTGCCAGGTGCCAGCCTATGGAACCAGCTAGGACCATGTGGAGGTGTGGAAGCTCTTTGGGAGGACAAGTCAAGTTGCTGGCAGGTGACAAGCTCCCTGGGTCGGCCAAGCACTGGTGGGCGTGTGCTGAGAAGCACACTGAAGCTGGGCTCCTGGGAACATCAAAGGCTTCGTTGCCTCCCTCGCATTAGGAAAGCAGAGAAAAGAAGACTAGACTGGGTACAAAAGACCCATGCGTGAAATCAGAGATAGAGGGGACCTGTTAGACCAACCCAAAGCAGGGATACCAGGGATACTAAGCTGTGCTTAGCACTGGCTCTAGCTCAATTGGCAAAGCCCTTGGTTAGCAGGCAGCAGTGAGAAGGGATGCACCTTGCTTCCCTGGGTTTACAGTGTCACCGACACAAGGCTTTTATTCCCCAGTGTTCTGGGGCAGTTGCATTTCCAATTTCATTGTGCATGGATGACAGACACACGTCAGAAGACTAGCATCAGCTTTCTCTTCCTCAACTCAAACATCTGCCTTATAAGTTTTCCAGCAAGTGGCTAAGTCCAAAGAAGTTAGCAGAAGTCTTTTTTAATTGCCCTTTTTTTTTTTTCAATTAAAAAAAAAAAAAAAGAAAACACATTAAAAAATTCTAACCCAACCCCAGCCTAATCAATGTTACCAGACTTTGGGTAAACCGGGATGAATGACAAGAGTTTTCCAGAGGAATTTGTTCTGTATGGAAGTTAACTTTAAACACTTTTCTTCATTGCCAGATGATTTAATACTGGATGAGCCAATGAAAGACAAAGCACTTCAGAGACACTCAAATTACTTCCCAAGTTTCTCACAGAATATGTTCTGCTGAGACAACACGATGCTAGAGACTTCAGTGGGATTAGCAGTAAAGCAAAGTTTTCCTTTTCTACACTATTTTAGATTGTTTTCCAATCTTTATTTCCTTTTATTTTTCTCTGTCCTGCTCCCAGTTGCTTAATAATAATAGCACACATGTCAATAACAACCTGTCCTGGCTAGCATCTCTCAACACTCTATTTGTCCTTCAGCATCCCAGACCTTCCTCCTTCCACCTTTTATCATGCACTCTCCTGGAAAGATGGTTCAAATCCATTCAGATGAAGAAATGAGCTCACCTAGTACTTACACATCCGCTGTGAAGTCCTTCAGAAGAGACATAAAAGAGGTGGGGAAGAGGAAACCTTTCCTTGAGTTTCTGAGAGAAAAATCTTTGCTTAACTCCAGGAGAAGGGTCAGGGCCATAAATCCTCTGGGAAGGGAGATGTCCTTGCTGCCCAGAATATGGTACCTACATCCTAGAGGGAGGCAGGATTTCAAGCATTTCCTCTTCTCTCTTTTTCCCTTAGTGTTCTCTGATGGTTAGTTTAGGCAGGCTCCTGAGCCATGTGCAGATGGATATGAAACTTTTTTTTAGGTGTCTTCTACAGGGAGATCCATGGGAATTATGTCCCTAAATAAATGCACTTAAGCACCTAAAGCTATGGCTGTGTTGATAAACTGAACAAGGCCAGGTACTGGCACAGAATCTCCCAATTTATTCAACCCTTAGCATGGTCCCTGGTGATGGTTTTGTCCTGTTCCAACTAGCACTTTCCCAGACAATGCCTGGGCATGGTCCAGGGACATCCTGGGCCAAGGAGCATCACCACAGGCGGTTCAGATGCAGCCCCCTGGTTTTGGGAGAAAAGACACTTATCAGCACGGACGCAAATCTTTCCATGCCAATTGGCCTCTAGGCCAAAGAACAGCCCCGTGCATGTTTTATTTACCAGAATAGATGAAGTTAAATGCTTTCAAGAACGTAGCCCAAGATGCTAAATTGGGAGCATAGCTGGGATCCTAGCGCTGAAAAAGAAAAGGGGATAAAAGTGATGCTTGGTTTATCTAAATATTAACTCGTTCATTCCTACAGACCTACTTCACACAGCTTCATTTTCAGAAGACCCAAAAGGGACGAGATTCATCATTGCCCTTTGCTACTGCTGTTACTATCTTGAACCCTCATAATCCACTTGCAGCCATTTCCCAGATCTTCCAACAGTGTAAAAATCTTGAAGATGGACAACTGGGGCAGCAAATCAGGGTTATTTATACTGGAACGGAAGCGAAGCTTTTATCAAGAATAAGGTGTTCTGGTGTTTTCCTTCAGGTTATTGTCAGAAGCATCTGACAACTTTGTCATAACTTGGTGAAACAAGTCTTTTCTCTCCCTCCAGCCTGTGCCAGTGCAATATTTGGTGGAAGGTGGTAATGAGACTTCAGTATTTGCACTGGTGAGAATAAATCTCGGGAGATGATGCTGGCCCATTCTCACAGCTCAGAATGAAAGCTGGCATATCTGTACCCCTTGCCACGAGCACTCAGCTGTCTGGGTGAACAATGGAGCCTGTGTTCATGCAGCACCTCGTGGAGGGGTGTCCTTGTCCCCAGTCAGCTCTCCAAGCAACATGACACCGCAAGCACTAAACCCAGCAGAGCATCCACACGCTTTGACCCTGGGGGCTCTGAGCATGCTGCTTGAAAATCTTTGTTGAGGTTGTCTTGGCATTAACATTTAGGGGAGTTTCTCAGGCTGCTGATAATTTGCTGAAAAATAACTGTGGAAAGGCTGAAAAAAAAAAAAGCTTTTAAATCCTGACTTTGAAACATATTTTTGGTTTAATCCACTGCCTATATACAGATTTAATTGTCTTGCATTAGAAATTAGGCATATATTGTACATGCATATATGATGTACGTGTATTACAGGCAGGCAGATGTGTAGTAAATTTGTATGTGTATTCTCTATCCCTGGATGGATGTTTCATTTTGTAATCCCTAAGTAATCCCTGTGGCAATGGAGACCCTTTTTAAAGTCATGGTCCTGCTGGGCTAGATGTTTCACTGCTTAGTGACTAGTGCCCAGGTGTCAGCAGCCACCTAACCTGAGGGGTGAAGGATTAGCCTCATGGTCTCCTCTCAGGATCCTGCTTCCTCTCGGGCATTTCACTCCAGTATATGTGTTACTAGGACATCTGGAGGCAATGTCCCTGCTCCTGTGTGTGTCACTTGGGTGTTTGGGGGTGACATGTCTGAGGTTGGAGAAGTGAGAGGCAGAATTTAGCTAAACTCAGCCTGCTGGAATTATCAGGTTTGATCTTAACTAGAAGGTCCTTTTTTCTGCTCACTTACCCTTGCACACACGCACATAATTGCAGTGTGAATTCATAATATAAACCATGATGTAATAGACACCAACTCAACTTAATTACTGTACAAATGAACAACAACTTAAATCACAAGCAGAGTCCCATTAAAAGTAATCAGATCCTGGGTGGGGAGATGGTTAAAGGTGGTGTTTGAACTCCAAAGAAAAATATGCTCTTGTTTGGACATAATTGGGTTTCTTTTTTTATTGTTATTTTTTCTTACACAGTGTATTTTTGCTCTCTCGCTCTGGCTCTCTCTCATTTTAATTTTTTCAACCTTTTCCTGATAAACCAAACTAGTCTAGACATATCTTTTGAGAGCAAATGTTCTCTAAGCTATGTTCATTCCTTGTGAGTTTGTACGTTAATCATTAAATATAATTAATTAGAACATCTTGTAATTAACTTGGAAAGCAAAATTATACAAGGGAATGAGTTTGTAACCACATCACATTTGAAATAAAAATAAAACTTTGACTAAAAGGAATAACTGCTCTTTGGAATTAGATGAGTAACAATGTTGGATTGGCTCCCCCGAAGCTGTAATGTTGGCTCTGAACTCATCCACGTATATTCACTGTATTTCACGTTGATACACAGCACACGCATACATGTGCACATGCACCGTAGTGCCATAATCCATAATTAGCCCACTACAGGGATACTCTAAGCCACCTCTTTGTCTTCTCAGCTCTCTGCATTGCAGAGGACACATTGGACTCAGCAAACATGCTATCAAGCAGCCTTGGGGTTGCTCTAACTTGCCCTGACTAGTTGTGATGGCCCTTTGGGTATGATGCTGGCTGGAAATTGTGGCATTTCATGGCAAGCTTTCCTGCCAAGGCAGGAGGGAGCTGGCAGGGGGTGGCAGACAGCTGGCCGTTGGGCTTTTCCCCAGCTGGAGATTCCTGGTCCAAAGGAATCCTCACGTACATGCTGGGACCAGTTTTCAGGTCCACCACTTGTCTAAAAACCAGGTTCTGGGCTGACCTATGGAGCATAGCTAATGAATCACCCTAGCTGTCTGGTCCAAAAAATGGGGGGAATAGTGTTTATCTCTTCTTGCTAAGGAATCAGTGAAGTTAGGCACTGCAATAATTTCCTTTTGTGTGCAAAGAGTTCTGCCATCCCTTCTTGGCTGAATGAGTCAGGGATGTCTTGGGAGAGGGGAGTTTTACGGTGCCCAACAGGAACACATTTGCTCATGGCTGCTAAGGCACCCCGAGGTGAGATACTGGGCTTGCTGACCTTGGGCTGAGAAGGCTGTGAGATCTGCAGGAGCAGTATGCTTGGGGATTCCCCAATTGACTACCTGGAGGGTGTTGGGAAGGCCATTAGTGACCATACAGCAGGCCTCAGGACTGTGCTGGGATCCATCACTTGCTTGCCATATGGCTTAGGGCACGTCGCTTCATCGCTGTTTCTCCTTCTTCTATGTCCTCATTGTGTTGGTGGGGAGATTGCCTTCCCTCTACACATTAGACAGATACTACTGCTAGCCAGAAGGACTCTTCTGCTCCTGATACATCCCCAGTTGGGATCCTGCTTTCTCCAGCAGCTGTCATCTGATGGAACTGGCCAGAGGACTTCATTGCTCTGAGCTCACTCTGTTGAGTTTTGCCTTTCATTCTTTTGGCAGGAGGAATGGTTAAGCCTTCCTCCAATTAAATCTCTACCCTCCACAGCCAGACAATCACTTGGTTTTGTTGTTCATCACTACCTAGGCACAGAAACTTTCCTCACATTTTTGTGGTAGGTTTTCACGCTGACGGGAGGGGAGGCAGCTAGGGAGGAAGGGTACTAAAGTGGAGAAGAACAGAGGTGGAGCAGCAGGAAGACTCCTTGGAAGATGGGGGAGATGAAAGATGTGATTGTCTGCAAGTCCCAGTGCAGGGATGGGGAATCTGAGTGAGTGGAGAGATATTGTAGGTGACTGTAGTTAGGCAAGTTCTTTGCCTCCACTAGGGTCATGAGCTGAGTGAACAAAGGATTGGAAAGATGGCCTTGGGTATCCCTCTCCATTAATCAGGGCTTCCCTACTTTATGCTGAACTCTCAGTCTGCATGTTGGCCCTTATCACTGGTTTCTTAGACTGGGAATCAACTAAGAAGCCATCCCTCAGCTAAAATTTGCTCAGATTGTGAAAGGTTAATTAATTTTAAAAGACTCAAAAATATGATCTTCCCACCTTGGTGTGAGTTTGCGGGGCTGGGATGGAGACGATGAGGCATTTGAGTGTGTCTGTTCTCCTTGGCTCCTGCTTCCTCCCTGCCCATGGGTAGGACCCTGCTGCTGGGAAAGGTGCCAGAGGTGGGACGCAGCTTGCCTAATGTTGAGGACATTGATGGTACACCTCTGGGGTGAACTAGATGGGTTGTAGCACCTTCTCCAGGCAGAGAGGAGGGGAAGGCACCTCTAGGAGAGGGGCAGGCACCTCTAGGAGAAGAGCATCGAAGCATCCTATTGCAACAGAGTGTTAAGATCCACCCAATGAAGATACTTGGGGTGACAAAGGAAGTGCCCATATTGCCCTTCAATGGTGACATGAATTCCACACTCAAAAGAGGAATTGGAGCTGGAGTTATCTCCCCGGTGAGAGGCTATACTCTGCCTCCAACCCTCATTTCACCCACTCTCACACCTCCATCTTAGCTCCATCTGTCCTTCCTGGTCTCTTCTCTTTGGCAAAGCTCCCATTCTGAAGAAAGATGAGATGGGACTGACCCTGACATGTAAGAAAGGGTCTGCTCTACAGGGGACAAGACATCTGCCCACATTTATTGCATTGCAGATATGGGGCACTGTGAACAAATGAGGGCACGTGCACATTCCCAGGGAACAACAGCAGTAAAAGACAATTAAAAAAAAAAAAATCTAAGAGAGATGTGACAGTAGTTTTGAATAGAGCTGACACTGAGCAAACACTTCACACAATGTGGAGGGTGATATAATATCCTGCCCTTTCAGAGTGTCACTGTGACAGGTATTTAACATTCATTGGCAGCAGCAGCTTGGCTTGATCTCCACGCTGCAAGGTGCTGCGCGTATATCTAGGAAAAAAGAAGATAGTCAAAGAGATGCACCCAGTTCACTGCCCTTTCTTATGTGGGTGTGAATCTGCCTTACTGGAACCCATGAAAGCTTTACTACTGACTGCAGTCCCTATTAACCTCCCTGATGAGTAGTAGGAAATTAGGCATGCGTGGAGGGAAGGGTGTTTATGAAAAGCAAGGTCTAATGAGAACCCGGTTTCAGAGTTAATTATGGAACAACTATTGCCGCTCCCTAACCCAATACTGTGCCTGATTCTGATCTCGCTGCATGGGAAAGCGAGATACTTTATACCCATGGGGGCTCTTGGGCTGCATATGGCTCTTGAGCAATTTAAGTACATTTATGCTGGGATGATATCATGTGATCGGCAGCGGGACTGCACCGATGCGGGGCTGCCGGGTAATCTGTGGGATGAAGCAAATCAGCAGGACTTGCCAGGTCATGCCCAGCCCCATCCCATCCCATCCCATCTCATCCCACAGTGGTGCAGAGAGACGGAGGAGAGCTGTTGTTATCTCCTCAGTGAACCACTCCTGCTGCTCTCCCTCCCTTCGCTCTCTGATGTGCCTGATACGTGTCTTCTGTCTCTCGGCTGAATGAAAGGTGTTGGTAGATGGTTTGTAAGGTCAGCAAGATGGGCCAGCGTCGGGATCAATTGAGTTGTACCCGCGTGTGTATGTAATCAGGATCTGGCCCTCTGCTAATTAAAAAGCTTAAACAAACACATGCAAATGAGACAGATATGAACACGCAGGTGGATTGCTGAAAACAACACTCTCCACTCCTCCAACCGAGGGGGCAGCCTGTCCCAGCACTCCCTTTTGTTTTGTTGTTTCCACAAAAAAGCTGCCTCTGTTGTGGGGAAGTTTCCCCTTGGTTGAGCTCAGCGCGTATGGTCCTGGGGCATAAACAGCCTCTTGTCCCAGGACACACGCTTGCCCTGAGATTACACACAGCTTGACAGAGATGGCATGAAACACTTCACTGGGGGTGTAAGGAAAAGCCACATTCCCATTTTTCTTGGCCTTGCCTTTGATGGGCGGGGAGCCTCTTGGAGAACGAATCTCAGTTTGCTGCATGTGACAGATTTTTCCGGGTCTGATGCTCTTTTTCATGAGGCCATCTGACGTATTAGCCCTGGGAAAACCTTCTGGGAAAGATACATTTCTTGCTATGAGAGTGGTGCATAAAACAAGTACACAGGTGACAACTCTAGGCCCATTAAAGCTAAATCAGGATGCAGCTGATCATATTTTTCAGTACAAACCAGATTCCGGCATAGCTTTTATAAATACTTGCCCTACTCTTGTCACTGCACTTCCAGAGTCTTTGGAGAATAGGAATTTTTCCCACTAACATAAATGGTCCTTTGATAATGGAAAATTTGCCTGAGTAAAGCCTGACTGTTTAATGCTGTCGTTAAGTCATTGCTTTAATCTGGCATAACTCTTGAAAAATCTGCTGGAAGGAGTTACTAGAAGGGTCCTTTGAATTCCCTTTTCCCTACAGCCTCTCATTCCTTGTGCGCTTACACTAATGTTCATGGGTTTGCCTGGTGACTCAGATCAGGGAGTTGATCTGGTCACAAACTCACTTGGCCAAAAAAAGAAAATAAAAAAACCAAACAAACCAACCCCCCCTAAATAAATAATAATAAAAAAAAAACAAACAAGCCTGTTTTTTCAGCAGTGCCTCAGTATGAGATCCACAGCCAGTGGAAGATGATGGGAATGAGAGGAGGTCATGGATGTGACTAGAGGTGAGCCCCATCCATTGTGCGCAATCAACAGAAATGTGCTAGTGCCATGGAGAACACCATGTTGAATGCCAGCCTCCAGCCCACTCTCCACCTCGTATCTACCAGATGCCTGTACTACTTACCAAAACTTATACTTAAAATGCTGTGGCCCAGACTGTTGCATTGGAGTTGAGTGTGGCGTTCTCTGGTCTGATACAGCAAACATAACTTGTTAAGAAACAAAGTCAGAGGAAGATCTACTCAACACACAATCACACGTTATTTCTGTGATCTTTACCTCCATGGCTGACTTTGCTACCTCTACTTTGGGCAGCACGAAATGTGGAAGGAACGTCAGATCTTTTTCTCCAATTCTTTTGAAAATGCCTCAGATATCTACCATATTTTCTTCCCCCTGCGTGGCTCTGTAAAGGACAATTGTACCAAAACACCAAAAAAGAGTCCCACTAGGCCTAGGTGCACAATAAACTATTTGATTTCAGGTACCTTAACTTTCAGTAGAACTTAGGCTACTCTAAATCTCTGTCTATTATTCACAGACTGGGGGTTCGGCAGAGACGGGCAAAGCGCTGTGTTAATTTGTTTGGCAGAGCCTTGTCATGTGGGTTTTCATTTTGCAACTCCACAACCAAAATGAAGGGTAGCTGAGATCAAAGTCATTTACTGTTTAAACTCTAATGCTCAGGGGAAGGTAGAGGTGCTATTTCAGATAGGAAGAAGTCTCTGATTTCATGTCATTAAAACCGTATGTCTCAGTTCCTGAAAGCACATAAATACACTTATAGTTGAGCTTAAAGACAGGAGCATATGTAAATGCTTTGATAAAGCAGAGGTAGGATTACATGCAGTGCTTCTTTCTCTTGTATTGACTTACTTGAGTTAGCTAATTTAGAAAAAAAAAAAAAAAGCCATATAGGCATAGTAACTTTGTTTTTAACTAGATTAAAATTAGAAGGAGCAGATTAAAGCATAGAGGGGGCTTGGATGCTGAGCATGAATTGCTAGTTAGAGTTCATCTCAAGCTGCCCTTATCTTTGATCAGTTCAGAAGTAGAAGTAGATTCAAATGGAGAATTCCAGCTCATATTGGAAGTCTTCACCAAGAGTTTGATTAGGGGAAGGGTTTGGGACAATCAGTCCCTTACAGACAGTCTAGACAGAGATGGAGATGCTTTGTTTCCAGATTGTTATTCTGGGAGTGTCTAGATCCACCACTTTTTCATGTTTGCTTTACTGAATCTGGTTGACTGTGCAAGTTAAATATCATCTTCTTATTTTTTTCCTCCTGAAAATAGACCTTGAGTCATTGATTCAGTGTAAAGTTTTGGATTAAATCCTTGTTCCAAGACCTTGGTCTCAACGACAGATTCCAGATTCCTGTTTACTTTAATTACCTTTGCTTTTAGCCACAAGTAAAGATTGCAAAACTCGAAGTCATGGAATGGCTGTCCCCTGCTTCCAGTGTGGGTCTACATTACTTTTTTTTTTTTTTTTTCCTCCTCCTGGGTTTCTTATGCGAATGTGTTTTTGAAACCACTCGAGTCAGGGATTTTGTTTTCAAGTGGGAACCTAAATTTAGGACACTGATTCCGTATTTAGAAATGGATAAAAATAACAAAAAATCCTAAGTGCTCTTCTCCATGGAGATTTCTTGGCCTTGAGAACTGTTAAAATTTTGGATGCTGAATATCATATTTGTCAGCATGAAGACTATCAAAAGTTTTTTAAGTGTAGTCAACAGCAGGTTTTTGTTTGTGTAGCTAAGCACCACTCAGCAGACACATTCATGGCATGTGGGTGCAATTGGGATGCACAGGTATGGGAAAAATGTGACAAATTACCCAAGTTTCTAAAGCAGAGCACTCAGTGGTATCTCCCGATGTCATAGCTGAAGTTAACTCTTCAGGAAGAGTCATCTGATCTGCTCTCAGCCCATCCCTTACACCTCAGAGTGTTTTGGGCTGGGATTTTCCAAAGTGTTCAGTGTTGGCTGAACTCCACGGTCAAATTTACTGGCAGTGATTCATTAGAAGCAGAGCTAGGCCAGAAATTAGACCCTTTGAAGAAGTCCACAGTGAGATCCCATCCTGAGGTTCCCATCTGCTAAAGAAGATATCCTCCTGGGCTTTTTTATTGGTGGCTGCAGAGAGAAATGACCCATGAAATCTGGAACAGTGCATTTTGGTGGGAAACTGAATGCCATTGCTATGAATCTCTTGCAGCTGAAGGTGATGAAACTCTTTCTGGGGAAGTTATGAAAAGTCCTTTTTGCCCAGTGCACTGTGTCACACCACTTGTGAGCAAATCTCTCCATGCAACCTGCTCTGCTGGCTGATAGACCTATGGTATTTTTCCCACTCTGCTTGTGGGTTTGAGATGTTTCTTCTTTCCACACTGGAGTGTGATGGACTGGAGATGTTTTCATCCACTTTTGCTCTTGGTGTGATCTGAGACAGAAAATTCAGGGAAAGCTCTCCTACCAAAATCTTTTGGAAATTATAAACTGTCAAACTACAGAAAGATCCAATGCAGGTTGGAGGCCTTCAGTCAAGGACATCCAGAACAACAATAACAAACATCTGTCAACCCCATCTCTAATTTTCTCTCCTTCTCTCAGCCTCCTCCTCACTTCATGATCCCAGTTCTTTTATCCCAGATGATGGTGGTAGTACAGATAGCACGTTTGGACATATCTGCCCTCATATGGCTTGTCCTTCTCACCCCACCCATGCTCTGGCTGTGATGATGCATATCTATGGGAGTCAGTGGGAGATCTTTTCACAAACACTCACTGTGTGTTGTGTCTCTTGTGGGCAGAGATGTTGCTGTGTTAGCCATCATTAGTTGATCTGCTTCCCTGACAAGATTGCTTTAAAGCCTAAATATTGGTTTCTGTTCTTAGCTGGGAACATGCTATAGTTATAGCTTCACCTGTGTGGCCAAGTCCAGTTCCTCAGCTATGTTGGGATTGCCTGGTACTGTGGAATGGAAACTGTGGAGAACAAAATCTGGGACAAGGAGCATTGCATGGAAGAAAGGGAATGTCTGTTAAAGAACTTTTAACTTCCCCCTCTACTCTGTGCTTGTGAGACCCCACCTGGAGTAGTGTGTCCAGCTCTGGAATCCTCAACTTAGAAAGGACATAGAGCTGTTGGAATGGGTCCAGCAGAGGGCCACAAAGATGACCAGAGGGTTGGAGCACCTCTCCTATGAGGACAGGTTGAGAGCTGGGGCTGTTCAGTCTGGAAAAGAGAAGGCTCTGGGGAGACCTTCTAGCACCTTCCAGTATCTGAAGGGAGCTACAGGAGAGCAGGAGAGGGACTCTTTGTCAAGAAGCGTAGTGATAGGACAAGGGGTAATGGTTTTAAACTAGAAGAAGGGAGATTTAGATTGGATATTAGGAAGAAATTCTTCGCTGTGAGGGTGGTGAGGCACTGGAACAGGTTGCCCAGAGAAGTTGTGGATGCCCCATCCCTGGAGGTGTTCAAGGCCAGGCTGGATGGGGCTTTGAGCAACCTTGTCTGGTGCGAAGTGTCCCTGCCCATGGCAGGGGTGTTGAAACTCAATGATCTTTGAGGTCCCTTCCAATTCTAAACATTCTATGATTCTATGAACTTTGAGAATAATAATATTTTTGTTAGGGCAAATAATACTGCCCCAAAATATGCCTTATCTGGAGCTGGAAATACCCACCAAAGTCAATGGGATTTCAGACAGTTGGATGAGAGAGGGGGAGAAGTATTTGATTCTACCTCCAAATGATAGAAGTAGAGTCTAGGTTCAGAATATAAACAACCCTTCTGCCCTTTGCATCTTGAGTTTCAGTTTTGCCTGTTATATAGAAAACAATCATTTATATAATTTTCAATTTGGAACAGAACGGGAAATTTCCCGTGCTCACCGATGTCAAGAGATGGAACAGAAGCTCACCACCATTCACCATCGTCTTGGAATGCTCTCAGCCATGAAAACCAAGTACCCACTGAGGTGATAGTTGTCCTCCAATCTCTATTGTCCACATGTTGAAAGAGTTACTTAAATCAGTAAAACTAAGATCTAAACCAACTTCAAGTAGGAACTGTCTCTCTTGTTTCTAACTGACGTAACTTTTTTAGGAGCAGCAAATTGAATAGACTGCACCTGGGTTAGAGTGTTTCTCTACAAAATGCTTTTTCTCAAAAGAATAACAGAGGGCATAGGAAAATGTGGCTGAGTAAGTGTGGGGCAGGGAGAAAATAGAATCTCCTGTAGGACAGAAAATGCTACTTTTCCTTGAGGGTGGTATGGGAAGGCTGACATTCCCCAAGGCAAGCCTTTTCTTGGGGTTTGAATGCGAGCATTTGTATGGGATTTCTGCAGTGCTCAAGACCAGATATCTGTCTTTGGCCCAATATGCTACCCTGAGATCAGCTCTAGTTCATCATGAAAGAGTGTGTTTTGAACAGTTTTCTAATCACCATTAAAGAAAGCTTCAATGAAAGCTGTCAATGAATCCTCAAGAGCCTGGCCTTACTCCTGGAGAAAACAGTAGAAAAGGTCCTGTAGCCTGCAAGACATTTATGTGTGTTGGCCTTTCTAGACAGAGATGACCTTTCAGGGAAAGGGGAGAGGACTGAAAACCAATGGACTTGGAGCAGCTGAGTGAAGCTTGAGAGGGGACAGCAAAAAAGCAGAGAATACACTTCAATTTTCCACAACTGCCTCTGATAGCATGGAAAAATCTGTACATGTCAGGGAATGAAGGCCACAGAGATGAGAAGAAAAACCTTGGCCAGTGTGAACTGGTGGAATGCCAGAAGGGTGCAATGCAGCTGAAGAGCTGGCTGGCTGCAGAAACCCACGTTTGCCCAGGGTGCAGAGCAGGAACCCTTCTGGAAAAAAAAAAACACCAAAACCACCACAAGATAAGTTACTGCATCTGTCCAGGGATTTCAAAATGCTATTTTGTGAGGAGGGAACTGTGGGAATGAGGTACTGAAAAGATGGGGTGTAAAAATAAGAAAGGATGTTGTGACCTGCCCGGGGGTCTGAGTGGAGTTTGGTATGCTGCTCTTGTCTCATCACGATGCAGGACCAGGCTGCCTTACAGCCAGCAGGGCTGGGTATAGATGAGAAACAACAGACATCAGAATAAAACCTCCAGCATTTTTTTCGGGGTAGCAGCTACTTTATGAGTGACATACTGGAAACAGCCAGGGGGAAATCAGAGAGAGATAAGATAGCTGTGCTTCTCTGGCTGGTGTCCTCAGCCAGTTTGCAGATTGGGTCCTTTTCTTTGGTTTCTCTTGCTGGTCTCTCTGTGCAAATGCCACAGAGCTGTGATAAGGAGCAGGTCAGAATCGTGCTCTAACTACAGGACATTTTTTCACACGCAAGCAGGATACACTAACTGAAAGTAAATATGCCTGAATCTTTTCTCTGTTTATGGTTCTTTCCATCCAACAATGCCAGGATCTGGGGACGTGCACCAAGTGAAGGAGAGAGGGTCTGTGGGAGAGCTATGGAAAGGGATTTGGCACCCTCTGTGCCAAAAAACCTCCCTACAGATACAGCACAGGTTTGCATTTGGTTGCCCTGGTGGGACCATTGATCCTCAAGGCTGCAGCTAGACAGTGCCTTGTGCTTCTCCTTCCAGTCATCCCCTCCTGCCCTCATGGAGCACCCCAGGGTTCAGCTGATGTTCTGGAGAGGGATCATCACAGGTGCAGGTACCTGCAAGCAGCTGCACAGAGACACCAGGTTGCCATTTCTTTGGCCTGATGGCTTTGGTGATGGTCCCATACAACCAGGCCAGACCATCTCTGTGGGTTCTTCCTGATGAGGTTGGTGTAGGCAGCTTAAATATCAGGTGTTATCCAGGCTGGAGCAGGCAAGGGTGTTCACAGTCAGTTGATCAAAGAAGGAAACACCCATAGGACGGGGGAATCGGGGCAAGTCAGATGGGCATGGAGATTTTTTTTTTTCTTTCAGCCAGCACAGGTGGATCTGGAACCCATCCCACAGCCTGAATCACCCATCCTCAGAGAGCAGCCCCCACCCCACAGTTCCCTGGGGAAGGCAGAAAATGCAGACTCTTCTGCATTTTCCTGGGAGAGGGAGGAGCAGGGCAGGTTTCTGCCCAGGGATCCAGTCACCCTGGTAGCACAAGGGTCGGGGGTGGCCTTCATGATGTTTCTTGCAATGTTGAGTCAGGGCTATGATGAAGTAGCCTTGCATAAGCAGAAATGCCATTGCCAGTGGTAAGCTGAAAAACGCCGAGCTCTATTTTCAAAGACAACTCAGAGGTTATTTATGTACGGAAATGCTCCTTATCTCTTAATTCCCAGACTGATGGGTGGGAGATATGCAAAGAGTGACTTCTGTCAGAGACAAGCTCACCAGCACTGCTACTCTCTTGGCAAGAGGGGAGGGCTCTCTCTGCCTTCCCTGGTAGCAGTGCTGACTAAGGGCCATAGGAATCTTAATTCCTGGCCCAGAGACGGCAAGCCAAGCTATCTGATGGGCTGGTTGGCTGACAGTTAATATCCTGTCGCAGTGTAGTAAGTATTCATGATATAGCAGGTTGGGTTTTTCTTTCCTGCACCTGGAAGACCACAATGGGAAGACCCAACAAATTTTCCATTTTATGCTTAAACATGAGGTCTGTCCTGAAAGAGCATCAATCAGACCCATTCTGTTGTCTTTTAGGAACCCTTCTGGAACTCCTTGTTACCAAATTTTTTTATTTTTTTTAAATTTTTTTTTTTACCATTATTAGCCTCAGAGATTCAGGCTGGAATCTGAAATTCAATCCAATTTCCTTGTGGCTTGAAAATTATTAGAAGGTAGAAATTTGCAACTGGAAATTAGTTAATGATTCCTCTGTAAGTGCAGCAGACAGATGAAAATCCAGCTTCTTTTCCTTGGCTGCTCTGACACTAGCATGCTAACTAAGGTAGTAAAACATTTATTAATGAGTGGGGCAGGCAAAAGGAAAAAAAAAACCTAGAGCAATGAACACAGGTAATAGGGTGTCATTATTAAAGAGCTATCTGTCAGAGTAGGACATGCATAAGAATTAGGTGTCCTGGAAAATGCTGTGAAAAAATATCTCTACTTCTGTTTGAAGGAATCAAATTTCAATTTTCATGAACTTTTCACAGACTAAATATATTTGTGTCTAAAGAAATTGTATCTCTTAATAGGCAGTAATGACAACCTTATTTACACTGAATGATATTTTTCTACCAATTGGGCCAGAAAGAATGAATTATTCTCCTAGTGCAGAGAAAAAAAAACCTCATCGATAAATTTTTCTTGCTGGTGGTATAAAGTGAATCATGTGAAAAGTAAAAATAAAGCCTACTGCATAGGATTCATAGTGGATTTATAACACAGAAGAAAAGAAAATAGAGGAAGCTGTTTTTTGCATGGGAAGGGATTTTCTAACACTTCCCTTTTGGGAGAATTGGATAGAAGGTTCTGGCTCACTGGCTGCCTGACTCTTGAGAGGGGCCTTGCAGGCAGGGAGGCTGAATTCTCTGTTTTTCTGCTTTGTCTGGCCTCAACCTCTGTTTGCTCTCTCTGATCCAGGCTGCCAGACAGGCAGCTGCCAGTGAGGAGCAGAGGAACCAGTGGCTGCAATAGCAGAGGAGGTTGTACTGCCTCAGTGAGGAGACAGGGAAGCAGCGGGGTCTGTGACTCCCAACCTTCTATGCTGCCAGGATCAGGTCAGCTCCCTGTGGCAGAGCTGGGGAGAAATGGATGTGATGCCCAGGGGAACAAATGTGAGGGTATTGCTCCTTGCGTTCTGCCTGAAAGCCTTGAAATGGCAACTGAGGCTATTTCTGGGTTTATGATGTAAATTTATCTTTCCTTTCCTTTCCTTTCCTTTCCTTTCCTTTCCTTTCCTTTCCTTTCCTTTCCTTTCCTTTCCTTTCCTTTCCTTTCCTTTCCTTTCCTTTCCCCACTCCTTATCCCATCCCTTGTTACAACCTGTTTTTCCAATTGGAAAACCTTTCAGACAGCAGCATCCTGAATCAGCCCAAATCACTACAGACTGTCCACAGACCTCTTGATCCCAAGGGAACTGCTGGCATGAGCTCCTGTGTGACTCAAGGTGACCAAATTAAGCCCTCTGCATGAATAGAGGTTCAGATGCTGATGCATCGTTTCTTTTCTGTAGTGAGAAATTGGATGAGAAGGTTCACATGAGCTCATTCGGTCTTTATGGGCTTGAACCAGCTTCCATTGGAGTCAATAGGAATCTTTCCATTGACTTTAATGAGAGCTAGATTGGATCCTAAATTAGTACCTTCATCCTTCAAATTGTTTTGCAGTGCCTATCCCCATCCATAATTAACATAAACTGGCTGTGATAGTCATCAACAGGAAAATTATACCAAAAATGTCCTCAGTAGGTTTATTCCTGCTCTCACTGAAGATGATAGGAGTCTCACAATTAACTTCAAACAGGACTGGTTGTCTGTGTATCATGATTATAAAATATCTTGATATATTTGTAAGGGAGAGTTCAGTTTGAGCAACTTCTTAATTGCGTATCAGGACTAAAAGGGTTGGCTGTGACCAAAGACAGCCACATTGAAAAGTCAGGCAGTATTAAGGAGCATGATTTGACTTTGTGGCTACATAAATCAGTGTTTCAGTTTCTCATTTGGTATTCACTGAAACGAAAACATAATCTGAGTTAATTGCTCTTCCCCAAGGTGCCTTGTTGCGCAATGTTTTATAAAATTAAAGCCTGTTAAGTACACACGAAGAAACATACTTTAGATGCAGAACATAAAATACTAGCACCTCTAATTCTGCTGTCATGTATGGTTGATTAACCTGGTACAACAGAAGCCTTGGGGAGAGTTTCTGTGCTGTTAGAAAACATATTTCCACTTAAGGGAATTTAGACAACAAAGGGATCTCGCAAATCGCATTGTTGGAGGGGAGGCTGATATTCGGGGCATCTGAGCTGTCTCACAAAGCCGTGGAAGACCAGGGGAAAAAAAACAACGTAATCTTCATCCCACTTCTGGATAGTCATCTGTCACCCACTGCTTTTCACGGCAATTAACGAACTATTAATGAAGCCCTGTATCTCTCGCTCAGGCAATGTTCCTCTTGGCTTCATTTTGAATTTCGGCTGGGCTTGGAGTGAGTGAGTATGGGGTGAAGAGCAGGGAACGGTGTGAGCAGTGGGGAAGATGCTTTCTCAGGCACCTGCAGATAGTGGTGGGAAGGTCACCATGCTGCCACGCTTCTGGGCAGGCATGCCGCAACTCACCCACCTCTGAGAAAAAGAAACCTCAAAGGTTTGAATTCCCTGAGCCCCTCAAATGCACAGGTGTCACACGAGCAGAGAAGAGCCACAGGAGAGTGAGGAGGCTGAGCTGGAGGGAAGCATGGAGGGGTACCTGAGGGGAGGACATGGTGGTCTAGGAGTAAGAGAAGAAATACCATACAGAGACCTCTCCATCCCCAGCTGCTCTGATAGCTGCTTGCAGATGCCTCCCTGGGGCAGGCAGGGAGCTGCGGAGAGCAGATGGAGCACATCATCGGCAGCTGCCTGTCGGACCAGAAGCTGTGTGGGAGCATGTGGGAAGATCAGGAAGGCTTATCAGATAGTTTGCAGCAGTGAAACTGCCTAGTAAGGCATAGTGTGGGAGACGGGGGTACACGGGTGAAGACCAAGCTGGGACCTTGCCAGGTGTATGTGGTTTGAGTTAGAATGGATTGAATCTTCTTCCAGGATGAAAGTGAGCCTGTATCATATAATGAAACCAGATGCTGTTTCAGGTTGCTACCTGCTTCTGCTCCTGACCTGTCCTGTGTCTCAGCTGCCCCCATGACTGGTCCAGTAGCCCATGGCTCTCTCAGGATGGGACCAAACCTTCAAGGAGAAAAGACAGAGGTGAGATAAATAAAAAGACAGAGGTGAGGTAAATAGGATAGGCTCCCTAGATGATTATAGAATCATAGAATGGTTTGGGTTGGAAGGGACCTTAAAGATCACCTTGTTCCAACCCCCCTGCTGTGGGCAGGGACACCTATTAGACCAGGTTGCTCAAAGCCCCATCCAGCCTGGCCTTGAACCCCTCCAGGGATGGAGCATCCACAGCTTGTCTGGGTAAAACCCTTGTGCTCTGTTTTCCCTAACACTATTTTATGGATAAAGCTATTCTAGTAAGCTTAGCAGGGCCTCAACACTTGAGACTCACCATCTGCAGTGTTTGTTGGACATGTTTGGCCCACACCAGCAATCCCCCAGCTGGTGAAGATACCAGGCTGCTGTGTGTCAGCACATCCCTTATTGGCTTTTGTGTGGAGCCGTGTTTTCAATTTATTCAGCTTCATGGGTTGGGGAATGCACTGCAGCCAACACACAATGAAGATTGGGAGAGGAGACCTGAAGATATGCCAGCAGGGCAGAGAGGTGGCCATCCTGGCAACTCACTTGAGTGGTCTGTGGATGAGCTGTCTACATCTGGATTAGACCCTCCACTCTTTTGGAGAAAGATAGATATTTTCAGAGGGTAATTTCTCCAATCTGTCCCAGGTGGAGGAGGGAAAGGGTGGGGATTTGGATCCTTCATGACTATTTAGGGCAGCTAACTAAAACCCTGCGAGCTGAATTTTGACTTTTTACCTTGTGCTCTGCTTTAAAATCTGGTAACATGTTTAGGGCAAGGTAGAGAATTTTACTCTACCCATGACCTATGAAGGAAGAGGGGTGGTTTTTTTTGGGGCTTCACAGGATATGACTGTCCCCTTGACACCTGCATGAATAGGTCTTTGATCCTCTGCCAGAAACTTTCTTAAAAACTTATGTAGAAAAATACCAGATCTTCTAATAGATGTTATAACTACATTACCAGCTAACCAAGCCTTTGGAGAGTTCCCAGACTTCCTAAAAAGTGGCACTGGTAGTTCAAAAAGCTCTTTAACTTGTTTCTGTAATACTCCTGGAGTAAGTGTCTAGGCCTGCTTCAATGAAAACCTCTTAAATCCAGAAGATGCTGCCTTCATCCGCTTCTCTCCTGATATTTCCTATTCCACCCACACCATGTCAGAGCTGCTGCAGATGGCACCAGTGCTGGGGCTGCTGCAGGTGTCTGAGTTTGGGAATTTTGGCTGCTTCCTTTGCCGTCTCGGAGCTTCATAGCATCAAGTGTGGGGAGCAATGGGCAATCTGACCTGAGTCAAACATGATGTTTGTTGGCTGGTTGTATGCCATGTAGTCCACAGTGTTTGACTCTCTAGGCTGAAATCTCTCTGCCTTAGTTTAGGGCAACTGTAAAAAAACTGAGAAAGATGCAAGAAATGAGACTCCACAGACCCTTGTAGTGGTTCTGTCTGGTCTTAAGCACTTGGAAACCTCTTGAATATGTTGGCTAATGCTCCATCATTCACTATCCTACGTGACCTCAATGAATATCCTACGTGTGGCTATGGTAATTTTGACATAAAGTAAAGTTTCCAGTCTTTCAAGAGCTGTACAAATTTTAAGTGAACTTTCTTACCGTCTCTGCTAGCAAGATCACCTACACATTCTCACAGCAACTCTAGCTTTAAGCTATGGTGGAAATGTGCTGGTATATAAATCCTGCCATTCCGACTCTTTGAACATGAATGCTATCAGTTTTCAAAGTTAGCCAGATAGGACAAATATGTTCCTTTGCGGGATCCCTTCTTTTGATCACTGAGGGTATATCAACACCTGGTAATTCTCTGAGGTCAGCTATGGTGGAGCCTGTCTTTCTCCAAAGAATATGGAAAAAGTCCAGGGAGATGGTTTTGCTAGGCCAAAATTAATGTTGTTAATAATATGGATACTCTTATCCTCCTATCCCCGTGTTTCACACACAAGGAAACAGCAACAACGTGGCTTGTTTGATAGACCCCTGCGCTGAACTCAGGAATTCTTGGCTTACAGCCCTGTGCTCAAACCCTTTCTCCTCCAGCACTCAAATAAGGGCCCAGTATGTTCTCAGTAATAATATACAGTGATTTGTGCAAGTGTAACAGAACAATGCCATATGCTTAGGTTCTTAGGCCAAATTCTCATTTTGGCATTACTCCATTGACTGTAATAAACCGAGGCCAATGAGAACATTTGACCCGGCATGTTTCCAGTCCGTAGGGACTGTAGAGGTGGTCTTGTGATTTTAACATGGAACTGCTTTACTGGGACAGTCCAGTTTTTATTTCAAGCAAGTAAAGTTTCAGGGAGAAGTAGCTGCTTGCATTGTACTGGAGGCTTCATGGGATCTACTCAAAGGAAATGTTTCCTTCGTTGCCATCAATGCCTACTTAGTTATAGTAGGTTCCAGTTACTTATTCTTACAGCCCTGGAAATGTGCAGTGCTACTTTAGTTCTGTATTTATGGGAAGGATTTTTAATATTGTTGATCATCCCATCTGTAAGAGGGTCTGCTCTGGGTTAAAAAGGGACACCTGAACTAAGCTAAGCTAGTACCTGAGCTGGTAGAGAAACCAGCTGTTTCAGGTAGGGCGGTGTGAAAACAGAAGTCTGCTGTGTTTAAGGTTGTTGAGTAGGAATCATTCAAGCTGTTCATGCATTGAATAGAACTACTTAACTGATGTGTTAGAAACCACTGAAAAGGGAACTAGGCACCATAATGTAGGTTGACGTGTCTAAAATAGAGTGGGAAGAAATTTGGAATTTTGGTTCCCAAGGAAATTATCAAAAAAAATCCCCATATCTTCCATTAAGAATAAGAAAAAAAAAATCTTCATGGGGCATTTCTGATTAAAAGGAAACACTTTGGTATTTCTGTAAAGAAAATATTTCATTTGTGTATGTATTTTTCAACTGATGTCAACATCTCTTTGCAATTCTTGACAATGTCAGGTGCTTTACAGAAAACAGAATTTGGAAACCTGATGTAGCACGATCTCTGACCATTGACCTCTGTGACGTGTGATTGATTCAAACAAGCAATATACTCCAAAGGACAGACCGGAGTACGGAACAATTCCTCTAAAGAAGCAATATTTTAAAGTAGAAAGACTATGTTTGAGCTCATTTTAATCAGGACATTTTGAGGTTTTTTGGTATAAAATATTCTCTGTGAACTGATCCATTCTAAACAACATACTGAACTGCAGTTTTCTGAAGGAAAAAAACAATTAAATAATTATATTAAAATCACAATACCAAATGTACAAAGCATATGTCTTCCTTCAAGAGATCATTTCAATGGTAAATCCTTGAATATCTCGAATCTAAGATAGCCACGTGCTCTTCTCTAGAGTACTTGAGCAAACTGCTAACTTCAGGTTCCGAGAAGCACCAGGGAGCACTTATCCTCATTTTCTGAAAGGACAGGCAAGATAAATGGGAACAAAAATGTCTGTGGTGAGGCTGAAAATGGACCCTTGATCTGCAGCATTCTGGGTCAATGCTACAAAGTTCTCATGGAAGCTACGGTGAAGTTGAATTCGCTCATAATTTATATATTGCTATTTATTCAACTCTCTGCTTTTATTGCTTGTTTTCATTTTCTCTTGAGGAACTTAAAGAAAAGAAATTACTGTCCTTATAAATACTTTCTACAAAATTAGAGCAACAATCTCTAGGAAAGACTGATAAGTCTTCCTACTGAAAAAAAAAAAAAAGAAAGAAATATGTATTTCCCCATTAAAAATGCTCTCTTACAGTGAGACTCCCTTCTTCACCCTCTGTACTAAACCTTGAAATTTATCTTGAAATACATCAGCATACTGAGTGAAAAATATTGCCAGAATAAAAATAATAACAGGTTTCATTATGTCCCAAAAGGTCCTGAGGGAACTTTAGTTTTGCTACTGAATTTCAGGGAAGAAAATGCTTTAGGAGTTGGTGAAGTTATTGAACTTTAAGAGATGGAGAAAGAGGCTGAAAATAGGGAAGAAATGCCATGTTAAATAAATTAGCTGTGAGAGGAGAAGACAAAATGACTAAACATTACATGGAGTGTGTGTTATCCTTCAGGTTTTGCTACAGACTTAATAAAGCAGAAAAAAAAAAGAGGAAAAAAAAAAAAGGAGGCCTGTCAGCTTGGTCATACTTCTTTCTGAAGCAGAGCTCTTTAAACATGTTCATGACTTAGAGAAGAAGGGGAAGTGATTTGTAGAGGTGTACATGTCTAATCAAGCTTTCTGACCCAGGCGCTGCACTGGGATGGGATGATATTTATGACAAAGGGTTTCAAAGGTCACCTGAAATAAGAGAGAACTTCTGATGGGTGACATTCTAGCCCAGTGAGAAACATGGCATAAATTAGCAGTTATAGGAAATTTTGTTTTAGTTTCAAACACTTTAACTCAGTGGAAAAAGGGAAAGTTTTTCCAATCCTTTTTCAAATAATGTACTGTTTTTACTGTATTTTGTCCCCAACTAGAATAAATGAGACACACAACGTAAAACAGAGGCTAGGTATGGATTCATCGCAATTAACTTTAGCTTTCTATAATTTAGGAGTCGTGTCTAAACTAGTTCTCTGGATTCCCACTGTGATTGGTGGGGAGAGATAGACACTAACACTTGCATATTCATCCCACTTACCTTTGACAGCTTTTCAGTGCAGAATGGCTAAAATGAGGCCTGGGCTTCTCCATTGACTTCACAGGGATCTTAACAACTAGTTTTGCTTAATACTGAGCTTTTAGACAGCTACACTGAGGAGGGAGAGGCTTCATGTAGGCAAAACTCACGTCCCTTTAAAGTCAATGACAGCAATTCCCATGACTTAGATGGATGTCACCACACAGTCCTTCATGAATATTTTATTTGTGTAACTCCTTTCATCGGGATGCTGCTGATCTAAAATATTTTAAGTGAGCAAAAAAAAGAGGAACTGGAATCATCCCAGCTAACTTAAAAATATTTACTGTGTAGATGTCCTCATCTGAGCTCATCACCCTGAGTTTCTTTGTATAGACTGGAGGGAAAAAATAGTAATTTTTAGAGCATGCTTCGTGTCACTAATTTTAGATTCCTGGTTTAGGATGATGAAATTAATTGCAGCCTGGAGGTGCCTAATTCTCTTCATCGACTTTCTAGGGAGTCTAGACACTCTAGATCAGCTGTAGATACCTCTGTTGTAGACATTTTCTTTTGACCATGTAAAGCCTACTTCTGATCTCAGCTCTTTCAATTCATGGTTCAGGGTCTTTTGCTAACTTTATCTTTCTGCCTTGATATCAAAATGAATATGCACTATCCTGGATAGTTCCACTTTTAAGCTTATTCTGCTTCAGTCAGCAAAACTTGTCCAATTTTAGAGTAAAATGTATCATAATGCAAGAAGCTAGTTTCTTCCTAATCTCTGTAGGGAATGGTTGGGGAAATCTTACACCTACTTTTGAATAGCTTGATGGTGCCTAAAATGAAAGTATTTTATTTATCCAGGATCTCTTTCTAAAGGATAGCTATTGCTATGTAGTCCAGAAAAGACACCAAAACATTTAAGTACCCTGTTTTATCCACTCCTAAGGTCTGCTTTGCAGAGTCTCCGGTCTGAAAGGAAAGTATTTCACTAGGTTTACCTCGACTCCAAGTCCTTCTTTCAGATGTATACCAAAGGGTATATACTGTGAATGATAACTGAGACCAGAGTTTGTAGCACAGCTGGGAATTTAACTGTAGATTTAAATTGAATATTCAACTGTAGATTGAAGTTGAATATTAGAAAAAATTTCTTTACTCTGAGGGTGGTGGAACACTGGACCAGGTTGCCCAGGGAGGTGGTTGAGGCTCCTTCCCTGGAAATATTCAAGGTGAGGCTGGATGAGGCCCTGGGCAACCTGGTCTAGTTTGGGGTGTCCCTGCGACTGCGGGGAGGTCAGACTAGATGACCTCTGGAGGTCCCTTCTGGCCTGGAGGATTCTATGATTCCATGATTCTATAATAGGCTCTAACAATTCTTTCTGGAAGCTGAAATCTTCCTTTGGAAAAAGGTCACCTAGATTCTTCTCTCTATGACTTTGCAGAGGAGATTACAAATAAAACTAAAAGGTTAATTGTATATTTTGAAAATTTAGGAATTTCTGCTTATATACTTTTATGAGGGAGAATAAACGTTTTGGCAAGCATTGGGTGAATATTAATACTATGTCTTAGCTTACAACAGGCAAGCAGTAACACCCTTTAAATACTGAAAAGAACCTTCAAACCAAGAACTGGAGGTCTGCAAGTCTTGCATTTGGTAGCTAATTGTTGAGCTTTATATCTGAGATTTTGGTTTTCTGTTACTGGACACAGAGATGGTTCCTCTGTGAAATACAAAGCTGTATTAAGACCTGAATCTTGGGGTATGATGAGAATTTATACTCAGGTTCCACTGTGAAACTGATTTTTCTTACTCAGGAATGTGAATCTTGGAGTTATATTTTGATGGAAACACGAGATCAATGCTTGATAGGAGCCAAAAAGTAAATTAGGTTTTGGTACCTACTAAGAAGGGAACAGAGAGCAAACTAGGAAACATCACTATATCTCTTAATAAATCCACAGTGCTCTCACAGTTTGGATATTGTGTGCGGTACTGGTTTTCCTCTTTTCAAAGAAGATGTGATAGAATTGGAAAAAGTACATAGAAGATCAGCTTCTGTACAAGGAATGACTATCAGACTAAAACTGTTCACCCTTCAAAAGAGCTGACATGACATAGGTTTCTTCTCCATTCATGGGGAATGCAAATAGAGAATGTTTTTCCTCTTTTTTTCTTTTTTCTTTTTTTTTTTTTTTTTTCCTCCAGTAAAAGAAGTAGAGTGCATCAAATGAAACTAGTTAATCCCAACCACAAGACAACAAAAAAGAGAGGATTCCTCATACAACATGTGGCTAAACTAAGGGAGTATCTGCGACAGGGTCTTGCAGATGGCAGCTGCACGAACTGAGCAAAGAGAAATCTTTCTAAGGTTTTTTAATGTAAAGATATCACTTCAAGCTCGGGAGGTCCTTGAACCACAGTTTGTTAGGAGCACAGAAAACAGTCTTCTAAGAATACAGATCTCTCCTTTTCCTGTTCCTCTATTCATCTCTTATTCTTGGCACTTAATATTGAACTTCAATGAGTAATAGAATGATACAATCATAGAATGGTTTGGGTTGGAGAGGACCTTAAAGATCTTCTAGTTCCCACCTTCCACTAGACCAGGTTGCTCAAAGCCTCATCCAACCTGGCCTTGATGACAGGTTTAACATCAGCTAGATTATTGGTTTTACGTGATACAGTCATACTTATGTTCTAGGCTTTGTCTTCAACAAAGCCTTTTTGTTGGATACACATGGTGGAATTATTTCAATTCTTTGAACCCCAAACGACACCCTATTATTTTGTCTTCCTCTGTTCCACTCTACTTGTATGGCAAATCTATCAGAGGTATTAGTGACGGCAGTAAATCCTCTGGGTGATTATCAATACTTTTAAACACCATGAAGCCTAATCTGTCTGAGGTCTATGGAAGACAGGTGCTCTTTGATGGTCTGTCTATAGCTATTATACACGAAGGAACACCAAGCACAGAAAATGTATGGCTGATGTGGGAGCATGGAGGGCCACTGTTTTTTTTGGCAGCCTACCTACACTTTATTTTTTGTTGTTTTGGCAAGAAGTTAGTTTTGAAGGTCCTAGCAATTTTATTTTTCTCCTCTGCTTGAAAAGTCTTTTGTTCCCTTTAGACTTCCCTTATAGGGACTCTTATGTCACCACGGTGTTGACGGAGTGGCTTTGATGGCAAGGTTTCAAAATCCATTCTCCTCTGTCAGTCAGTCACTGAGTTAATAACAAAACAAGGACTGTTAGAGGTATACCTAGACGAAGCAGAACTGGAATTACAGGAGAATAACTTCTTGAAGTGCCCAAGGGGAAAGCTGAATAAACAAGGACTTCCAGCCTGTTCAAAAATGTGTCAAAATGACGTCTGCAAAATGTAATAATGGCTTAATAGAAACTCAGGCCATACATTGTCCAGTAAAATATGAATGTAAACGTTTGGAAAATGGTTGTACTCCTAACAAGCTGTTTTGGAATCCACTATTTGACTTGGATTTCACAGAGTCTATGATGGGGCCTTATTTAATGTGGAGGGCTGATTTGCCTCATTATTCCAGTTTACCTTTTTATTTTCTCACTGTGTTCATATCATGATGGCATTTGGCATTTCTCAGCTCTCATTTTGTGTTCAGTGTGAGACCTGGATTAATCCCTCAGCTGATGTAACCCTGCACACTTCATTAGCACTAGGCAGACTTACATCAGATGAGGATGTGATTTTGGGCCATTTTCACTCACAATTATTTTTCCTTTTATATTTCTTCTTGTTTTCTGTCCCATATTTGTCTAGCTAAAGAAGAAATTCTGCTTGGCACATCTTGGGATCTACATGGAAACTTTAGCCTGAATATAGGGTGATGTCTGTCCTTGCAAATCCAAACATTTGCTTTTTATTTAATGAGAAGTTCAAATTTAAAAGAATAAAATAAAACTCAGTTTAAAGTTGTATACAACAATTTTCTTTGACTGTTGCTTTAAAATCTGTCAGAGACATATCTGATGTTTTTGCAGCTGTATGGCTCTTATACAACCTAAGGACCATTTATTGGAATTTTTGAGTGAACTTTTGTTTTTATAGGTGTGTAAATGTGTTATCGAAGATATTTTGGCATTTTAACCAAAGACTTAAATTTTGTCGACTTTAGTTAAAAATGTAAGTCCCCTTTTTTACTCTTCAGAGAACCTTTTTTGGTTGACAGGTACTGTTGGTCCCACAGAGAGGCTTTCAATGCGTTTATTTTACTAAGAGGTGGTTTGGATTAAAAAATAATAACTGAGTTAAATCCAGTCCTTGATTACACCCCTGTAAATCTGGAGTAAAGTCATGAAAATTGAGAGAATTATTCAACATTTGCATTTACCTGTGTGAAAGCAGAAGGCTACCTTTGGGCAAAACAAAATCTTTCATATCACTTAGCATGAAATCTAATGTCTTCTCGTTTTCACAGGATTGCTGTCTTTTTCATTTTAGGAATAGTTCTTTCTTTTTTGATGAAATTGAAGAATTTTGCTCACATCCTGAAGACAGGAACTTTTCAGGTGTGAACTGATGGCTCTCATGTTTTGAGATGGTGGTGTTACCCTAATGGCAACATCTTCTTCACTCATTCATATGTAATCCTAAATTCTCTGGACATTTCAATAGCATAAGTATTTTTCTGTAGCCAAGGGAAGAGTCAGGTGATTGAGATGACCTTCTCCTTCAACTCATTGATTATCATTCAATTTTATAATGGAACAAAAGAATGACTGGAAGGAATGGACATAGTGCCTGGTGAGAGCTAAAGCAATAGTTTCTTGGGCCAAGAGATGAGGAGTGTAACTGTTATCACTGAATCACAAAATACTGCTAGTTCCATTCTCCCCCACCCCCCAGTCCTAATAACATTTCTAGTGTAGTCTGCTTTTCTGAGAGCCAGTGTCTTTGCTTTGAATGAGAATTCAACCACTTCAGTAAGAAGTAGATATTTTATATATATATATACACCACTCAGCAAAGTGTTAACAAAAATTACTCTTATATTCTAATTAAAGAGATTTAAAGCCTAGCTCCTTGCCACCTCAGTCAGTGCAAGCTTTGCCATTGACATCATCAGGAGAAGGATTGACTTGATCCTTCCCAGGAGTCCTTCAGTATAGTTTTCCAGTCCTGATTTATCTTTACTTTTGACTGGGCTAAATCCGTAAGGTTTGTCTAGTTTGATGGAAGAGAAGGATAGGCATACCTGGGTTAGCTTTCAGGTATGGTACTGGTTGTTGTTTATTGTGGCAGCACAATGATTGCTTCCTGAAAAGTCTCGTGAGAACAGGGTGAAGTAGATGTGTTCCACCTTGTTGTGCCCAGACCATCTGAGCTGGTTTATTTAAAACCCAGCTCAAACACACACTGACTGCTCTGTATCACAACTGTAGGGGGAATATTTGAGATGACCACTCTCAGCCTTAGAAAACCGGCCCCATCACCCTTTGTTTATGGGTCATGTTCTCTTAACTTTTAACCTTTCTTATTGTTCTCCTCTTGACTCATTCCAGTTTGCCAGTGTTACTCTTATAGAATGATGCTCAGCCTGAACACATAAGCCCAGACTAATGTCCCGAGTACGGTTGCATACCTTGCTTAAAGTTACACACGACATGCATGTTGATGTCCAGAAAAGCTTTTATTATTTTCTGCTATGGTATCAGGTTGCTGACATCTCGGTCTGTGAGCTGACCTCTGCTTCTTAGTTTTGCATAGCTGTATTATTGTCACAGAATTTGCATAGCTGTTTTGCCAGACAAACTGTATTCCAGCCTAAGAGCTCTCTACCAAATTTGTACAGTCTGTATCAAGCACATTCTCAGGGGTAGTGCTTTAGCCAACCCCACTAAGTGGTACTCAATCCAACAGGTTGCTCAAGGCAAAGCCTGGAAAGGATGGGATGCTGTGCCATTCCTTTGACATCGTTGCCTTCAGGATGGCCAGAGCTGCCCTCACTTCTCCATTTACTCCCTCTCCTGACATCTGCTCTTGACCACTCTTTTCTCCTTCTTCCGCTGTGTCAGAACTGACAGCTGGTCTGGGTGCTGATGAGTCAAGACCTGGTGGAACCCCAAACACCTATTTGTGGATAATAAATTCAGACCCTGAATGAACACCCATGTTGCAGCAGACAGGTACCAGCTGGGTCTTGGAAATGTGGGACGTGAATTCATTCAAAGGATGCTGGGGCTGCAATTTACAATCTCCTGGTGTGTGTTATTTTTAAACACTTGATTCATTAACACTTCTCTAGATGTTAAAAGACATTCATAAATCGATTGGTAGCCAGGAAAAATGAGCAGCAATGAGGTCATTTCAGTTGGAATGGGCTCATTACCATGCCAACTGTCAAAACTTTTTGAAGCCAGACATATTCCTTCTCCTCTTCTTCAACAGTCAACACAGTCTGAGCGTCCTTTGGTTTGATTGTTCCTGGTAAGATGAGAAGAAACTAAAGGAAATAGTAAAAATCTAGAAAAAAATGAATAAACAACAGGTTTTCCTTGAGAGCTGAAAAGCACCTGAGGTGGAGATGCTCACTGATATTGGATCTGTTTTGGTCCAAGACTGGACAGAATGATGTGTAAGTTTGTCCCCCAGGAACTGCATTTGAAGATGAGGATTAGCTCCATCCTCTCCCAGTGCAGCATTATTTGCAAGTTGTGGCAGAGACAAATACTGATGCAACAGCAAGCTAAAAAAGGGGAATACCTTTCTTTCCCTCCTGCCCTGATTAGCAGCCTGCTGAGGCTGGATCATAAATGAAAATCTGAGCCCCAAGTGTACATCAATCAAGACAAATCAAGATAAAGAAGGTCAGGGGCTAGATCTTCAGGTGGGTGTAATTCGTAGTGTTCACGCTTGCTGAGATAGGCTTTGATGAGTCCAGTCAGCTCAGGGGATCCCCAGCTCTGATCTATCAATAGAGGCTACCGTGAAGAGATATGAGCATGTTCCTGAGGCCAGACACAGTCTTTCCCTCAAGCCCAATATGAACAAACAGAAAACAAGATATCTTTGGGCTAGTGGAAGATTATGAATCCCTACACTGGTGTGTTTATTTCTGATCAGGTAACACAATTACTTGGTCCTTCCCGTTCATCCACTCTTGCCCTTCTTATCCTTTTCATTTTGTGATAGTGGTTGAATTGCTTGATCAAAGGAAACTCTGGCTGGGATTTATCTCAGCTAACTGTAGACAACCAAAATACAGACAGGTAAGTCTGAGTTAGAAACTCTAGGCTCCTTTTACTGTCAACAGAGATAAACAGTTATCTCCAGAGAGCAATTAATCTGATACTTGTTTGATATCTATATTAGGATGAGATGAATCACCTTCTCTAGACACCTCTTCCTCTCTATTGACTGTAAAGGGAACTGAGGGTGACTAGCTTAGATGTAGGCATCTGTGTTAGAGATGCTTCACGATAGGGAGATAAATCCAACCTCAAGGGAACCCCAGTCCTGAAAGTTTAAATGGGTAATGATTCTTGAAAACTTGTTGCAGAACTAAAAATAATGGTTGAAAGGAAATTAGGATGTCTTAGCATGAAATTATGATCAATGGCATGAAATTCTAACTGACACATAGGTACCTGTGTTTGAGACATTGGTACTGTATATTGCTGTAGGACGGTGCATTTCATGCACTGCTTACTCTGCAGTACTGATTCCTGTCAATTCACCACCTTCATGCTGGTGACAGAAACAGCAGTGTCATCATTGTGTTTTTCCTACTCATAGCCACCTCTGACTAGCTGATTCAAGTTAAAGGACCCATGAAATATGGCTTTAAACTGAAAGATTTGGGCCTTAGTTTTGAACCATACACTGTCTTACTAGTTGCTGGTTATGCAAACTTGTCCAAGGGCATTTGTCTCCCACAGTCAAGCTCTTCAGCAGGGACATTAAGCTTCTGCATTCAGCATTCAAACACTTCAGTAGGGAAATTCTTTCTCCTGGGGAAAGCACCTACTGATAGGATGAATGACCTTTTTTTCCTTTAAGTACAGACAGATCCTACACAATTAATTCTGTTGAGATAACTAAATTTTAGATCAGCTAAAGACTATAAATCTTCCTTGTAATGTCCATGTTCTCATCTAGCTTATAAAGCGCTGGAGGGGGTAAACAATGGGACATGTGTATGTCTGCAGGGAAGGAGGCAAATTTCTGCTGGAGAAGACGTTATGATCAGAGGTGTCATTCCAGCTTTTCATTAAGGCTCTGCTGAGTACAAAGGGATCATACTTCACCAGCTCTGCTGCTGGTATTGTTTCCACCATCACTGGCTAATCAAGGCACTATGGATATTAGATTGGGAAAAGATCTTTTGCTGGTAGCTTGCCTTGGTGGTGGTTGTGTTTATTTTTATCAGACAGGAGATGAGAGCCAAGATAATATAAGCTTTTCTCCCCTCATTTGTATAGTTTCCCTTGACACCAATGGTAGTTACATATCAGTGTTACCTTACAGTTGGCATTGTCTCTGCTTTTGGCAGGCTATTTTAAGAAATTGAGGTCAGATGAATACTTATTAGGCAGCCAAGATTCATTAGGGAATAAGGATAATTCCAGGTGATTGTGTTAACGTTACTCTGTACTGAATCCAGTCTTTAAGACCCAAATATTTATTCTTACTCACAGAACCATAGAATACTTAGAGTTGGAAGGTACCTTAAAGATCAGTGAGTTCTAACCCCCATGCCATGGGCAGGGACATCTTCCACTGGAGCAGGTTGCAAATCAAAAGGAATTTAGTTCAGGTCCTCGAACTAAAGCTGAATTAAGGGTGACTCTTTTTTTATCTTTAGAAGTAGGCATTTACAACTCAAAACCAAATAAGAAACATTGACACTTGTTTACTACTAACTGTATTTCAAAACATTTTTTTTTTCTGTCATTTGTTAATAGAGACATTACAGTTTTTGTAGGTGTCAGTATAAATGTCCAGGTACCTTTTAACCTCTTGTATTAATACTGCACTGCCAGAGACCAAGGAAATAGTTCTCACTTCCAACTCTCCTGTTTTATGTAGGCAACTTGCAGCGGTTGTGTGGGTGCTTAAACAGAACTTGTGAAGAAGGTGAATTTCTGAGGAAGGAAATGATTAGTTGTCCTGGGATTCCTTTTCTGAAGACATGAATGCCATCATTTCCTCTTTTCTTTGTTTGTTACTCAGAATTAAAAGAAAGAAAAAAAAAGACAGAAAAATGAAAAGCATTCTCAGTCCTTAGTTGGACTAGAAGACAGTCAGGAGAAGAGAAGCTGTCAAGTTTTCCTTGTGGGATATGTATTTGATATACATAAACAGATAGACAAGTACAGGTAGAGTTTAATTACCTTCTTCTGACTCTGGCATAAAACAAAACTAATTCCAGGGCAGGCAACAGAGCTACATTAGGGCTACATTTAAAATAGATAAACTGAAGAGGAAAGGCCTCCTCATCTGATGGGCGGGGAAATGAGAACCACAGAGATTAAAGACTGGAGTACCAGAGGACTTAGAACAAGCATTTAGGTCCCTGGCTCTGAAGGCACCCAGAAGCCAAGGCTAGCCAAGCTCCTGGGCTTGTTTTTGTGTTTTGAATTACAATCTGAGTCTCCCTCTCCTTGTGTGAAGTACAGAGAGCTGGCTCTTGAACCCAGCTCTGTCGGGCTGAAGCCTTTGCACTGCACCACTGCGAAACAGCATTTAGGAACTGGTCTGCAGTTCAGGACTGTAGGTATAGCCCTTGTCATGTAGGGTACAGGCATCAATCACAGCTGGTCCAACCAGGGGTTATAATGTCTCTCATCTCTGGATCCCTTCATGCCTCTGGCAGAGGCATATTGTGATCCAGCCAGGGGTGAGTTACTCACACTTCAACGCTTCTATTTTGACTAGAAATACAAGTCAGCATTTGAAATATTTTCTTTTGAAACTGAAACCCCTCAAAGGCCTGTGGGTCATTTCTTGGCTCTTGTATTAATCCACTGGGTGGTGTGGCAGAGGGCAGAGCTGGGGCCACTGCCTCCTGTGTCTCGGTGAAAATAACTGTCCATCCTACAGTGAACGTTGTAGGACCACATTAGTGAACACTCTTGCACTGTCGACCAACCTGATCTTAGCTCTCACAGGATTTCTTTTCCTTTCCCCAGCTATCACTTCCCACCTTCTCCCTTCTTATTTCCCCCATTCTTTTGCTTAGGTGTCACTCATGTTTCCAAAACCCTACTGCTGTGGGAGAAATAACTGGGTGCAGTTCACCCTCACTACCAGTGTGTGCACCTTGATTTTAAGCTTTTATTTCATTGGCTGCCTGGGATATCTTTTTTTTTTTTCTTTTTAAAATTCTTCTCTCCAAACAAACACATAGTGAAAGAGGCCAATTTTCTGGGCAGTTATCAGGCAGCTTTCATCCCTTTCCTGATACACAGGCCACCAAACTAATAGCTTCATGCTCTCAATTTCACACTCCAGGAATGACACAGAAATGTAACTGGGACACATGTACTGCAGAAACAGTACCAGAAAGAACAGATTTGCCCAGTATTACCATTTCTTCTAGGATGAATTGATTTTTACTTTTTTTTTTTTTTTTTTTTCTTAAAGCTTTTAAGTGTAAGGAAGCAGTATGCTTCTATCATAGATGATATACATTTCTGGGAATCCTCAGTGGGCCCATTCTTCCCCCTTTCCCCAGCCCAGTCCTTTGTCCTCAAGACACCAAAATGAAGTGACTCCATTAAAGGCGGTAGGAACTCCTGGGTTCTGTAGACACAATGAATTAAACATTCTGAAGGTGAATTCAAATTGCCTATTAATGTGTACATCACAGGCATGATCTGTATGTTACAGGCATCCAGACTTTACATATAATAACCATCTTTTATATCAGACGTACATATAATCATGTATCTATAATATCCACAGATAACACAAAAAGTCACCTCTTCAATAGACAATGCAAAACCTATAGTTCATTGCACAAATTAAAGTTTTGCACAGTGTTTACTTTATTTAAGGTGAGAGAATTTTGTACTTTCCTCTCCTCTCTTCTTCTTTCCCCTTTCACATTTCCTTCACCCTCTGGGACGTTTCATAGAATCATAAAATAATGTCAGCTGAAAGGGATCATTAAAGGTCATCTAGTCCAACTCTGAAATGAGGAGGTACATCTTCAACTAGACCAGGTTGCTTAGAGCCCTGTCCAACCTGGCCTTGAATATTTCCAGGGATGGGGCACCTACCACCTCTCTGGGCAACCTGGGCCAGTGTTTCACCTCCCACATCGTAATGAATTTCTTCCTTATAGCCAGACTAAATCTACCTTCTTTTAGTTTAAAAACATTACCCCTTTTCCTATTGCAATAAGCCCTGCTAAACATTTGTCTCCATCCTTCTTCTAAAACCGCTTTAAGTACTGAAACACCACAATAAGGTCTCCCTAGAGCCCTCTCCAGGCTGAACATGCCCAATTCTCTCAGCCTGTCTTCATAGGAGAGGTGCTCCAGCTTTCTTATCATTTTTGTAGCCTCCCCTGGACCCACTCCAGCAGGTCCATGTCTTTCCTGTGCTGAAGGCCCCAAAGCTGGACACAGTACTCCAGGTACAATCTCACTAGAGTGGAGTAGAGAGCCAGAATCACCTCCCTCAACCTGCTGGCCACACTACTGATGCAGCCCATGATGTAGTTGACCTTCTGGGCTGCAAGCTCATGTCCACCTTTTCATGCACCAATATCCCCAAGTCCTTCTTGGCAGGACTACTCTTCAATCTCGTCATCCCCAGGCTGTCTTGATACCAGAGGTTACCCCAGCCCTGGTTCAGGACCCTGCACTTGGCCTTGGTGAATCTTGTGATGTTCATATGGGCTTGGCCAGGTCCCTCTGGATGGCATCGCATCCCCCAGGTGTGTCAACTGCACCACTCAGCTAGGTGTCATCAGCAAACTTGCTTGAGGATGCACTCAATCCCACTGTTTATATCATTGATGAAGACATTGGACAGTACTGATCCTATTTTTGACTCCTGAGGGACACCATTGCTTACTTTTTGTAGTGAATCACCTTAAATAACATTATTGTACTTGTAGAAACATTCTGTTGGGTTATCTAGGGTGAAAAAGTAAAATTTCTAAGCACAATATCAAACTTTTCAGTTACATTTCTGATGAGAAAACATAGAGGCTTTATTCATATTGTGATCGCCTGGGCCAATAAATCACTGCTCCTCAATGGGGAGACTGTAAAGTGAAATGGAACGAAAGACCTCATGGTACCACAGAGTGAAAAGCAAGTCATATGCCAAGGGAGTGACAGTCTTCCAATGGGTTCTTTTCACTGAACACATGGAGGGAATTAAACTTGCCTCTAGCCACTAAAATTTAGATCAAACCTTGGCCAAGAATGAAAACTTAATGCAACCATACTTCTGCAGTTGCAATTGCCCTTATCCCAGACCATCTGGAGGGCTCGATTCTTAGGAGATCCCGAGGTGAATTTGATTGGGATGTAAAAAGATCTTGTTCTAAAGCCATCTGTAATCCAGCAGAGGAAGCCCCACAAATTTCACTGATTTTTTAGTCATGTGTTGTAGTTTTTCTTCTCATGTTTCTCCATAATGGGGGTAGATACCTTTCTGAAATCTGTGCTTCACTTAATCTCAGGCTCAGTACTCAGGTGGATTTATCCCAGGTGTATATGGGAAATCAGGTAGAAGCAATGAAAAGTTCCTTCTGCCTTTCAAAAGAGTTTATATGTGAATCTATGCTACAAGAGCCATACTTTTTCTACTTTTTTTCACCAATTCTAAGTGTAAATCCAAAAGACAAGCACAACTTATATTATGGGATAAATATGAGAGATATTAATATGGAAGCTGCTACACTATTATAGATAATTGAACCAATATGGAAGCTGCTATAATATTATAGAAATTTGAACCAAAGTCTCATCTTCTCTGGAAAAAAATTACATAGCTTAAATACAGGGTGTGCTCTCTTCCATCCAGGTAGATGTTTCATGTAATCGTCCAGGCAGACAAGGTGACATTAGTCCCACTCCGCTCTAAAGAAGGATCTAGGTGTATCTAGGTGTATCTAGGCAGTCCCTACTGATATCCATCTACTGTGGTCTTAAAGGCTGTGGAACAAGATTCCACAAACTCTCTTAATAGACAGGCATTGTGATTATGGGTCTTGTTATTCAGCATGCCCTCTGAATAGATAACCTAAATCCTTCCTGCTGCAAACTGAACCATTTTCCCCCCTTGTGTCCTCTCCTTAGTGCCACTGGAGAACAACGGTTGCCATCATCTCCAAAACAACATTTTAAGTATGAAAGGAAAGCTTGGTTGTTTTCATTGAGCCTCCTCCTTTCTAGACTAAATAAATCTCATTTCTGAACTCCTTCCTTGCAGGTCATGTTTTCTTCTAGCATATCTCTTCAATTCATCTATGTTTCTGCTGCTAGAGAGCTCCCATCTGTTAAGCATTTATGTTGTTGAGTTCCCAAGTATATATTTCTGGCTTGCCTGGGCTAAACATTACTTTGGATTTCTGATCATTTCTCCAGTTCACGAGGTAAACAGGAATCCTGATGTTTTCTGGAGTTTCTGAAAACTCTTGATTCTATACATCTACTTCCCAGTCTGCTTTCAGATGGTTTTCAACTGTTGGGACATCTCTTCCATACTGAACTTAGCAAATCCACCTACTACATCTTCAGGCTGTTGATAGGGATTCACTGAGTACTTTTTTACAAGTTGCTCTGCACCCACTCTCAGTGATCATGAGGCCTCAGAAGCCCCTTTTGCTGATAAGAATAGCTTATAGGAGCATACAAAAATAGTTTTATCAGATTTTCATATTTCTTCCCTCCATTGTATCAAGTCTCCTGGTGTTAAGGGGAATTTAGACTGATTTGACATGATTTGCTCTCCACAAACTCATGTTTCATCTTACCATTCCCCAGCTTCCTTACAAAGGTTCAGTGAATAATGTGTTCCAGTATGTTTCTAAGCTTCAAAGTGAAACTGGGTCTTGCTCATAATCACGCTTGTCTTTTTATTAGAGTAAGTCCTATGCTTACCCTTCTGCAATGCCCACATATTCTCTTGTGTTCTCAGATAAGAACTTGTATTCTCAGTTACAGTTTCACAAAGGAAGTCCTGTGAGAGTCATAACCACAGAAACGTCCAGCTTCATATCTTCTGCAAGCCAAAGCCAGAGCCCATAGTGTTCTGGCACACAACTGTGAACTCCTTTCACCCCCAATCCAAAAGCTTGTTTCACCAGCCAGCTGCATTTGGCTGTCTTTGGCCATAGGTTGAACTGGTCACCTCCTCTCCAGGTGTGGTCTGATGTGGGAATCTCCTTTCTCCTGTTTGTCTCTCCTCTTTTATATTGTGAGCTCTCTGCCTGCATTGTCTTGGGCATTATCCATTTATGCATCCCCATCCATCTGTCAAGGACGAGATGCCTGATGGGTGCTGGAGTAGTAAAATGAGCTGCACTACTGTCCTTTTTTACAACAGTAAAACAAGGGGACTTTCAGCAAAAAATCAAAAGGCAGAAAGTTTAAAAGAGATCAAAGATAATGTATTCTCTACAGGGTATTGTCACATGATATCAATGTGATCGGATGGATGTTGGATATCTTGTCCCAACTCTTTTCCTCCTGGAGCCTAAGAGCCATATTCTTCGTGAAGAACAAAGTCCTAGAAGGATTAGAAAACTAAATACCATCAAGAAATAAGTATTTAATAAAACACTCTTTAACCAGGTTGCATTTAAATACTGCAAGACTTACCAGCCAATATCAGACGTTAAGAGGCCTCAGTTGAGGTGCAAACAGTACAAGGCCAGTGAACACTCTTAGACGATTTAAAAAGTGGGACTATAGTAAGCCACCAGATCTCAATTAATGTTTCCCCAGTGGAAAAACGGTAGCTGTCAGATAAGAGACAATAATTTCATATAAAGCACCTCACATTATTGTCTGAAACCAAGTGGACATACAGTTAGGTGTACAGGGAATAAATTTGGAAAGATTACAAAAATTGATGGCATAAGCAAATTTCTACTTAAAGAACAAAGAAGATCTCTGGACAATTCACAAATATTATTCACAGTCATCAAAATCTTTATTCTTATTACCATCACAAACTATTCCTCTTAACATCCTAAACAGGATACAGAAATAATTACATGAGAGGTCTCATCAGCACTGACTGTTCCTTTATAGTCTGTTCTGGCCTCTTTTTATTACCTGACTCAGTCCTGAGTTTACAAACTGGAAACAGTTTTTTGCTTCCTTTTCTGAAATCACCGTTTCTCATAGCTGCGCTTTTTCTTTAGTATGCAGACCCAAAAGGAAGCAGCATTGCTGGTGCTGTAAGAAACATAAAGAAGAAACACCAGGGAAGGAAGCATCTGATCGTGATCTTGCCTAGTGGTACTTTGCAGGCAGCTTCCCTAGAAGTAGATGCTACAGCTACTTAGAGCAAAAGTTATGGCTTTTGAGGCCTCCAGATATTCTTGCCAAAAATGTATGAATAAAGGATTATGGGTGGAAGGGAATGGATAAGCCAAATTATTTTAAGAATTGCCTGCAGTTGATGTGAACCAAAAAGCTTTCAGGGCTCTTTGTCAATGAGATAAAAAGAAGTGAAAAGAAAAAGTGCGTGGCTGTTCAACCCACAAACATGCAGTTTTAGCAGGAGGGAGGTTTTCAGTGTATTTACATTAAATAACTGAATGCTAAATTTAATAACAACCACAAATAAGTACCTGAGACCAGTTTGAAAGGAAAACCCCACCTGAAAATGAAAAAAAACTTGACAACAACAGCAAAATTAAAACACATTGAAATGATGATTTCTCCAATTGAATCTGAGCCTGTGAGAAGTCCTCTGGGGCTGCCTGGTTTTGACGAATCTGAAGGCATTTTGCCCAAGCCCTTGTTCTTTGTTCAAACTCTTTCACGCTCCGGCTCTCAGTTTCCTTACTGGTTTCCTCAGCCTGCTCACCATTTCGCAGCTCTCTCACCGTCTGTCTCCTCTCCTGGGGACACTTCTTGCAGAAGGAGTCGCATTGTTTGCAGGCAAATCAGGTGTCGGAGCTTTTACTAGACGCGACTTCCTCTTGAACACAAAACTGCACTTCCAGCAATACATCACTGCCATTGTACAGGTTGGTTTGCAAAGAATTTTCTGAGGTCAGCATCCTTCACGGAGCAAGGCCAGACCTTCAGTTATTACCTCGCTTTTTATGAGGGAAATGCACAGCTGGTGGTGGGGGCTGCTGGATAACTTGTCTCTGCTACTTGGGAACAGCTTTGGCCCCGTAGTGAGTAGTAAGGACACCTGTAGGGGCAGGAGGAGCTTTCCTGGAGAAAGAAGATGATGTATTCCTCCTTCTCAGCTGTTTGGAGAGTGGCTGGGGAATTATTTTTTCAGCTGGTTCAAGGTAGAAGAGCCTCTCTTGCTTTTGCATTCTATACCTGGATGTAGTTTGACCCAGGACTAAGGGGAATGTAAAGGTGCAATGGATGCATTGGTCTGTGGGGGCAGTGGCACCACGGCAGTTTGGATGAGTCTGAGGTCTTGGCAAAGGTCAGCTGGTCACTAGCCCTACTGCAGCAGGGCAAGAGCACGAGCCAAGAAGAAGGTCTAAGAAGCACTTTGGAGGGTGGGATCACTCCTGACCCCAGGCATTTATCTCCAGATAGCACAGCTTCCTCCCCACTCTGTGCATTGCAGTGGATTGATACAGGCAATAAATTAGTGTTTGATCATGTGAGTTTGCTCGGTGGGAGAGGAACAACAGTACGGCTCTGTGCCATGTTTTTGCAGCATGCTTCCATATGGTGTCACCAGGACTAGCAAAGCTACTCTATGAATAAGGGTTTGTCAGTAATCTGACAGCTGTTGTGTGTGACTTTGAATTGCTGCAAACAGAATCATAAAATCATCCAGGCTGGAAGGGACCTCCAGAGGTCATCTAGTCCGACCTCCCCGCAGTCGCAGGGACACCCCCAACTAGACCAGGTTGCCCAGGGCCTCATCCAGCCTCACCCTGAATATCTCCAGGGAACGGGCCTCAACCACCTCCCTGGGCAACCTGTTCCACTGTTCCATCACCCTCAGAGGAAAGAAATTTTTCCTAATGTCCAACATAAATCTACTCTTCTTTAACTTCAATCCATTGCTCCTTGTCCTATCACAGCAGCCTTTGTGAACAGCCCCTCCCCAGCCTTCTTGTAGCCCCCTTTAGGTACTGAAAGGCTGCGATTAGGTCTCCTCAGAGCCTCCTCTTCTCCAGGCTGAACAACCCCAGCTCCCTCAGCTTATCCTTGTAGCAGAGGTGCTCCAGCCCCCTGATTATTGTCGTGGCCCTCCTCTGGACCCACTCCATCATGTCCATGTCCTTCCTATACTGAGGGCTCCAGCCCTGCACACAGTACTCCATGTGGGGTCTCACCAGAGCAGAGAATCCCCTCTCTGGATCTGCTGGCAACACTTCTTTTGATGCAGCCAGGGATGGGATTGGCCTTCTGGGTTGCAAGCACACACTGCCAGCTCATGTCCAGCCTCTCGTCCATCAGCATCCCCAAGTCCCTTTCCTCTGTGCTGCTTTCCAATACCTCATTCCCTAGTCTGTATTGATAGTGAGGATATAATATAATTTCAGAGCTTCTCAACGTTGAAATTAAAAGGGAGCACATGCCGGAGGAGTTTAACTTCCACTGGCACTTTTCTTGTGAGTTAGAAACTGAACTGACAGGCATTTGGATCAACAAACCCCCTTTTCTCCTTGTCCCCACTTTTCAGGCAGGAAGGATTGTGTTGGGAGTGGGGGATGTCAGACGCTGTGGAGCCAAGCCAAAGCCGAGAGGATGTGTAAAGCTGGTGGAACGGGTAGGACAGAGGAAGAATGACTTAGCCTTTTTCACCCGTGTGGGTGGGAGAGAGGTAGTGCTATCAAACACCTTTCAGCTCCAAAGCAATGAAAAAAAAAAAAAAAAAAAGAGATCTATATGACAGGCTGTGAAACTTCCTGTGAATCTGACTCATTGTTTGAGCTAACATTACCTTTCAGTGACTGGAGCGGCGGCGGTACGTAGTCATCTGGCAACGTGCCGCCAGAAAGGACAGTGAAGAAGCTGTATCACAAATGTTAATCTTACTATTAGGATATCTTATTTATCTGTGGTTGCAGAAACAATGCACCAAGCGTGTGGCAGTGAGAATGTCAGCCAAAGTGCCATGTGTCCTACCTGTGTGTTGTAGGAAGTCCAAGACCAGCTCTAACATGAAAATGTCAGGGGTTGTTTAGGGAGCCTACAGGAGAGCAGGAGAGGGACTCTGTCAGGAAGTGTAGTGATAGGACAAGGGATAATGGTGTTAAACTGGAAGAGGGGAGATATAGATTGGATATTAGGAAAAAATTCTTTCCTGTGAGGGTGGTGAGACACTGGAACAGGTTGCCCAGAGAAGCTGTGGATGCCCCATCCTGGGAAGTATTTAAGGCCAGGCTGGATGGGGCTTTGAGCAACCTGGTCTAGTGAGAGGTGTCCCTGCCCATGGCAAGGGGGTTGGAACTCGATGATCTTCAAGGTCCCTTCCAACTCTAACCATTCTATGATTCTATGACAGCAAGTTGCAATGACCACCAAAACAGCCATGGGCTTGAAAACTGCTTTGTCTGTAAGAAAGCAGGATGACAAAGGAAGGGCAAGAATGCACCAAATTTGCAACCCTTAAGAAAAACAACCAGACCCTGCAGTTGTGGGAGCTTCAGGGCTAACCTCTGGGCTCTCCTTCCACCTCCTTTCCTACCACCAGGATCTCTTTCTCCTTGGGGTTCCGGGGGAAAGTCTGTGTGTTGCTCTGTGGATAAAAATCAAGAAAAGGAGTAACATTGGGCTCCATTTCTAGTTCAGTGAGATTGACTGTAGGCCTTCTTCCAAGGCTGTTTTAGTCAATGGAAGCCTTGCTTCCTTCAGGGAAGACTGTCTAGAGACATCTTCATAAGAGTGGATTTTAGGGAGCGCCTTCAATAATGTGGAATAACAATGTGTTTGCTAGCACTTGAAAACGACGACAATACCTTGGAAGTAGGTCGCCAGATCATAATGAGCACGACAGCTCCCTCACAGCCAAAGGAGTGGTGGCAACTAAGCGTGTGTTCCTTGGGGTTAGACAGATACTTCCACAGAGGTTTATGGCAGAACCAAAAGGTGAGACGTGGATGTGATCTGATGGTGAGAGCATGTTGCAGAGCCTCTGCTACAGCATGCATTCACACTGTGTAGGAGCCCTGGGCAAGCCTCAAGCAAGCCATGCTTGGAACAGAGAAAGTCCCGCTTCTCCTTTGCAGTGAGTGATGGTCACTCCTCAGCAGTCCCCTAGTAATGGGCTGTAAGGTGTGTAAGCTCGGCAGCACCTGCAATATTGTCCAAGCAATATGATTGCTGTCCATCTGGGCCCTTAAACCCTTCCAGATGACAAAGGCAACCAGACTATTGACTGAAAAGGTAGGTGGGATTCAGGCTGCCCTGGTATGAGAAGTGTCAGGCTTTTTCCTGTGTCTTGGTGACTTGCTTTGGTTTTGAACACAATTTTTTCTAGGACTTTTTTAAGCAAAACTCTGAGCCCTCACATACAAGTGGGGGATGATTTCCAAGGGGCACCATGTAAGGGTTAAAGTTACAAATTTGTGGTGTGCTAGAAAGTGACATATCCATGTCTCATGCAAACCCAGTTCCTCTGAAATACACTGACAAATCAAATGATTTCTCCATAACTTGACTTTGGCCCATGCTGTTCAACCAAGAGCAGCGGGGAAATGCAATCATTCTGCTTTCTCAGTTTGGATGATGTCTGTGCTGTAGTTGTCTCCTTCAGGACTGTTCCATGCAGGGGTGCCACAATCAGGTCTTGGTGGGTTTGGGAGAGACTATGAGGGATACTGCCTGCATTATTTACCATGCAGGCACCTGGCTGCTAGGAAGTGTGCTGAGACCACCATACAGATCTCCTCTACCAATAGGCTTAATTTCTTTGCTTTAGGCTGAGTGCTCCAAATTGGGTTACTTTTGAAGCTGTACACCCCTTTCCTCCTCCCCTCCCTGCCCCACACATGCATCCTCTGAGAGAAGTGCTGCTGCGTAATGCTGCAGGGAAGAAAACAGGGATGACTGACACCAGATTTATTTGAAAGGCGCTTTTAAGGCATCAGCCTCGGGACGCTGTGGGAAGTCTGGCCCCAGGAGGTGAGAGGTAGCTCAGGAGTCAGGCGAGGAAGGTGGAGCAGGGCCAGCTAAAGCCAGGTTAAGCCAACCCTTCTGTTCTTAGCTTTTAAAGTTTAAATCCTCCTGCCCTCAGTTCATCTATCATCTGGTTTTCATAGAGCTATTGATTTTACATGCAGGTAATACTGTGTCTCAGTGCAACATATTTATATGCACACGCATAACATAATAAGTAGATTAAAGAATAAGTAGGTAGAGAGCTAGATGAACAGATACTATGCTTTTCCATATAGTACAAAACATTGGTGTAATGCTACTTGAGCGAAAAATCATAGAATCATAGAATGGTTAGAGCTGGAAGAGACCTCAAAGATCATCGAGTTCCAACCCTCCTGCCATGGGCAGGGACACCTCCTACTAGACCAGGTTGCTCCAAGCCCCATCCAGCATGGTCTTGAACACCTCCAGGGATGGGGCATCCACACCTTCTCTGGGCAACCTGTTCCAGTGTCTCACCACCCTCACAGGAAAAAAATTCTTCCTAATATCCAATTTAAATCTCCCCTCTTCCAATTTTAAACCCTTACCCCTTGTCCTATCACTATACTTCTGACAAAGAGTCCCTCTCCTGCTCTCCTGTAGGCTCCCTTCAGATACTGGAAGGCTGTGAAGCTCTCCCCAGAGCCTTCTCTTCTCCAGGCTGAAAAGCCCCAGATCTCAGCTTGTCTTCATAAGAGAGGTGTTCCATCCCTCTATTCATCTTCATGGCCCTCCACTGGTTCTGTGTCCTTTCTCTGTTGAGGACTCCAGACCTGGACAGAGTACTCCAGGTGGGGTCTCACAAGTGCAGAGGGGGAGAATCCCCTCCTGTGACCTGCTTGTCATGCTTCTTTTGATGCAGCCCAGGATATGGTTGGCTTTNCCACTTGGACATTGAGCCATTGACCACAACCCTTTGAATGCGGCCATCCAGCCAGTTCCTTATCCACCGAGTGGTCCATCCATCAAACTTATGACTTTCTAATTTGGAGACTACGATGTCATGTGGGATGGTGTCAAATCAACAACTAGCAAACCAGGTGATAGAGTAGCTAGAGGAAGCACAGTGTTTCTGTCTGCCTGCCAACCTACCTGACTTCCACCTTGTCACAAAGGGTCTCTCAAAGCCCTAAGTTATCTTCGTGATTTGGGGACAGTTACTTTAATAATAAATATATAAAAAAATATTGTCCTTTCTTTTTTTTTCTCCCACCAGTATCAGAACCTCTCTGTTTAACTCAATGCCCAGTAAAATAAAAGGGACTTGGACAGGCTTTGATCCCTTCTTTTTGTAAAATTTGTGTCTAAGGCACATTTGAAGAATAGTGATAAAATAATAGATATAACTGTAGCCAATTTTTGTGTATTATAGCTTGCATACTGGGGTTAGGCACAGAAACCAGTTAGAGGTTTCATGGGCAAAGAGTCCCTGCTATAGCAGCTGAAATTCTTTATTACTCTTCAGATCTATGCAGTTATTCAATATGTATGCATGTCTAGCCAATCTATCTATATATCTCTACATTACATATGTAATATATATATAATACCTATAGATCTCTCTATATTAAAAATGCACTTGTTTAGCATCCCGGTGTGGGGTGTGTGCATTAGAGAGCTGTGTGTATATTTGGAAAAATCCTCTGCGTTGTATAATGCAGACAGGCAGTCGAGCATTCGGCAAGGATTCCAGGCGGTGTTGAAGGTAAGTTGAGTGAAAATGTTTATGTGAATGTTCAAAGCTGGGGAAGTTTGAATCTCGTACAATACAATTAAAATGTGTATTTTAGTGATAACTGAATCAGAAATAAACACAAAGAAAATATGAGAGAAGAAAGGAGGAAAAAATTACGCACTGCCGACATGCTCTGAATTAATTTGCTAGGTAGAAACCATGATGTCGATGTAGATACTGTATCTGCAGCTAGCTCCACAGTGAGAGAAATAACCTCTATCTAATACTGCGTTGATATGAAGGACTTTGACACAGTTTGAAAACAAGAGTGATACATTAGAGTTAAAAAATAGCATTTCTGCATCATAGGGTCCAAAGGAAATAATTTATGCTGCGGGCTTTTTTGTTCTAGTGACGATTATTTTATGAGGAATAGGGTTTGATTTCTAAACTTAGCCATGCTGCCCACAAATGGTACTTTCTGGGGATTAACGATTGATCTTTCCATTTCTCAGCTTTTCTTGGTTCTCTTCACATCTTCTGCTTCCCAATGTATGTGTGTGTGCATGTGTGTGTGTGTTTTTAAGCTCTGTAGCCAAATGCAGAATAGTCATCTGGCAGAAGCAGTAAACCACAAGACGACAGACATATTTCTGCCCCACATTTTGCCACGTCTTCAGTCTGAAGACCGAGGATGGCAGAAAGATTAAAGTTCGACATCCATTTCTATTGCCCATTGAAGGGATCAGGGAATTCCCTTTCTGTGGTGTTTGGAACCTATAAAATAGATGGCCGGAGGCTGAAGCCAGTATCCAGGCAAAACATTAGCTGATTTGAAAAGGGGGGTTGTCAGAGCTGAGATTTCAGAATTCAAAAGGCAGCTCAGTGGAGTGTTAGAGCACATGCTGAAATCTGTCCTTCATGATGGAACCAATGATCTTTGCAATTTAGGATGGGAACTTGCATATGTTTTATTTCCGTCTGGCCCTAGCTCATTTCCCAGGTTTTCCAAGCCATCAATAAATTTTTCAGGTAAGCAAAACTGGTCATGCAATTGCTGGTGAGGTGCTAGATGGTTCCTAGTCCAAATTATCTAAGAGCTGATGATGCTCTTAAATTTGTTATATAAAATTGTATATCATAAACACATTTATTACCCCATATTCTCTATGTCAGCACACGTGTGCATCACATGCAGGGTAAATGTTCATCTAGTGAGACTCTAGCCTGATTGTTTTCAAAGGGCAGTTACTATATGTATATTACATTAAAATAATAGCAGCCTACAGAGAGAGTCCTTTGCTGGAGCTGGCTGGATGCAGCAGAACAGCCTGTGTAAAACTTGCCTGCTTGAATTATCCTTCTAGACCCAAATTAACTTCCTCAAACTTCAAATTCTTCTTGGAGGGGCTTAAACAGGCAGCACGGTGCATGGTCACTTTATTTTTCCTCTATAGTCAACAGAGCTCAATAGTCACCTACTGAGGGTGATTCATGTTATCTCATATCTGAATTGTTCTGCAGTTATCACTATCTTACCTCAAGAGCAACTACCTGCCTAAATTAGGTGATCCTGTTAGTGCCTTAGGTGGGAGAAATGGTCCTGGGCTTGATTATGTGGGATATCTCAACGTGTTTTGTTAACACAGATGAAAAAAAGAAAAAAGAAAAAAAAAAAAAAAAATAGAAAAAAAAAAAAAAAAAAAAGAAAAAAAAAAAAAAAAAAAAAAAAGAATGAGGGGGTTCTATAGCTCTGACTGCTCATCCATGGAGCCAGGCAAAAACACCTGAAACAAGTGAGAGCATTTGCCATTCACGACTTCCTCATTGCTTATTTTTTTAAATTTTCACAGCAGCATGTACTTAGATGACACAGAAAATACCACTTGATCCAGATGTCAAATAAACCATAATTTGCAAATAATCCAACTGAGGTAATAATGAATACCAATGGGCTAAAATCCGTTAACATAAACCACTGCATGGTGGGCCTAATTCTTTTGAATAACAGATGCATTCTCAGAAATCAGGTATGATAATAAAACCCCGAAGATTCATGCCTGAATAATTGTATATTTGTGCATTATCTGAATTGATTCAGATAATTCAAATCATCTTTGAGACTTTAGATAGCGTATGCAGCCAATATGATGCCTGGGAACCAAATTTTGTAGTCAGTGACCACACGGTGGGCTGAGGAGCCTACAATCCTATTCGGCTCTTTTTGACTGCCTGAGCTGGGTCACTGAATACCTGCCTTGGTCTGAGCAGGTTGTGGGTGGCCTTTGTTACAAATCCAGAATGAGTCTTAATCATACATCACATGCCTCCAGGCTGACACTTTTCTTTTTTCAGCAAATAAGCACCTATAAAGCTGTACCAATACCATAAACATGATCAATAATACAATAGACTGTTCTTTATAGGAGCACTCCCATCTGAGATTTCCTTTCTTGTGCTGGAGACTAAAGAAATGCAAATAATTCTGAGTTTTTACGACCTGTTCCTACTTCTATTTCATAACTCATTTCTCCCCCTTGACTGTTGCGAGAAAGTTATTGTTAAGCACCGATGACCTCTGCACCTTAAACTCTGTGCTAATCCCGGCAAACTCCTTTGCATTTCAGTTTGCTGCATACCTTAACGTGAGACCGACATGTTTTGTGTTGCAGAAAGGAATTTCAGGCTCAGAACCTGTATTTCGTGGAAACACGTTCTGCTAGTGGAAGCACCAGTGGTTCAGGCATATCTTACTTTTTTTGACATTGCGGAAAAGAAATGCTTGGAATGAGGCAACTCAAATCTTTTCTTCGCTTTGTAGAGGTTTTGAGAAAGAAAGAGCAACGGGAAAGCTGGTGGTTGGGAGAAAGTCATCATCCATTTTTCTCCTATTGCTTGTGTTTCAATAGGAGGTCCAGTGCTGGATTTTTGGATAGCTGCCGGCCTTTGTTACTGCCCTTTTTGGCTTCGTCTATTTTGTATCTCAGGAAATAAGTCAGAGAACAAACAGAAGTTTCCAGCCCTCCGCTACCTAGCTTTGTGGGGTCAAGACATCTTCATGCAATGCAGCACGCCAAGCTGTTCAGGATGCCCTGAGATCTCACCTGCATGTTGTTTTGGGTCCCTCCTGGAAAAGACCTCAGATCACTTGATTTTGCATGGCCTCCCTCAGTGGTGTGACTTTGCCAAGGGAGAAATGGAACAATTTGTGCCTATCATGTTTGTATCACAATTTGTGCCCATTGGGTCTTTATCACTGCTGATCAAATCTAGCCCATGAAGCAATTCTGAGTTTAACCTAGGCTCAGACGCCAGGTATTCATAGTGGAAGAGCATTCAGGCATTTATATCTGTGTAAAAATCGACTTTGAAGAGTGACTCAGCTGTGCCTGCTGCGTGGTGTCCTCCTGGCTGCAGCGACTGCACTCCTTGCATCTTTACTTCTTTTCCCGTGACTGTGGCACTGAGACATCCCTGTGTGGGACCACAAAATATGAAGTCATCCTGAGCTCCCATGTGTCTTTGCTCTATTGGGTATGGAATAATAAGATTAGAAACTTGTAGTAGGAAAAGGGCACCTGGGCATCCTTAGATGTCAGTCAGAGGACCAACTATCCAAAGATTTACTGCATCATTAAGGAGGTTTTCCATAGACTTTGTAAAGGAAGGAAGGCAGGCAGGAAGGAAGTGAGGGAAGAAGAAATAAATAAAGAAAGAAAAGGAACAGAAAAAGAAAGAAAACAGAACAGCAAGCAATTCTCTTCAGAAAAGTAGTTGTAGTTCATTGAACCTTGTCTTCCTTTTGCCTCCCTGATCTTAGGTAAACATTTGAGTGAAGTCCAAACCAAATACACACACCAAAATAGCATAGGGTGTAACTGATACAATCTCCAGTACTAATAGAAAAGGTTACTCAGGAGGGGGCAGAGACCTTTTGCTAGAACAACTATTACTTAGGTGAAGACTATCGTCCCTTTGACTGTACAATAGGAATTAAGTACTTCCTACAGCAAGCATAACAAAATGTCCCGTTTTAGAAATGTGGCCGTTGCTGAGATGGTAGAGGAGGTCTAAGCACTTAATGCCCTTTTGCAGTGGTTTTTTTTTTGGAAACTGTCCTGAAATTCCTCATAAATGTTTTATTGGAATAAGTTATAAAGCCATCTTTTCTATTCAGTGACAACATCACTTTTCTAACTTTCTATGGATGCTGTGCATGCACTGCAAGGAGAAGGTGAGGATGAAAGTTAATGTACCAGCCCAGAGGAGAAATCCAAGCCACAGAAGTTGAGTAACTTTGGCCCGTCTGCAAGACAGAGGTCCATTGTGTAATGCTAGGAGGACAGCTAAATTCAAGGCTTAGGTCCTCAGCTTCTTGGTCAGGCAACAGAGGAGACATATAGGGCCAGAGGAGCAGCTGGATGGAGATACTCTAGGTCATTAAGTGCCTGAAGTTAGCTGTGAGGAGGCCAAACGATTCATCACGTCATGCAGGTCTTCATCATTCAGTGGAAGCATCATATCTAACATGCACTGAAGATGCCCTCATACATCCGTGTCCCTAGATTTACTGGCCTTTAATAATCTGCAGGTTGCAGGAAAAAATAGCTGATGGGGGCACTACATTGGTCAAAGCCTGTGTTGCATTTTTTGCTGGTGTAAATCAGCATAACACCACCCATGGTTAAAGCTGCATACATTTAGACCAGATGAGGATCTGGCTCCTTGCCAGTGTTGGCTGCTACAGAAGACATAAAAGGTCTTTATATGAGGAGGAGGAGGAGGTTATGGAAGGGAGTGGTGGCTTATTACAAAGATGGGGCTGAGCCTGCATTTGGGACAAGTCTGTGTTGCTGTTTAGGAGACAGCAAAACCCAGGCCTGATGTATCTGGCCCATGATTTATGGGGATTAAAACGGGTCTTAGATTTCTTTTGCAGCTCTGAGCACAGATTGTCCCTTGTGCTATTGCACCGTGCTGTGTGCGGCTCTCACCAATTGCTTTGTGCTGGGTACAAAATGTTCCTCTCTGGAGGGCCTGTGATCTTCTTGGGAGTGTTGCTGCTGGCTGTTAAAAGGCTGCTGCATTTGGCCTGGGGGAGAGGAGGGGTACGGATGCACACCAGATTTCCACATTGTGTGAAAGGAGCCTTATAATTATCTTATACATTACAGTTGGGAGCCTTAGGCAAAGGGTAGGCTCCTGTGCTTTCTCCTGACCCATTGTATGAAGTTTCATGTGATGCAGGGTGGGGAGGTGGCTGCCTCTAGACGTCTTTGTCGTGTAATCACAGTCATTATGTGACAAACGGGGCTGGGCCAGCCTGCCTGGGCATGGCCAGAGGTTGGACGGTGTGGCCGCCCAACATCTTCGTTGGACACTGCGGTGGGGAAAGGGCTGGGACATTGCTGGGTGCTGAGGCTTTGTCAGGGGGCTTCAGAAGGTGGGTCATGCTCTGGGGTGGCCATACAGCACTCTGATCTCTCTTCTGAACGTGGAATCCAATGGCTGTGTGTGGTAAAGACTGCCTACAGCTGCTTACCACCGCTTGCCCCAAGATCTGTTTTCACCATCCCTTCCTTACTCATCCTCTGACAAGGTCTCATCTGCATTTAGTGCCTTTGTAGCTAGAGATGGGTCATCTTAGCACCTTTTTGTATCTCCCAGCTTTGCCTCCATAACAAGGGCCAGCGTGGTTCAGTGTACTGCACAGAGTCACCTTCTCCATGCTGGTTCAGGATCTCTTTGGAAAAGCAAAGATGGGATAAACCAGGGAATTTTTGACCTCTGTATGAACAGATTGTACTTAGCTCTTGTCACTGTGGCATAATAGGAGGGGATTTGCTCTTGCGAGAAGGGATGGATGTGCTGTAATCCCCCTTAGCCTGGTCCAGCGCACCATGTGTGGTCTGGGTGCTGAGGTGCTGTTGCAGACGAGCTGACTTGCTCGGGCTATAGCTGCATGCAGCCAGAATTAATTCCAGGATTAATGCTTGAGCTGGCTGCGGAGAGGCTGTTCATCTCATAGAAATGCTGCAGTTGTTGAACTAATGGTACAGTCACCTCTCAGAAAAAGGTGAAATCAAATTCACACAAAATTTCCACAAAGCAATCAGGTTCTGTTGGGTTTTTGGTTCACGTAATTAAAAATGTTCCCTTTGTGACCAGCTTTCTTATTTGAACAAATACTTTCATTTTTTTTCTGAATCTGTTTTTCTCACCAAAGAGTCAGGTCCAACAGCAAAAGCACAAACCTCGTCTTTGAATGTGCTGAAGTGAAACACTTTGATCACCTTGAGAGGTTTTTCTAGCAATGCTTGAAGCCCACCAACCTGCTCAAATGGACCTTGGGCCATGGGCAGGGTCGGCTTCCAGTAGCTGACAAAATCAAAGTTTTATGAAAGAATTCCCAGTCTGCGGCACACCCCACCACCCCACCCAGGGGAGAGAGCTTATGGGAACTCCTATCGCAGAAAGATCAAGCTCCAGTTTAATCACCTCTTGTTAATGCCTTTCTTATATTGGATTTTAATACATTTTTAATCTGTTTTTCATTCTTCATGCTTTATCACCTGGGTGATCTGAGCAAACAGGAACCAACCTGATGCTGGGACCGAAAGGCAGCAGGGGAGGTGTAAAAGCAGAAGCAAAATTTCCCAGGAGGTTGGGGAGGAGGGATGTAAGCTGAGGACTGGTCTGGCAGAGAAACTCTAAACTGGGACTAAGGCAACTGATGTGACATGGTCCTGTTGCATGACCTTGAGTCCCTCCAGCCTGTGTTTCTCCAGCCTTTTGATCGCCTATTCAGTTATATTCTCCTTTAGTAAATCACTATGTTGCTCTGTACAGCACTGAGCACACTGGAACCTTCTTCCCAGCTACATCCTCTAAGCAATGCCACACACAAAAAAACCCGACAAATCTTGAAAACTTAAAGTAATGACACAGAGAACCTGTCAAAACTCCCTTCTGAGGGACTTCTCCCATCCCCCTCCATGCTGAACTTATTTTTCCTTCAGTTCAAAAAGACCCTTATCAACGTTTCAATCTTTCCATGTAAATACACTGACAAGTGTCAGGCCCTGGCAAACCTATAATTAAGGCTGAACACAATTTGCTAATAAAAGCTAAGAAACTCTGGGATGAGTTTACTTACATTATTCCCACTGGGCACTTTCCATCAGAATCTTTTATCTGTGTCTGCAAATGCCACTTTGACATTATTTTTACCGAATCAATCAAATGCGGACACTATACGCTTTCTCCTTGCTGAGAAGATGCTCCAGCTTCAGAAATAAAGTGGTGTTGTTGTTGTTGTCATTGCAGCTCCTCTGACTCACAAAGCACAGTGAGCTTTTGGAAGGAGAGAAAGAATGAGGAAAATAGAGGGGGGGAAAGTGGGAGAGAGAATTGGAGAGAGAGAGAGAGAGAGAAAACGTGAGCCAGAGATTGTGGCAGGCTTTACAAATTGGCACAGTCTTATCAACAGCATTTCATGGTTTTCTGGAACTCTTTCAAAGGGAACTTGCCTTTGTGTGCACTGGCTTAAGCTTTACTAATATTTAAAGCTATATTTAAAAGTTTATGAAAATTATTTCAGAATTCCTCTGTCTCTTAACGTTGCCGAGGCCGATGTTTGCTTCTCGCTGTTACTCAGCTCAACCCCCTTCCCCCAGTGTCTGTGGTTTTCTCATACTTTTCGTCCTTCCTTGGCACACTCTCTGCCGTTCCCTCTTCCTCCCCATTTGCTGCGCTCCCTTCATCCAGTCTCCCCCCTTTCCATTTCTAAGATGTCTAGGAGAAGGGTTTTATTTGGTGGGTCTATTTGTAATGGGCAAAGTCCAGCTTTTGGGAGCACCACCCTCCACTACATCAATAAGTATGTAAGGAAATACATCTCTCATGGGCACTTTCTCTTGGCTCACTGCTTGGGCAGAAGGTCAGCTGGCCTTTCCCCTTGTTCCCCTCTCTATCTAGGTAGGTCTGTGTCAGCAGAGCATGGTTTGACACTTTTCAGAACCCACATTGGCATCCTCATCCTAAAGCAGGTATTGAAATAACTCAGGTGGTCCTTAGCGCAGACTTTTAAAGGGTTAGAAATCATCCCAGCTTTCTACTGATTAGAGAAGGACTGGTGCAAGACCAAAGTTTTGTCCAAATTTGCCCACAGCCAACGTTAGTTTTGTGCAGGAGGGCACTCAGATGCATTTCCTACCTGAGCACCAAGGCTGTCTGAAGGAGGAAAAGTCTAAAGGAGATGAAATGTCTTGGTCCAGAGTTGTGACTTTTTTTGGGCATGGATGGAAGAAGGACATGTGGAGATGAGGGTGGTGCAACTCGGATGTCAGTCCGTTCCTCAGCGTAGCTGTTCCAAAAGGCAGCAATGACACTTGAAGTAGGGTTTGCCTGATGCCCCTGTGGTATCCATGTCTTGAGCTGCTCACCCTGCTTAAAACATTGCACTGGCAGACACCTGCAGAGGAGATGTATCTTAAAAATGCCCATTTCTCATCAGGATTGTTGATGTAGTTGGAGATGGCTCTCTCAGCTATGTCTATATCCACATCTTAGACATCAAAATAAAGGTTAGATGGATTCTTCCTGGGCTGACTGTCTTAGAAATGTTTAAAGGTGTTAGATCCCAGCTAATACATTTTAAAAGGACTTACGGTATTTCCACATTAGAGTTTTAGTTGTATCATAACAAAATGATGTTAGCTAATGCAGTTTCACACATGAAGTCTGTGACAGTGGCCATACTAGGTCAAGCCAGAGGTCTCCGCTGGTCCAGCATCCTGTTTCCAGTAGCACTCACAAGTAAATTGTTAAAGAAAAGAATAAACTACTCATAGAAAAAAAAGTGTCTGTGCCTCCAGCAATCACTGGTGTAGACATTTTTAGAAGACTACATTTCTATCAACCAGGCTTAATAGCCTGTGGTGTTGAAATTTCCTCCTTTTTTTTTTTTTTTTTGTTTTTTTTTTAAATAAAAATTTTATACCTGTGTATACACAAGCAGGNNNACCTTAGGAACATGCAGCAGTGATTTCTTTCTTTCCTAGTTTAGACCCAGCTGATGAAGCCATAGGTGATTCTTTCCCTTCCCAATGTCCTGGAAAGTGCCTGCTCTGCACCTGGGGCAGTTTGGTGGAGCTCTGCTGGCTGCAAACGGGATGATCTTCTACGACTTTGCTGCGACTTCAAAAGAGCTAGGCAAATGTGCCCTATCTGAGGAAGTGACCCCTTACTTTACCTTATTCTATGGCATTAAAAAAAAAGCAGCTTTGGTGTAGGAGAATGTCAAGAAACACTCTCATCTCTCAGCCCTTAAAAGTGCATAGGAACGAACCACAAAGGAAAGCTTTAAATGACTTCTGTATCCCATAGTGTATCAGTTATAAGCAAATCCTTTATATAAATGAACCCCAGATCCTTTAGATTCCCTTTGAAGAAATCTTGTCCTCTGGCAGCTGGGACTGCAGTGGTGGGAGTGACAGAGGTAGTGGCTGGGAGACATGGCTGTCTGCAAGAGATAGGATCAACATTCCTGCAAGGGACATCTGCAAATTTGGCGTTACAGTCAGATTATAAATCCTCTTAGATTTTACTGGTGGTTTTGGAGAGAGAAGGAAACTAGATTTAGAAAAATGTCATATATATATGCACATGTACCTATAAATATTTCTGAAGTCTGTGTATAGACAGTGACACCACATTATGTGGCTGAAAGTATATTAAACTTTAATTAGCTCAGGACCGATGAAGTGCAAATGACCATCTCTATTTTACAAGGCAGGGGAAGGTCAAGTGATTTGCCTGAGGCCAGCGACTAAGTCAGTGTCACAGATGGAAGAGGCTCCAGTTCAGGTAGGATTCTTGACAGAACAGGTAACGCCAGCAAGAAACAAGACCCAAGCAAAGGGTGGTGGTGGCTTCTCGCTTCACTGTCCATCCCATCGCTAAGACGTGTTGCTAGGGGGAAGCTCCTCTGCCCACTCTTCTCTTTTACCATCCCATAAAATAGCAGACAAAACTCGCTTTTCATTTTCTAGCCCCCTCAGACTCATCTTTGCCTTTTACACACTTCCAATGTGCTGGAAAATTATTCTCTTTTTATTTTCTAGAGGTCAGACAACTCAGTGTCACAAGGTCCATATCCCAGGCTCAATTTCTCTGCAACAGCAAGAAGCACTGGCCCAGGCTTGATCCTGTCATCGCAGCTCCCACTTTGTAGAAAACACCGGTGCCTATTAAAAAACAATGATCACACACACCAAAAAATTAGTGTCATTAATTATTAGTACTGTGGCGTAACCTGCAGGGCCCAATTAAGATCCGAACCTTATCATGCTAGGTAGGGGAAACATATATTAACACACAGTTTCGTCTTTGAAGATTTTGCATTTTTAATGGATGGAATTAAGAATGAGGAAAAGGAACTTATTCTCCCTATTTCACAGGTGGAACACTGGGAGGTATTAAGTGAGTTGCCCAAGCTCTCGCAAGCTGTGTCAAAGACAGGAGCTGAACCTGTGTTCCTACGTCCTGATCAAGGAGAACTACAAGATGGAGCTCATAACTGTGATGAGCTTTTAATACAGCAGGGAAAGTAATAAACAGAAGAAAGAGTTTGGGAAGGAAAGAGGGAGGGAGAGGGGTGTGTGTGACTGTGTCTCTCACAGCCGGGCTGTTCAATGGCTAGTAACAACTGGTCTTAACTGCCGTGCTCCGGGGGATGTCTTATTTCATCCCAAGCCACTTAAAGAGCCAGTTTGTCTTAGAAAACTCCGAGCCTATAATCTAATGCCCAAATGACAACATTTGCCATTAACTCACTGTAACGAGAACATGTATGTATATGTGTGTATATTTACAAATATATACATATAAAGTGTTTTACTTAGTTAACCTACATCTATATGTATATGTAATAACACATACACACACAAACCCTACCCTGTCTTAAAATAATATGGCTAAGTTAGGAGTGGGCCTGAAAATACAGGTGATTTAGAAACTGTCATTAACATTTTTAACAACAACAACAAAAAAATGTTTCCATGAAATTCACTTTTTGAAAAGCTGTTCTCAAAGAAAAACACTCAGGCAACAGTGGATTGCCTGTTTTTATCATTTGCTGAATAAAATACCGTTTTCTTTTAATTTTGCAATATTTTGTCAAAATGAAATGCATTTTTTACATCTTTTGGAAAGATTTGAGGTTGATAACCAAATTAAAAATGTTTTTTAAAATATTTTAATTTAGTCTGTGGGATGGAAAAAAAAAAAAAAAAAAAAGAGTGAGTCTGTATTCCAGTTGGAAAAAAGATCAGAGTGATAAAAGAAAAATCCCATGGAATGGAAAATTTTATTCCCCTAGTTGGGAAATAGAGTTCCCTCTGCCACTTGGTTCAGCTCTCTGGGACGTATGCATTCCAACAGAGGCATATATTGGAATATATTGGAATCTCCCAACAGATATAATGAACTTTCTCCCCCATGAACTGTGTTGTTTATCACATGGGAGGGTCCTGCTGCAGTGATGAGTAGGGTCAGGCAGTGGAGAACCTGTTACAGTTTCTGGGAAGAAGGGTTTTTTCACCTCTTGTGGGTATTGGGAGCTTTTGCATGGCAAAAGTGGATTCTGGCTCTACTTCTACAAAGGCTTCCAGCCAAACCATTTTGTGTCATTTTGGTACGAGTAGCAAGCTGTTGGGAGCTACCCATCTTGGTGAGAACCTAGAGGAGCTGAGACTCTTCCACCCAAGAAACTTTCTCCTCTCTGCAGACTAGGTACCCCAAATTAACAACTGTTTTTCATCTGGACCTTTCTGTACTTCCATCTCTGAAGAAATGAGGCCAAGAAAACCCTCTCAACACACAGAGGTGTCAGAGACAAAGGCATAAATATCTGCAGCGCCTTCAGGTGTCAAAGTCATGGGCGTTGAGGATGAATCATTCCATCTTGGGGCAAAACCGTGCTAACCTGCAAAAAAAAAAAATAAATGTCTTGAGGGTCATGCATCATACGAGGAAGAAAATAAAATCCAGAAGAGCTTTTGGCGATGGGAGCTCTGTCCAGCCTCTCCACGGATTAAGGCCTTGGAGGAAGAGAAATAAGTGAGCGTGTATTTGCATCTCTTTGCAGAGTGCATGTGTGTAGAACAGCAGCTTTAATTTTAATCCTGGAACTTCCAAAGTGTTGGATGCTTGACTTGGAGATCTGAGTTAGAGTTGTTTAATGTACCTTTTTTTTTTCTTTTTTTTTTGCATCTCTTTGCACAGACACATTAGATGGGCAGCATATATTTACGTTCTGGGTTTGTGAAGCTGTATTTGGACGTTTGTCTAAATTACTGTGAAACTAACATTTCTCACATCCCGTTCAGTCTTTTTGGACATCCTCATTTGTACTTCAGCTGGCGCAGCAGCAGGTTTGACTTTGTTTCTCTCTTTCTGCTGTGTTGGCGGCTCTTTCCCTTTTTCATACGTTTCCATCTTTTGGTTTAAGTGACCTTTCCCATTCACCCTTAAAATTCCACCCAACTGAAAACCAGTCCTGCCTCCAGGCCTGTAACTGCGGCCTCTGTATCCCCGGACAATGGGGTGAGGAAGGCAAAAAAAAGGGACATTCCTGCAGGTCCTCCGTCTGTGGATAACAAACAGGGCACAAGAGGCGGGCATGTAAATCAGAAATCACTCCATTAGCTTGTTAAGCGTTTTGGAGTGACACCACCTTACATTAGGAGCTCCAGCCACAATGGAGGGATCCTGGCCATTTGATATTCATGAGATGAAGAAGGTTTAAGAAGAGAAAAGGAAGGGGGAGGGAGGGATGTGGGCTTTCTAATGTAAACACCATTATCATTTGAAAATCAATTAGCTCCTTGCACTGAGGGAATGAGGAGACTTAAGGCCCTTTTCTGAACTGCTATTGTGAGCCTGGGTTATTTACTTTAATTAAGAGGAGACAGAGTGGATTATTGTCTCAAACTAAGGAGTTGGGAAGAGTCAGAAAATTACACTCTACCTCACTGCACAACAAAGCCAGAGTAAGAGACAGGCTCCAAACCCAGCAAAGTCAGAAAGAAATTAGCCTTTAATCTGGATTCGTCCTACATAAGCAGCAATCAAAAGGAAGAAAGGTTCGGAGCCTTCTTGCTGAGCATCAGGCGTGATATTGCAGTGGCTGTCACTGCCAGCACTTCTGTTGAAGCTTAAAGTCAGGATGGGAAGGGGCTTTTGCCCCTGGAAGGGCCAGAGTTTAGGAGCAAAGGTTTGCCCTGGCCTAAAATTTGGAGGGGGCTGCGTTTCCTCCTGCCCCCTCCAACACCATGATGGAGCAATGCATTGCTTTAGAAAGAAATATATGTAACTGTTGATGCAATGATGTCTCCTGGATGAAGATGCTTGTATTTTTTGGCTCTTATTTAATTCAAAGAGCTTGGATTAAAAAATTAGAAAAAAAAAAAGGAGAAGAAGGAGGAAAAAAAAAGAAAAGGAATTTGGCAAGAGACTAATCCACAATATTGTCTAATTTGGCATATGGAGAAACACCCCCCCGAGGTATCTAATACTGAGATGTTTCAGCTCTGCTTTGCATTGCCCACTCTTACTCTGCATACTCTAAATATGTATTAAGTCAGTCGAGCATGGCAGCTGCTGAAGGAGTTGCCACAGCTTACTGGGTAAATAATGATCGTTTTTTAAATCACCTAAATGCGTATCTACCCCAAAGACCATGGCAGTGGCTTATGGGAAGGCTGATTTGCATTTTTAAAATTTGCTCGGATGTATTTGCAACTGCTGTGCCTCCCGCTGATTGCTGCATGCTCTAGTTTTAAGTCTGGGGCCCAATTCTCCTCTCAGTTATGAATGGGTGAATATGGACTGTCATCGCTGAGATCAGCAAGGTGAAGGAGGAACCGGTCTGCTCAGTGAGTTTCTGCAAGAAATGTAAATTGGCACAGAAATTTCTTAGTGATTTTGCAACTTTAAAAATAAAACCTTGAAAACTGAGAAGCCCCCCTATTTCAGGGCCTATAATGAACCCAGAGATGCATAGTTCTGGAAGCAAATGGATGAGAAAGCTTTTCAGAGGGCCCTGGGAAACAAAAAACTCATTACTTCAAGCAGCACAAAAAAAAATATATATATTTTTAGATATAACCGTTTAGAGTTCTCCCAGGCATTCAGGGCTCTTTTCCTCCAGACCATGGATTCTACCCCTCCTTTGCAGCTGACTTCCTTCTTTCTCATTTGGTCCTGCAACTAATCCAGGTCCTTTTCTGATGACATCCGTTCCCTCTTTTCTGCTCATGTTTCTCATGAGCAAGTGTTTATCCATGCGCTATAGGTCTTCTTGAAATGCCCATCCTGGCTCTGGAGTCTGGTGAAGTAGGCATGTGTGAATGTGTCCCAGCTGAGTTTTGGTCTAGCTCTTTCACTTCTCTTACGAGTCTGTACCTTTTCCAAGCTGGGTCACCAGGCTACATCTAGTGACCTGCACCTCAGGTGTGCACTGTGACTCTTCCACCACGTCTCCTTGGTTCCTTGGGGAAGGTCCACTCTGCCCTGCAGCATGAGGTGCACAGACCTCCAGGTGAGGTCACATTAGCATGCTCATATGGTGGATGTTTCTATGACCCAGCATTAGCATTTGTCTCAGTTATTCCCCTTTTGGGGAATTTTCAGTTGTCTCCCCATTCATTGGGGATATTGGAATGAAAATTGCCTTGTGAATGACACAACTAAGCAAGACTCAGCTCTTTCTACTCCTACTGACCACATGTGGCAAGGCACCATTACCAAATGACCCGTGGCAGTGGAAGTAGAGATGCAAATGCACAAAGGTGAGAACCAGAGCCCAGGTGAGAGATGAGAAATGCAGAGAAGCAAGGCTCCAGGCAGCCATGAATCAGGCTTAGAAATTCTTGGAGATCATAGAATCATAGAATAGTTTGGGTTGGAAGACCTTTAAAGGTCATCTGGTCCAACCTCCCCTGCAGTGAGCAGCGACATCTTCAGCTAGATCAGGTGATCTGATCTATAAATGATGAAGATCTGGACCCAGTGAGGCCAAGACAGCAGCTAAATGAAGCACCATCACAAAAAGGCTGAACATCGTGCTGTTGACATCCCATCCTGGAGGACCTGGGGAGGTGTAACACAAGACAGATGCTCAGTTATTGTTCCCTTCTCCCCTGTCAGGGTATAGCTCTTAATACTTAGTGACAATGGGCACAGATAATGCATTAATTCCAGCCTTAGCTCTGTACTTCTTGGATTAAAGTGAGTTCTTTATGTATATATTGTCTGGTTATTGTAATATTATTTTATGATCTTGAATGTATTTAATTGTATTAGAAATGGTGCACTGGAACTTTTTTCATCATTATTAATATGAAAATAAATAAAAGGAGGATATTTTTTTTTTCTTCCCCCAGGAATAAATCAAATTCTCAACTGGAGTGCAGGGTCACAGACCCACAGGGCTGAGCTGCTGGCTGCAGATAGCATACGTGTGTGTGCATAGATGACTACACACAAGTGTGCCACCTATATTTGCATTCCTACAGCTGTTCATTATTTGTATTTATTATACAGTGGAGAGAGCACAAATGTATGCAATTGAGACACAATAATGCAGGGATATGAAAGGACCAATCCATCAGTTCAAGTGTGTTTGGGTTTCAGGAGAAGGGGATGTACTGATAAATTCACTGATTTATTCTCACTAACTCTCAGTGTATTCTGAGGCAGGGCCTAAGCTGCTGAAGCTGTCAGTGATTTATATCAGCTCTGAGATCTGGCCTGGAGCTTTTAAGTGTGTGTCAAGCACCTCCAGCACTTTATGAATCTTTTTGGATGGAATTTTCCAAACCAAAATCTGAAGGAAAGGCAAATCCATTAAGGTGGTGAGCACATTCTCAACTGTGCTTCGTGTTTTGGGATTCCTATCGTGTTTCTTGAGGTCCTGTTCAGTTTTGACCATCCAGCTGTTCAGAATTGTGGGCTACAGAGTTGAATAGTCTCATCCAAAAAGAACCAGAGAGTCCCTACACACTCATTGGATTGAATTGAGTCCAGTTAGGAGGAGATGGGCACAGTTGTTAGTTGCAATCTCTAGCTCTTACAGTCAGAGTATGGAGATGTCTTGATGGCTTTTAGAGCTGTGTGGAGTACCATCTTTCCACATACTCCAGTGCTGTTGCACGGCAGGGTACTGGAAAGTGCAATCGAAGAGCCAGAATGACTTGACCATAGCTTTTTTTTGAGTTGTGCTGCCCTCTCTTTATTATAAACTTTAAAATACAGAGGTGTGAAGCGTGGCATGCCCAGGACTGCAGCCTGAGATGAGGGTAAAGGAGGTGGGAGAGAAAAAGCCATCTGCAAGGTGGAGGGTACACAGAACTGGGACCAAGGGGCTGCATTCCTGGCTGTGCTGGGGACCTGGAGTAATTCCCTTCTTGTCTCTGTTTCCCGTCTATCTTTTGTGAAGTTAATTATAATCTCGCTGCAGCAGAGGGTAGGGGCTCTCTCAGGACCCATGAAGACAGTTGACCCTATTTGCTAGGATAAGTAGGTAAAAGTAATGGGAATGAGCCCTAGGGGAAGGTAGGGGCTGAGGGATGAGGGGAGGAGATGGGCTGGTTCCCAGATCACAGACTTAAAAGGTTTCCAGCTCAGGAAGGTGAAGGAGGGCTCAGACAGGAGCTGCTTGGCATGTGAAGGAACTGTTTCCCTGAGGGGTCCAGCTGCCTAATTTGCAGGAGGGCAGAATTGTTTTCTTTTGGGTGGAGTTGCCCCAGTCCTTTATTCTTATTGGAAAATAAAGCTAATTTGGGAGCTTAAGCCTAAACTGTCCTGGCCAACAGGAAGGTGGATGGAAGGAGGCATCATCAGCCTGCATCATACCTTGCCTAGTTGCAGCACCCTGTGTGATGGGTGCTGAACATCCACAGATTTTGCTACTGTCATGATTTAACAATCAAGACTTCTTATTGCATTCTCAGCTTTCTCCTAGTTGACTTAATTATCAAGGAAACTTGCTAAATTTAAGCACTGATGTAAAGTCAGTGAAGTTACAACAGCAAAGAACTTGACTCCTTCTTACAGATCTGGTCCAAAGCAGATCTTATCAGTAAATGATTTGCTGTAGGTTTAATTCCACTTCGTGGACTTTATGAGCAAGGGGCTTTTAAAAATAGTTTTATTCATGCACAACTATTCAATTATCTTGTTTTCCCTAATTTCCTGTACTCCTTTTTCCATCAGGGAACCAAGGCGGCTACCTGGAGAACAGACTGTGCTCCGTTGTATGTTCTTTTCCAACCCATCAGCAGAGCCAATGAATGACAGCTCTCCAGGATGTGCCAGAAGGAGCACTTGCCCTTGCCACTGTGTGTAGCCTCCGTTTCCGCTACCCGAAAGCAGTGTCTTGCCATCAGCTGTGAACATGCCTCCCTTCCCCATGCATCTCACAGAGCCTGTTTTGTTCTCTCACCCCTTTCAGAGCAGGACTGCACCTGAGAAGGGAGGATTACAGCTCCTGGGGCTCAGGCTCAGCCCTGGCAGAGAGTAGCTGAGGAAAGTGTTGTCAAACACAGACAGGGATGAACTTGCACTGTTTGTCTCTGATGCAAATGTTCACAGGTGGGTGTTGCAAGGATGGGCTCAGCTGAGGGCTCAGCGGGTGAGTGGGAACTTGGGGGTTACAGGGACAACTGGGTGGTTGATGCTGATAGGGACGTGGCAGGTTGCCTTTTGCTCATGTCCTTTACCCCTTGCTGGACCAGTTCCAGAGATGATTCTTACTCAATTTCCAGCGCAGAAAAACCCATGCATGGAATAAGGAATAATAATATGCTCATCTAGTTGCTGCTTTGTTAGAGGAAGAGGCTCTTAACTTGCTGTCATTGACCCCACTGGAAGCTAGTGCCTTGGTGGGATCAGTGGGATGAGTTCCCATAAGTATTCTCTAACTTGCAGATCTTGAGACAAGCCAAGCTAAAAAAGCTTCTTGCGGAAAAAGTTAAAAGTGACTGGGCCTGTTCCAGCTGAAGCAGGCTGGGGGCTGTTCACACTGGCATCTGAGCTGGCAAACTGGTGAGAGGTGGGTGAATAACATCTTGCCCCAGAGCTGTGTGAGGCTGTTCGGGGCCAGGGGTGGGG
>VZRU01002706.1:0-27791 GCA_013398155.1 Pedionomus torquatus | reverse complement strand
CTCCCTTTTTAAGGTACTACGCCTATCTTCAGCAAGCTCAAGCTTTTTACACGTTTCCGTTCCCTCAAATGATGACGGCAGCGCCCAACATGGAAATCCTGACTGAGCAGCCGACTCTAGAGGGCGTTCCAGAGCCAAACATTGCCCAGGAGCCTCCAAAAGGTAGTGCGACCCTGGTGTGCCAAGACAGCTAAAAACCTGGAAATCGATCGTGGGGTGGGAACTATTGGTCTGAAACTGCTTCTTTGGACCTATTGGATTTCTTTTGCCTGATGCTTTCTGAGGATGTATTGATTAATTGTATTATTTATGTAATGTTTTCCATCAGACAATTACAAAGATAAGGAATAAGCCCAGGTGACAGTATTCACATTGTTCACAGAAATTAATCTTGTTGCAGGAAAACTAGATCTTTGTTTCAATAGATAAAAATATCGGTTTTAGCATATTTCCTGGATTTTAATATTACATCAGTGAAGTTTTCGTCTTTCAATCTTTGGCTGTTTTGTTGTTTGTTTTGTTTTGTTTTGTTTTTTAAATTTCTGCATAAGTACAGTATATTACTGTCTATTTGAAATATTTTTTGTTGAAATCGTGGTTTAGTGCATAGTTAGTTGCTTTTATACACTGAATATTGCATGTTTTTAGAGAGGTTTATTTAAACAAATACAAACAGTCCTGGAAACTGTCCTGCATATGACACAAGTTTTGTTCTTTATGCACTTGCACATTGCCTTTCTTTCCCCCCACTAGGATTTTATACGCTTGGGCTTTACACTAACCATGCCAAGAAAAGATACCTTGTTCTGTTGCTCTTTACCATATCAAAAAAGCAGTGATCTCTGCCGTGCTTGAATTCTGATTCCTTAGCAAATATTCACACACTGAGTTTCATCTTGCTTTTAATATTTAGATAGAGGTCAGAGCTCTCTGTACCAAGGCAACCTATTGGCCAGTTCATGCAATGACATTGCTTGTTTAAGTGCATCCTTTGATAAACCTTTTTTTTCCATTTTTTTTTTTTCGTAGTTATAATGCATGACCAGAGGAAATCATAGGAAGAAAACCTCCAGTATAAAGTAGTTGCGACTGCTCAGTTCATTCACAGAATTATTCACTGCAGTTAGGATGCATCCCAAGCACTAGGTAGTTAAGCTTCTTTTGCAGCTTTGGTATTGGGTAAGATGGTGTCACCATGAGCACGCTGTTTGACTGCACTTTCAAGTATTTTTGGACTACCGTAATCTTCTGTTATGAAGCTGTTCCCTAATATTTTTGCAAGAATTGGAAGTTGACTAAATCCTTCAAAAGCGGGGCTTGAAGGTTTACCAAATGCGTGTGAAATTCACGGGAGCATTTACAAAAGGAAAAGATTTGGAGTCCAGCTACCTGCTGTGATGAAAAAAGTAAAGATTTTAGGATTACCCTCTGAAAGGCTGCCTGGCATTGTTCGTCTTTCATGCGAGTGTCGGGTTGGTAGGTACCTGAGCAGCGTAAGATTATATCACTTCATTTGAAACACTACGACTTCTCCAAGTTGGATGTATCTGTGGCGTTTTGCCACCACATGAAAAACCTCCTAATTCTTCAAGCGGTAGGAGAGAAAAGCTGCATACGTGCTTCACCAAGTCTGCACCCTTCTGGTCTCTTCTTCATTGCTACTAGACCGCACTGTTGCTTACAACTTTCCTAAGCAGTTGCTCCATGGATGCGGTGGGAATTTCACATGAATTCTCTCCTTTTTGTTCGCACTCAGCTTTCCTACGATGCTTGCAGACTTGGGGCAGTGCCCTGGTAGCCACTGTATTTATTTCTTATCTGAGGGAGAGTTTCATCTAGGAATTGTGAAAATAAGATTAAGGTTCAATTTTAAAGTAGTAGGTTACATTGGCTCTTTGCTGATTGCTGCTAAATATGATTTCATATTTTTCAAGTTGTGTTCTGCACCTTGACATTGTTTAAGGTGCAGAATATATCCTTGAATAAGGATAGAGAGCAATCTCTGGGTGGTCATGTAATGACTTGTGGCTGTGCTGATTGAAACTAAGCTTTAAGGGCCAGAAGATAAGGAAGTTTCAAATGAGTAAGCAGTACCTACTTCATGTTTGCATTTTATAAGTAAAAATTAGTGTTTGATGTTACTAATTCAAATTGAGATCCTAAAGGTCTCATATGTTACCTTGCTATATGAAGCACTGAACAGTATCCGTTCTGTAAACAGTAAATTGGCTTACATGGTGTTCAGCCTATGTCTTTTTTCTGTTCCTGACATATTTATATATTACACTCTAGCTAATCTTTGAGACCTGTTGTTTTTTACATGCTGTTCAGTTTCTTCAATATGTTAAGTAATCTTCAATAATTAACTTTCTTATTAGACTTTGAAGTGTGAAGAGTAGAATAGAACTTACTCTTCGTTGGAACTAAGCTTTCGTGTTGTGGCTTAACCTCCATCTAAACAACACAACCGAGTCAGGAGGTTCTTACTGGTTTGTATCCTAAGTCAGCATTGCTGCCTGTGAGTAGTGTGTGTGTTAATGGTACAGAGACACCCAAACTAACTCTGTGTTGAGCCTGGAAAACTGAAATTCAGCTAAGAATTGTTCAAATTAATGAATTTTGAAGATAAATTTATCTGTAATTTCCTTTTGTATCCATACATTTAGTTCAGTCTTTTTGAATGTCCATACTGCAGTATCAGAAATGTACATAAAGGGTATTTGCTGTGTGTTTCAGAAGTTAAAAAGGGAGGAAGGAAAAGAAAAGCCAAAGTAACTGAGCCAAAGCAACCCAAAAAGCCTGCTGCTAAGAAAGAAAAACCAGCCAAGTCAAAAGGCAAACAAGAAAAGATCACAGATACTTTTAAAGTCAAAAGAAAAATAGACCGTTTTAATGGTGTGTCTGAAGCAGAACTTCTGACCAAGACTTTACCTGATATTTTAACCTTTGATCTGGACATTGTAATAGTAAGTAACTCACAGTTAAAACATTAGGTAGAAAAGTGAATAATCTGTACTCACTAGTTAAGATTTACATTGCTTGCTTATCAATATTGCTTATGTGACAAGATCTTGCAAGATAAAATATATAAACTGTTTCCTGTGTGTAGAGCTGCTTTGCATTTTCTGTTAAAAATCATGGTAGCATAGTTCTAATTTCTGAGAATTCTAAGGCGTATGTATAATACATAGTCATGTGAGACCGTTACCTGATGCTTTATTTACTGGAAGCGCTATACCAGTGGCTGAGGTGCTCTTTTGATATTGCACACCTAAGTGAGTCACTGCTATAAAATTGTCAGTTTTTTAAAATAATGATGGAAGGTACCATTAACACAGTTTTCTTTATTGACAATAACTGAAAGAGAAGTGAGCGTGTTCTTACTTTGTCTTGATTAAATTCCTGACTAGCAAGCCGTGTTCTTATCATTAAAATGGACTGGTGTCTTTGTAGATCGGTATAAACCCTGGCTTGATGGCAGCTTACAAGGGACATCATTACCCTGGACCTGGAAACCATTTTTGTATGTTTTTGCTTTCCTTTCTTCTCCTTTTTCTTCTAGAATTTGCTTTATTGGAACTTGTGGCATTTTAATTAACTGTTTGGGGTTTTGGTTTTTTGCTGCTTTTTTTTTTTTTTTTTTTTTTTTTTTTTTTTTTTGGATGCAGAGAGGGATTTTGCTTTTAACCATGCAAGAGTGATTTAAATCCTATAACTGCTCCTTCCAAATACTGTACATAAAAAGGAGTAAAAGAGGAATAATCAGTGACTTTCAATGCAGGTTTAAAATTGTCACGTAAACATAGTATTACCAAATAACTTCTTGGTGTATTACTATGCAACGTAAGGAATGAAAATGAAATCTCTAGTACTTGAGTTATTAAATATAAGTCAATAAGCATCAGTTTCTGACATAAAACAAAACTACAAACATTTTCCCAAAAATGCATTTTGGGAAGCAAAGCAAGCAAGCAGCTTCTTCTGTTTGCATTTACTGATTTCTCCTAAACAAGCTTTCTAACTGAAGAAAAAGCAAAACCTGTTGCCCTTTCCTAACAGGCATATGCATCTAGCATACCAAATTCTCCAGGCTGGTATTGTTTCCCAGGAATTTTTTCCATTTTAAGTAATGTTTTTTGCAGCATGTTCTCATAAGGAGACATCATACCTGAACTCTGTTGAAATACTGTTTTGCATACTGGGATCCATTCCAGCTGTGGCAGTAGGGAGCTCTATGTGGGCTAATTTGGAGCCCTGTGATACTCCAGCCAAAATGCTTCTCGTGTCCCACAGAGTTGTAAATCAGGCTTGGGTATTTCTCTGGTGTTCCACAGACCAGCCAGACCAGTGGCCTCCTTTACCAAGAAGCAGACCCAATACACATGTTCTGACAAATCCAAGTGTTTCTAATCTTCTTGAGTCATTAGGGGCTAGCTGCAGTTAATTTGTGCCTAAGAGATTGGCAGTTTACATCACCCAGACTGTACTTTTATAGCCTGAATATGAATGAAAGATGTCAGTGGGCTCTGTCAGAGAGGCCCAGCACAAGGAGAAGTGATGGCAAGGTTGTAAAAGAAAGCTGACACATTCTATTTGCCACATTCTGTCACTGCCTGCTTAAATGAATCACAAAATCTGAAGCTCTCTGGTGACCTTAGCATAAAACCCTGGTTTCCGTACACAGGATTATGTTGAGGAATTACTGTTATTCACTGGGGGTTTTTCTATCTTCTTGCAGTAGATAAAGTAATCCTGGCTATTTTAAAGTACTTTGGATAGAGCAGTAGTTTTCCCAAATTAACTGATGCTCCTTTAACATAGATTCTTCCTTTAGCATTCCAGTACAGTTGAGTGGGGTTTTCTTTCACTTTTTCCTCTTTTCCTTAGAAAAATGCAAATGTGTATCTTTCTATTTCACAGGGAAGTGTCTGTTCATGTCTGGTCTAAGTAATGAACAGCTGAACCATATGGATGATCACACCTTGCCACATAAATATGGGATTGGATTTACAAACATGGTTGAAAGGACAACACCTGGAAGCAAAGACCTCTCTAGGTAGGATAACAAGGAGGAATATTGTGCTTGTTCATGAATTAATGGTTGCGATTACAATTTTGAATACTTTCTCTTCTAGCAAAGAGTTTCGAGAGGGAGGGCGAATTCTGATGCAGAAGTTACAAAAGTATAAACCTCGTATAGCAGCTTTCAATGGAAAATGTGAGAACCTTGATTTTTATTTTTTTTTTAATGAATTTGTTCTGTCAGTAGCTTTTTCTGTCCACTTACTCTATCTTCTTTTCATTTTAGGTATTTATGAAATATTTAGTAAAGAAGTTTTTGGAATAAAAGTTAAGAACTTGGAATTTGGACTGCAGCCACACAAGGTGCCCGATACGGAAACTGTAAGTATTGATACTGAGAAACAAAACCGAGGCACTCCATTTTGGTTATTTCAAAACTAACTAAGTCTCAGGACTTGCACACACTTACAACAACATCAAAGTTTGCCCAAAGTACAAAGGATGTGAAAGGCTTTTTACTTAAATAAAGGAGAATAGTGCAATTTTCAGACACACCTTTAATGCATCTTCTTCAGATGTGTGGACTGTATTTGGGAAATGGTGTATTGTAGATAGTCCTCAGAGAATGAACTAACCTACTATCTACAATACAAGTAAAACATACCTGCCTTTATGATAACTGTCATCTACTTTCATCCGATTCTGTGTCCAATTCCCTGTATGTCTGTATTACTGAATTTTGATACCGAACACGACCATGGGGGTAGTAGTGCTACAGTGGGGAAGGAAGAACAGTAAGTCCTTCATTAGGCTATTACACACTGCAGCTACAGCATTGCTGAATTTAGGCATGCCCAAGCACTTCCATCAGACTCAGTCGTCTTAAGCTGCTTCACAGCTTGAAGTTAAATTAGATACTTAAGATAAAACAAACAGTTTGAGGCAGAATGCATTAGTCATAGACATCAAGTGCTGGAAGTTATCTCAAGAGACCAGCTATGTATCATCACAAAAAAGTTTGTTTAACCTGTTCTTATAAACAGGTTAAGGCAAAGGCTGCCAGCACTGCCTGCCAAGGTAGCTTATTCCAAAGTGTCATTACCTTATCACTTCAAAAGTTTGGGTTGTTTTTACTTCTATCCCAAATTACTAGTGCTGCAAGTTTAAGTTCATCTTAAGTTGTCTTTCTGTAGAGGTGAAGTGTTGCCATCAGAGCCTGAAGAGCTGTTGGTGATAAAGTGCATGCTTCTTAAGTAGCTCTTAACAACTTCCACAGTGATGTATTTATAAGAAAGATAAATAATCCCTTTTAGTAGTACTTGTTCATAAATACTGCACAGTAATAAAAGTATTGGATACAGTTCCCTTTTCCTGAACTAACTTTATGTCTTTTGTTAGGGCTCTTGGCAGAAAGAGAGACGCTTAAGTTGCCTTCAGCCTTTCAAACCCTGGCAAGTGTGATGCAGGCACACTTGGCCAAGAAGCCAGGCTAATTAGCCTCTGGTGGCTCCCTCAGTGGTTTGGGGCGTTTGCGTGCTGTCACGTACTCCTCTGGGTTTTCTGGCTCAGAGCTCCACTTGCTCAGGGAGCTCTGGAGCGTGCTCCACCCTCTGGCATACGCTTGTAAACTGTACTTCTTGTAACACATACTGGTACTGCTTCTCCTGCAGCACATAAACAACTGGTGAAAATTGTCCTTGCTTCAATAGCTGATAACCAGTCCCTCTCTTCAGAGCAAGACATCTATCTATCCAAGAAAAATGAAAGGCTCCTTTTATCCTTCTCCACAACCACCTGTGGCATTAGTTGAAGTTTGTACAAAGGGTTAAAATAGTGAGCACTGAACATTAACTCATAGCTCAGGGACCGGTAATGCTACTTTTCTTCCTCTTTGTCTCAAGCTCTGCTACGTTATGCCATCATCTAGCGCAAGATGTGCTCAGTTTCCTCGCGCGCAAGATAAAGTTCATTATTACATAAAGCTGAAAGACCTAAGGGATCAACTGAAAGGCATCGCACCCAACACAGAGGTGCAGGAGGTGCAATACACATTTGACCTGCAACTTGCACAAGGTACAGTGGTTATTTTGTTAATTCTTCGGTAAAATGTAGCATAGCGTACAAGGGGACTAACACTTTCCCAAGCAAAGAGAAATAAAGAATTTAAGGGGAGGAGGGAGATGTGCCATCTTCTCTGCATCGTGTGGTGTAGAATTAAAGATTCCACTCTTTTTAGTACGCTCTTAATTATCTAAGGGGAGCAGGAATTATCTTGTCTCTGTTTTTCCAAGTGTTCTCTGCTAAAGATGTTCTTTAATAATTTTCATTCTGAATATTAATACTTGAGGTCTCCTCTTTCTGCAGAGGATGCTAAAAAGATGGCTGTCAAAGAAGAAAAATATGATCCAGGTTATGAAGCAGCGTATGGAGGAGCTTACTGCGATCGAGCACCGTATGAAAGTGAACAGTGCGATTTCTCTTCAAACGGAACCGGTAGAGTGCAGTGCTTGCGGCCTTCAGTCTGTAAAGCATTACTTATGAGCTAACACTTAGTGGTATTAATTGCCTTTTAAAAACTATTTTATTATTTCTGATTTGTTTTAGCAGCAAGCAATCTACAGTACTGTGAGGGGTCATCCTTCGGTGAAGTTCCTAATGGACAATGGATGACACAGTCCTTTGCAGACCAGATTCCAGAGTTCAGTGCTGGTGTGAGACAGGAAGAAGAGGGAAGCAGTGCGTAAGAGCTGTTTCTGCTCGGCTGTGCACACGCCTGCTGCAGTTTTAATGCAGTGATCAAGATTGGTACCTCGGTTCTCCAACTGAAGCATTTTAATAGTATTTTATCTCCCCTAGTTATTTTATTATAGTCCAAAGTAGGTGTGTGGTAGGCTCTAATCAATGAACTAGATAATTTTAAGGAACTGTCCAAACTTTTTAAAAAAAAGTTAGCCCTTTTTTGTATATGAGTTTTATATTTAATGTATACCATTTCTTGCCGGTTTTGACAAGTCGCTTTTTCATTTGTGAAGATTTCTTTGGGGCGTTAATTTTATTCCATAAATCATAATGTAGTAGTAACGGCAGCAGTATTCTTTTTACTGATGCCTCACTATTTGGACATCTCAAAATCCTTTTATATCCTGGCAGAAAATGGGAAGTGTACCTTTATCTTACATGAAGTGGTGGTTTTTTAATCATGCACAGTTAAGCAAATTGTGCTTTTAAATCTGCCTTTTACTATCTTTAAAAGCGCAGAAAGTTGTGTCCTGCAGCTGTCAGTACTGAATATTTTCTGGGTGGGAAAAAAGAGCTCTGTCTGTCTAGTGACTGGACCGTATTCAGGACTAAGGGAGTGGAGGCACCATCTCACATCTCAGCACTGGGGAGGAAAACTTGTGTCGCACAGGACAGGGCCTAAATATTCTAGCTGAGCTGTCAGCTGTGGTAAGGTGTTCCTACCACTCCATCTCTTTCCCCTTTTAAATTCCAATGTAAGGAACTGGAATTCCTTAAAATCGAAACAGCGGTGGTTCTTGAATTCTGTGGCATTTACCCTCTCGGTCATTTCTGTGTGATTCATCTCCTCACCTGACCTTCAGCAGGAGACAACCCCTTGAACAGTTTACATTGCAGGGAATTGAAAGACCACATACTCTGTAAAACCTATGTACAGCTGCATTGTTTACATCAGGTCAGATTAGTACAGGGTGAAAGAGGTTTGCAATTTAGCAATTTTTAACACAGTTCTCCTCAATCCGAAGGACCTTAGAGAGCGTTCGACTTACTCCTCTTAAAAGTGAAAAATACTAAATTAAGTATAAGGGCAGCTCTTCGAGTAAGAAGTCAGGTGTAGAAACTACAGCTCTCTTCTGAGGAACTTGCTTTAAGGATACATGTTTTTGCCCAATATTCATGACTGAGAAAGAAATGAGATTCCATGCTTGTGCCTAACCGTCATCTTCTTTCCCTCTTTCATGTGAAGAAGAGATGGAGAAAAAGCAATAAGTTGATCAAAACATTGACGTTTTGATGATCTTATGACAGTAGGTGCTTTCAAGGTGCTACTTGAAAACCGGATACAAACAGTATCTCCACAATCCATGCTGGTCAGAGATTCCTGTACCGGTGTCTTTTATTCCTTTCCTCACAGCCAGTGACACTTGTCCTGCACTGAGTGTAACTAGTTAGTGTAGATTCTAATCCTGCTGTAACAGCTGTCACTGAGATCACACTATCAACCTGTTGTGAGGCAGGCGTGATGTTTACAGTTTTCTTCCCAAATTATGTGGCTTAATTCTGAGCGTCTTAAATCAAGGTGTGCATTATGATTCTGATTGTGTTAGCTTCAGCATAAAGCTGTTCAGTATATTGTCAAAAAGGTATAGGACTCGTCTTGTCTGTTATTTAAAGTGTACTGTATCATGTATTGCTGTTTACATGGACATTTTCTTGCAGGTGCTCAAAGTATCTTGCATCAGGGATTTGTTACAATTCCATTTTATTTTTCAAGAAAATTAGAAGCATGTAATTAGCACTGCCGAGTATGTAGCACAGTAGGATATAACTACTGTAAGGCTGTCCTGTTGGATTGGAAGGGAAAGGTCTCTTCTTTAATGGAGTCACCTAGTCAGATACCTAGGTATAAAATACTGTTAAGTGTACGATGACCGTTTCACTAAATATTGCAATTCTGTGTGTACTCCCTCAGAACTGGTGCTCTTTTCATGACAGTAATACAAAAGTTCTTAATCTGTCACCATTTCACAATAAAATCAGGAATTGTATTGCAGTGTCTTAGAACGTGCTTTTGCATCTTGCTACCTGGGGTCTAAATTCACTGCAGGATACGTAACACAGAAACGCTGCAAAACAGTCACCACGCAACAGAATTCTACTCGTTAAAATGCTCCGTGAATTTCCATTTGGGGCTGTTTAATGTGGGCTAGATGACTAAAGCCTCCTTGTATATAATACTGCAAGTATTTCCTGTGTAGACTTTTCTACCATCAGACATTGGAGTGTTATTTATAAAGACCTTACACTAAAACACATTGTCTGGCACTGAATTTCACTTCTCTAAACATTTAATGAAAATACTTTATTGTCATGTACACTTGATTCCTCACCTTACTTGAAAGTCAAGATGAACGGTTTTAACTGTTACTCTGGCCTCCCTCTCCAGCCATAAGTACAGAAAACTGATGGTCATTCATACATATACTTAACAAATAGTGTTCTAAAATTAGTTAATTATACAACGTGGTGCATCTCAAAACTATTGCATACTGCAGAACCTAGACTGTGGGTGCATTTAAGTGGTTTCGGTATCAGCTATCAGGACGAGTTAATTTGAACTTCCCTGAAGGGTCAGGAATAAACCAGTTTTCCCAGAGGTCAGTGTGAACGCTGGGATAGTCCCAAGGTTTGTACCTCCCGTTCCAATGAAGTAGTTTAGCTTCTTGAAGAAAATGCTCTGAGTAGCGGGTATCAGGACTCCAACCTGCAGGGGTAGATTAAAAAAAATATATTTTTTTTTCCCTAAATCCAGTTTTTAATAATAGAGGACACCATAGAGTGAGGTAACTTCAGTTATTTTCTTCAGAAGTCTGATCAGTATGGTTTCACATGTTTAATAGACAACTAGTTGGATGACAGAGTAGCTTTTTTTAGCTTTCTGCCTCTGCGTCAGCAAGTTTCTTTTCTCTTAACACTTTTAACATCTTTGTATAGTTGGGGTTAAAAAAAAAAAAATCCTTGTACTATTCATTTTACTATCCAAGCTAAACCATTATCTTTTCCCCAGGATAATTCACCATTCCCATGTGAAAGGTAACTACATCCTCCAGAATGTTGAATACACAAGCACTGCCAGGCATCCCATCTCCTTCCACTGTCTACTAACAGAACACCTGGGTTTGTTCCGCCTCTCACTGTATTCAGATCTTTCATATATTCTTTCCATAGTTTATGATACTAGAGGTTAGCTGGTCTTCAACCACGTAACTGCCCTTTGTACCTGTCTGTTTTACCTTTCTTTAAAAAAAATCCAATTTAATGAGCATTAGGGTTTTGGTTTTTCTATGGGGGCATAACTATTTTATTTGCTTGACCTGTTAAGATAGTTGCATAATATCCTCTATCCTGTGAGGACAGGCTGAGAGAGCTGGGGCTGTTCATCTAGGAGAAGTCCAGGGAGACCTTCTAGCAGCCTTCCAGTACCTGAAGGGAGCCTACAGAAGAGCAGGATAGGGACTATTTGTCAGGAAGTGTAGTGACAGGACAAGGGGTAATGGTTTTAAACTGGAAGAGGGGAGATTTAGATTGGATATTAGGAAAAAATTCTTTGCTGTGAGGGTGGTGAGGCACTGGAACAGGCTGCCCAGAGAAGCTGTGGATGCCCCATCCCTGGAAGTGTTCAAGGCCAGGCTGGATGGGGCTTGGAGCAACCTGGTCTGGTGGGAGGCGTCCCTGCCCATGGCACGGGGGTTGGAACTCGATCTCTGAGGTCCCTTCCAAATCTAAACATTCTATCATTCTATGGTAATGACACTTGTGGGGAACCTCCTCATTCTGCCCTACCCTGAAGGAAGGACTAAGGAATGCTGGGGGAATCATCTGAGGTATAAAGTAACACGCTAAGGTGAAGTAACTTAAGATCCTGTATTGGAATCTTACAGAGCGCTCCCTTCATTTAGTTCCAACTACAGAGAGCAGGAAGTTAAACTTACCAAGGTGCCTTATGTGCCACATTGGATTAATAGCAGAATACTTTCCATGAAACACAATCAGCATGGGAGAGGTTGCCACACCTCCTCCAAGAGTGCTGCTGTAGAGGTTTTCCCTGCAAAGGGAAAAAAGAAGACATTCAAAACCTCAATCAAAAAATCTTTAGTATAAAAGGCAGAAGATAGTACTCTGGCAAAATTCAAAATCAATTTGAATAGAGCAGTTTTCAGCATACTCCTTCCTAATGCTGTTAATTGCTTGTATTTGCAACTCCAGTTCCTGAGGAGTAAACCGTTGCTACCAAGCAAAATGGGAGTCTGACCTAACATGAAGTCAATTGCTTCTACAGACCACCTACAGTTTACAAGGCTTACAAAGTTTACAGTAGGAATAAAGCTGTTAAGATAAAGGAATCAAACATACTTTAGCCTGATTTTTGAAGAGAATGTACATGTTGCCATGTGTTTAATTCCTTCTTTCTTCCCTTCTCCCCTCTCCCCCAGCTTTCAGACCCATAAATTAACTGCAGATTTTGCTCAAATCTAATTAATGTAAACTGATGTGTATTATTAATTTTGTGATAAATCCAGGCTAGACGAAGCCAAGTAACTCTTAAGGAGGGGAATTAGAAGGTAGCAGCTGAATGTCTGGCCACAGTGTGCTTCAGGTAGCCCATGGGTGAAGCCACCCCAACTATGGGACACCATGTCACCTGCTCACCCAACAAGAGGGAAACCCAGGAAGTACTGGGAGATGCTTAGAGGGCACAGAACAAAAAAAAAAAATCATAACCTTCCTCCAAAACTGGGTTTCAACTGCTAAGCAACTTATTTCACTGTCATTTCAAAATCCAGCTAAAAGGAACGTGAATGTGATACTAAGGTATAAAATCAGCTTTATAGATTTAATTTGTAATATTCATGGAGCTTTTTCAAACTCTTACAAAGCACAGCTATAGCTTGTCAGGGTATGTTGCTTAAGCAGAGTAAGAGAAAGACATTTGGCTTTTCTTTCATTCACATGCTTATCATTTGTGTCTCTCTGTTCAGTTCTGAAACTAACAAGTAATGGACATAGTCCAGTAGCACAAGCTATTCAGTTTCAGTTTAGCCTTACTAAATTTAAATTTAACTCTTTGCAGAGGAAGAAAGCCAATGTCAAGTCTGCACATACATGTTGTTAACAGTGAACTAACCCCCCAAAAAATGAACAATGATTGTTATGCTACGTCATGACTTATTCATGCTCAACACCAAGAAGATACTTTTCATGTCAATTTTCATTCATCTATAAAAGAAGTGGCTTATATTGGTATTTAAGAAATATGGTGTCCAATTACAGTTTGGCTGACATTACTAATAGGAGAGATCCCAGACAAACAAGGAAACATTCCTCCTCCTTTAAGCCAGCCTCAGGAAGGGAAGATAGAAAGTGGCTCAATCCCAACTAAGGTTGGTCACCCAAAACAAGAACCACTTGTTCTCAGAGCTCCCTCAAGATTAAGTGTGGTTTGTGATTAAACATGAGACTAAAATTCCAGCTGGCCGATTCCTGGTATACAAATCTTCGGATTTAAGCAGATGGAAATTCCAGAACATGAATTACTTCCCTTGATGAGATCTCAAAGAAAGACTGCTTGGAGTTAATAAACTTTTAAGAACTTTTCAACAAAAAATGAAACTGTAGAACGAGTATTAAAAGTAAAGTGTAAAGCTCGATTTCCACACATACTCTACATTTCTTTGCATCCACTTTTCCAACTGCTTTGTAATCCGTTGATGTTTCCATTCAGTCATGTTAGCAACAATTACTCCAGGGTTAAAGGAGCAGGTGCTGGGGCTGATGCCAAGATCTCTAATTGCTTGCTTTCTGTAGTCCAGGAATCCCATGTATGTGTTCTAAGGAAATTTAAAAAAAAGAGTTTTGTCCCCTATGAATCTCTATAAATGCATTACTCTCTCACTAACACAGAGACTAAATATGTGCTCCCAAAGCCCAGTTTCTAGATGACGGTTGCCTCTCTTGATTTCCACAACACAAGGCTGAAAGGCAGGATACTTCCAGCTACTGAGTTACTTTATCCACATTTGTATTGTTCCATGGAAGTTTGATAAGGCTCTTCCCTCACTATGTGTTTGCCTTTCTCTACCTCACTAAATGATGTAGCACCACGCTTGTAAAGCTAGAGGCTCTCACTGACAATTCTAGGGATCTCAGCTCAGGAATCAGCCTTTAAATCAGTTTTCATGAGGGTTTTTTTTCCCCCATTTTGACTACTACAAATGATCTAGTCTGTCTTCATCAGATGTTCCATTAAGTGCTCATGATCTGCTGATAGCAAAATACCAAACAATTTAGAAGAATCCAAACAATGGAGATTTAAATTATTACAGGAAACAACTCTGTATAACATCATATCATTACAGAGTTACTAAAAAAATAAATTCTTAATTCCCTGTAAAACTATTAAAAATTATATATATATTAAAAAAAAAAAAAAAAACACACAAAATACTACTTTCACTTTGGGGAAAATGTGTAAAATCATCTTATATTTGTGGGTAAATACATTCCTGATTAGAATCCCAAGATGGCATCTTACCTGCATTCCTACACTTCTAACCATTTCATGTGTAGAAGGCAGATCACAATCATCTGAAAAAGCTGCAGCATGTCCAGGAGCTAACTTAGTATCATAGAGTTCTTGGATGTCACCTGATTGCAGAAAGATCAAAAGCATAAGGAAACCTACTTCAGTGCTACAGAGTTGACCGAATAACTTCTGTTCTCATCTATGTTACTTACAAACATGCCAATTTTAGGGGACAGCCTAGATATTAACGGAGGCTGAATTTTGTACTGTAGGACAATTTTCAAATGTGAGTCCTGTACTTGGATGCTAAGGTCTATCTTTAGATGTTATCATCAACATTTAATACATCCACGTTCTGGTCTGAATGTCTAAAATCAGCTACGGCACAAGCCAGTTACACTGTTAAGAAGGCTGGTTACAAAGTTCTGCTTTCACGGAGCTTGTCTTTGGGAGAAGGAGGGCACAGGCAATTTTTTTGAAGTCCCACAAAAGTACCACTTCAATCTCTTGCACAGAGCAGGTGTTTGTTTGTTTGTTTGTTTGTTTGTTTGTTTTTTTCTGGTGTTACTGTGTTTGTACCTTCTAGCATATATGCCTGGATTCCCAGCACTGGCCAGTTGAAATATGCCTTGTCACACTTGACCATCCTTGCTGGATTCACAGACCACCTGACTCCTTCCTGGTGACGGGAAATAATGTAATGCATGGCACTTCACTCATCATCTGACTAGCAGGTACCCATGATGTGCCAGGGAAGCACAGCTCTGCCACAGCAACTGTTTGAGTCTGCAGCCAAGTGCCCTGCAGCTACCAGCTTTGCTGCTGGCCATGAGGCAGTCACAGGTAAAATGAATTACCTTTGCAGGCCACATACAGCCCAGCAGCCTGAGGCATTCTCATTAAAAGACTAGTGACAGAAAACATTTCCTGTACTGCAAACAGTGGAACTACTATTTCTGAAATAAGCAGAGATTATTTCCTTGTCTGAACTCAATCAGCTGGCTGGAAAACTTGGTTTAGGACTCATATCTCACCAAGAAATAGAATTTGAATTAATAGGACACTTAATTGTTGAAGATCATCATGCCTTGCTAAGTATTTTCTCCTGATTCTAAATAGCTTCTGCTTTTCAATAGCGAAGAAGAAAAAGGCAAATGAAAAAGGAGAAAGAAAATCAAACCATTTTGGACAGACACCCCAAATCCAGTATGCTTCATTCCTACTGCTTTGCCGAAAGCAGCAACCAACAAATAAACAATCCCAAAGTTAAAAAAAGTTAAAAACCCCCATTCACTCCTTATCCTGTAAGAAGTCTAACTCACTCCCTTTGCAGAGACAATCTGACAGAGAGAGCGGAGTCTCACATTACATCTGAGACAGAGGGAGCAGCTGCCAGAACAAGATGCCTCCTTCCACTGCACTCCCACACATGCATCTTTATTCCCTTGTTCTGGGCACTATGATTGTGTGGGACAAGGGTGAGCAAGACAGGCTGGCTGAAGCAAAAGGGAAAAAAAAAAAAAAAGAATTTAAAAAAATGTTGGATTTTTTTTTTTTGTACCACTAGTCCTTAGCCAGGTCAACCAGCTGAATCAGCTTATTCTGCAGCTGCACAACTGTAGATATGACACAAGTAACAGGAGCTGCCTGAGGACAGGAGAGGCCACTTCCGCCAGCAGCAGCCTACCATGAGCTGTAATGTGAAACTGCACCTTCATCTTGCAGCTCCACAAACAATCAACTGACATAAACTGACACCCCTAATAAAAGAGAAAGCCCTACCTCCCCCTCTTTGCTAGCCACACTGCCTTGACTCCTGCCAGGGAGCTAATTTCAGCTGAAATCACATTTCATAGAACCACAGAATGGTAGGGGCTGGAAGGGACCCCTGGAACATCCCTTTAATGTTTAACAAGAATAGGTAAAATGGTTTTGTTATCCTTGTGTACTGTGCCTGGAGTCATGGTTTGAGCTGGGTTGGCTGCTAAAAGGAGCGACAGATGCGCTCCACAACAGGCGACACTTTGTTTCCTGTATATCTGGCAAAAAAGTAGTAATCACAGTATCTGGAAAGTGCTGGATGTCAGCGCAATGGCATGCAACATTTCCCTACACTTTGTTTTCTGCTTTCAATTTAATATTTCTCTCTGATGTTACTAAAATTAGTGAAAATTGGGGGTTGGGGATGGGGGGCAATCAAGCGAGCAGCTGTGTGGTGCTTAGCTGCCCATCAGGGGTTAAACCACAACACTGATTAAGAAGCGTTATAAAATAACAAGACAGCAATATGATTAAAAAAGGGAGGAAAACAACTCTACAGAGAAAAAAATATATACAGGGAAACAGAAGAGAAAAATTAATCTCAAAAAAATTGTTCTTCTAGTTACATTTCTTTGTATTAAAAAAAAAAAAAGTCAGGATTTGAATGTCTTCTAACTGTTCCCATTCGCCTAGGAACAATGAAATCTTTGATCATGATTCTGCAAATTGCTATAGATTCTGAGATGAAGATGCCCAAAATCAAATTCTGAGTGTTTAGAATTTTAACCCTCTTATTTGAGTAAATTCTTCTTGCTTTCAAGAGCCACAATTCTGGATAAGGAACTGGTACCATTTGTGGGAATTCAAATTCTAGCAGGAAATGCATGTCATACTTAACAACAAATATTGTGGCATCTAAGCAAAATTCATTCTATTTATCTTTCACCAATTTACTAGATTCAATTAAAATGAAGCCAAATCATACAATTTTGATCAAAATCAACTATTCAAAAGACATATGGAGAGAAGTTCTTCCTCCGACTTCCCTTTAAATAAACAAATACAATTATTTGTGATTTTCCTGGGTGCAACACTCCCAGCAGCTGCCTCAATTTCCATTACATCTCACATTTCTAAATAAATATAAAAGCTGCAATAATTTTGATTTTAATTCTGCTAGAAATAGCTTTTCAAATGACTGCTTACCTTGTACAATGATATCATCATCCAAATATATTACTTTCTCATGCTTCTGGGTAAGCAAAGGAAGATAAAATCGAACGAAGTTCAGCTATTAAACAGAAAAAAAGGTAAAGACTAAGTGGTAAAGCTGTTTAATATAGTAGTCTTGCACTTCTGTCTCTATTAAGAACCAGCTTTAATTTCCCACTTCACTGAGCAGTAGCCAGCAATCACTTGCTGCCTCCCTCCAGCTTTCCAAGTACTGTGAATCTATTATTATTTATCCCTGTTTTATCTACTATGGCTCTAACCAAACAGCCCAAAAAAGTTGCTTCTCCACAGAACCATTTAGGTAGGAACAAGCTTTTTGAGATCATCATGTCCAATCCCTTTTTTCAAGCATGGTCCACCCGACCAGGCTGCTGGGGACAATGCCCAGTTGGGTTTCTAGTATCTCCAGAGATGGAGACTCAACTACCTCTTTGGGGAACCTGCTCCAGTGTTTGACCACCCCCACTCTTCTGCTCAGATGAAATTTCATGTATTTTAATTTGGGCTTGTTGTCTCTTGTACCTCCCCTTGCATACTTATACACATTGGTAAGACCCTTCTGAGCCTTCTCTTCTCCAAGCTGAATAGCCTCAGCTTTCTCAGCCTCTCCTCATGTAAAAGATGGTCCAGTCCCTAAATCATCTTGGCAGCCCTGCATTAGACCCACCCCAGTAAGACCATATCTTTCTTGTACTGGGGAGCTCAGAATCAGACATAGGACTCCTGATGCCGCCTCATCAATGCCAAGATGAAGGATCACCTTCCTGGACCTGCTGGCAGTGCTCTTCCTAATGCATTTTTACAGTATCCATCATAAAAAACACTTAAAATTTAACAGTGTTGTCATTCCACTCTATAGAAATGCTTTGACTGGTGACACAGACATGGGATAACAACTTCTACAATAGCAATGAAGAATGCAGCAGAGAGAAAGTGGACTGAGGACATAAGAACAACCATACTGGTGCAGACCATTTTACCCAGCAGTTGCCTTCAGAATGGTCCTAAACAAATGCTCAGTGAAAAATAACAATAGAGCAAGCCAATAGAAAAGTTGTTCCCAGAGTTCTCCTAGTTTTCAGTTATTTTCAGCTCAAGGGACTTCCTAAACCAAATGTAATGTGTCTAACTATAAATGAATCCCCGTAAGTTTTTACACTCACAAGACCTTTTAATTTTTAACATCTGATTTGCTTTTTGTGATAGCCACTAATATTTAGATTAGACAGCCATTAGCCTCTGAATTAATCCTGGACATAAGCAGGATGCAGCCAGCATCATGGAGGCACTAAAGAACACTATTAGATCTTCCCTCTAATAAACTCTGAAGATATTAAAGATACAATATTTAAATTACCAAGTTTATGCCACCAAATAATGAGGTTCCACACAAGTCACACAGAGCTCCTCATAGTACACTTTTCCTTCTTGAGTGAGCCACTTGATGTGGCTTCTCTGGCCTACAACCCCCCATGTAATTGAACAGAAATCTAGGACATTTTAAAGCCTGTAATAAGCGTTAAGAGCTCTGAAAATTTGTTAATGTGGTGTTCCTTTACTCACAGGCTGCAGTAGCTCAGGACGCGATGCATCTTGTCTGATTTTTCCTTTTAGTACCATAGGGTTGAATTCCACAACTTTACATTTTATTTCTTTCAGTTTAGAATTTTCAATCCATTTTCTGTGATAAAAAAGAAGTGATAAAATAAATACTGAGTTTGTAGCAAGTACCTCCAGTACTAAATTTACAAACTCAAAGGAGGATAAGAGACCTTGAAAGCTCACTCAATATATTCTATTCCAATCACTTACATCTACAGCTACTGCATATACACTTGTTCTTAAAAAAAAATCCAAACAAAACAAAGAACAGCAAACAAAAAAAAAAATCTCAATCACTGCCAAAAACAGACTCCACATTGCCCAAACAACTCATCTTTCACCATTGCTAGCATTAAATGCCATTTTTCTAGGCTTTCTTGCAGCATTTAAGGATCATTTTTTCTTATCCCATCTACTGTGCTGTTAAAGCAGAGGTTAGTTTTCTCCCTTTTACAGTTTTACATCCTTCAAGACTACTACCACATCACCAGCTAACTGTATTTTCTTTAGACTAAACTAATGCCACATGACCTCCTAACTATATTTTCTTTAGACTAAACTAAATTTTTTCATTGTTTTGTCAGATTTCTTGACACTATTGCTTATTTTCTCCTCCAACCTCTCTTCTACATCTTTCCTGAAGGCACCCAGAACTAAACACCACAGTTTTTCTGATGTCTTAATAATGTCTGCAAGATCACAAAAAGTTTCCTCACATCTCCTGCAGTCATATATGTCAAAATGTATATCCACTATGATGCATGTTTTTTTTAAATCAGTGTTATCAGTTATCATTGATAATTCTGTAGTTTTTCAAATGAGTGCTCCCAGACTCCTGCTTCACCCTGAACCAATAAAATCATCTATTCCCATCTATATTATCTTGTCATTACTTCTACTGAATTTCATCACATTTTACAGTTCGTGTTTTCAATTCCTGATTAGTTTGCTTTCAGCTCTTGTCTTCAACATATCTCTTTTCCAGCTTCATGTCAACTGCAGATTCGTAAAGAACATTCTCCCTCTATTATCTGGGTTACTGATGAACTGGATGAGAAAAACTCCCTCTGAAGCAACACTCATTACATCTTTTCACTTCGACACAAATTGAGGGTACACAGGCTACAAAAGTGCAGTAGCCAGAGAGTAACTGCCAGGAAATCTACTTTAATTTTGATTTACACCTTCCCCTTCTTTTAGACAATGTGTGTAATTTTTACCACCCAAACATGCTTTTGTTACAAGCTTATTTGTGCTTCCATTTACAACCTTTAATACACACTCTTAGCTGAAACTAGCTTTAAACAGCAAGTTTTTCTACTCTGAAGCTTAAGACCAATGCCAGATGAGAGGTAAGTGCTATGCCACAAAGTGGGATTGCCACAAGTAAGCACGTACACATTTACCTTACCACAGATTCTTTTGCAGCCAATCTACAACAGGCAAAGAGGCCCAGGTCTGGGCATGGTCTGGCTATTTCACACCCCTTTACACTAGTCAGTGCCTCGCGTAGGGCAAAATGGTCCTTTTTCCTATACGTTAAGAATCCTGGGAATTGCCACCAATAGCATTATTTAAATAAAAGGGAAAAACATTTCTCCGAAAATTCTTCCAAAGTCTACGCCTATGCTAAGAAGAGAAACAACCCGGTCCTAACTACAGCATGAAATGAAATAAGGTATATACCGAATATGTGGGATGGTAGTCTTCAGCCCAACTATGTAGAACAAAACATTAGCCTCTGTATTGCTGTAGATGCTACTGATTGCCGCTACAGTTGCACCCATTCTGCCCGCAGCAGCACAGATTACAACTGGGATTTCTTCTTCCATTTCCTCAGGACTCTCCAAATCAACTACAAGAAACAAAGCTATGCATTATAATAGAAAATTAAGAATAATTTTATAACAAATCTGGGTCACAGGGATAAGTATGTAGTTACATAAGCAGTGGGATCATACCACAGTCACCCCTTTTCCTCATCATATCCTACACATCCACATCTGGCAAGGGACACAGCATGAGCTGTCACTAATCCAGAACTACATGCAGGTTGACTGGACTGTTGGATGGCTCCAAAGAGAATATATAACAGACTTCTTAGCATCTTCTACTCAGCAGGCTCACAAGTTGCCTGTGCTCCATGCAGCTGCTTATTCACATGAAACCTAAGCAAGTTTGAATACCTTTGAGACTTCTGCTTCTCAGTTATATTTAGTATAAATTAAACAACAGGTTCCAAAATTATCAAAGGAAGGAGGTAAGTGGAAGAGCTGATGCAACTGCATGAGCTTCACTTCTTTGGGAAGCAGACTAGACAGGAAGAGCACAAAGTTTTGGACCAGCAGAAAGCAATTGAGAAAAGGAAAAAAAAAAACATGCAAACAACACTGAATCTGTTCACATTACCGCTAAGGAAAATTTTTTACCTCTAGCAATGAACTTATATGGATATATTTATACTGGTTAAAACATAATCATTAATTTCATAGCAGCACCAATAAAAACATACTGAAAAAAAAATGGTTTATACCAAGACATAGTTTGTTTATCTTGGGAAGAGTGAATAAGCTATTAGTATAAACATTTAATAGCAGCCCAACTGTATCAACCCTAGCGGGTTTCTGCCACTATAAAAAAAAACACCAAAAACTTCTCCTGTAAATTATGTCAACATTTGATGATCTGGGGTAGGCCAAGAACATTCTGAAAGGGGCAAGTTGTGCTCATAATCACTTGACAACTCCAATATGGTTCAGCACAAATAAGGACATACTTCAGTGCCATCTACATCAGCATCATCTGTATAAAAATCTGAATTAGAATGACAATTCTTAGTTATTACTATCTATCTCCTACTATTTTATTCAAGTAATTCAGAAGTAAAAAATTCAGCATCCCAGACCATATGCAACAGTGTGAGCTACTCATCTATTGAACAGCAAACGTGATTCAGTAAGACAAAAAGCACTGTTCAAATAAAGAGATAAGGTATATAAACCACAAACGTAAAAGAAACAGAAGTACAAGTCATTTACCTGCTTCATTCTTCAGCACAGATGGCACATGGTGAACTTTGTTATACAGAATGGCACACACCGTTAAGACAAGAAGTAACAGTAAGATCTGGTTAACTGAAACAAAAAGGAGAATTTTTTAACAATCAGTATAATACCTAATTCCCAACTACTGTTTATTTTTTAAAAATCCAGTTTGCAACCAGTGTATATAGTAACTTGTATTTGCTGTGCTTATCAAATTCTCCCTTCTCTTGTTATTGGATCAAGCTAAGAATTTTATGTTAAAACCACAGTAGTGTTTCTCACCGTTATAACAATATGCACCTGATTTTAATAGATAATTTGATCACTAAATAATTAAGCTCCCAATATATATGTATTATCCCTAATAGGAAATTCACATGTTTCTGAATTTTAACAGGAGCCTGGAACATTGTTTTCTTGGCTACCTTGTTGTATGTTTATCATCACATGACTTCACGAGTTAATTATTTTTACCTAGCACTCTCCTTTGCTCACATTTCCCCTGATAAAACTCCAATTACAGGAGATACGGAGTTTGGTTTTTTTTGTTTTAATTTTATTTCGATGTTCAGATCTTCAAAGTATATTTGAGCAAAACTCTAAATGTACTAGAAAAACAAACCTAGCATGCTACTGAAACCAGAAATGTTCCAAAATATTTAAAAATACATAAACAGTTTGACACGGTTACTTTAATTAGTAAAACCAAAATAAAGCATGCAATAGCAAAGTCCTTACTGTATATTCTGATTTGTATTTCCTAACAGACTGCCTTATACGAATTTAAGTTATTCAACATCAGAAGCAGGTATCAGGAAGTTCACTGACTACAACAAGGAAGAATACATGACCATCATCAACAGTGGATTTGATGATGATGCGTTTTTGTATCACACTACTTTGTTACTTCTGCACCACCATAAAAGGTATATATGGTACAGAAGAGCAAAGGGAAAATTCTTTTTAACTATTTAAATCAAAAGGGCCAATTGGCCAAAACTGAAATTGGAAAACATACATCACTGAATCTGCACTAATTTAAACCAGTTTGGGAAACAGATTATTGACTTCAGAGAAATTTTGGGTGCATAACTGAAGGCACACACCAGTCTATTTTCAGTCACTGACCCTGACAGCTGATGAGAATCCCAGATTTCTTGAGGCAACACCTCAATTACTAGCATAAAGACCATTAATGTGCAGAGTCCTGTAAAAAAGCCATGTTTGGTGATCTTTGCACAATGCACATGAAACCAGCAGCTCTTAGTGGGAAATTCCAGATCCCCCAGTCTCATGCAGTAAAGTAGTGAGTAATTTTAAATCACTGGGATTTATGGCCAAATTTATCTGACTCAGTTGACAAGAAAAGGCATATATGTATACTTACAAGTTAAGCATAATTTAGCAAAACTAGAACTATAAATTTGCATGCAACAGTGACAACAATTGCATGATTAAATTGCATTTATGTATCTTTTTTTAAAGAGGAGAGAAATGCTATTTCAAATATTTTTAATCTCTCTTACTTTTCTTTAAAAGAGCCATGTGTCCTGTTGGATAAGAACTGTGATCTGTGGTAAAAAAAAAAAAAAAAAAATTAAAAAGTGAGAGAAAAAAATCATTAATACCAGCAGTGAATACTAGTTAGTTATTTCAGGGACAAGGTTTTGAGTCATTGAATTTTACTGTTCATCTGATAAAACTGAACACTATCTCTGTAAATAACTTCTTGGGAGAAATTAATATTCCAGGATAGAAGTATAACGTATTTTAATTTAAGCCACTAATAGTTTGAAAGGAACAGCATTTTAATAAATTTCATCAAATCAACTACAACAGTAATTACTTCAAAATGTGTTTAAAAAATCCTAGTTATGTGCAAAGAGGTATTAAAATACCCACTGATGCAGTTCACAAATACGTTTACATTTATCTTGGATCTCATGAAAACTATAATAACAATCACAAATACTAATCTCTTGCTGGGGTATGTTCCCAGATATATGGAAATCTTATACTGGAGCAGTGTCTTTCAGGCTCTGAGAAAATTTCAGAGCAATAGTACTTCCTAACAGCAGTATCCTTCCACTAACAGTAAGGGGGAAGTTTGTGTAATGTGACTTACATTTAAGCACATTATCTACGATGCCAGAGAGAATGAGGTAGCATTCCCTAAAATTGTACCTCTAAACCAGACACAAGAGTGGCCATGACTTTCTGCCTGAAAAGATAGAACATAATTCCTGAAATACAAGATTATGGGAAATACAACATTCACTTGAATTCTGGACCTAAAACGACCACTAATGGAAAAAAACTCCACCCCAATCAGAAAAACGGAACAGTAAAAGACAGCACCAGAAGTTGGGGCAGGGAATGCATGCAGCTACGTGATCTAACCTTTACAATACAATAGCTGTATATAGGGCAGAAACCAAGTTTTCCTGTTTCCATACATACAGATAGGGACACATTACAGCATAGATAAGTATATATAATTTCTATGCACAAATAAAAATGGTTATTCCGACTCCTTGAGAAGACAGATGGAACAAGAATTCTTGAAACCTGAGTCACAAAACTGAGTGCTTCTCATTGGTTAATGCTCAAGTTCAGGCGGCATCCTAAATCAGTCTCTACTTCAACTAACAAGTTAAATGACAACAAAAGTATTTTAAAAGTTAAGATCTGGCTTTTTTTTTTTTTTTTACAAACCACTTACATTCACATGTATTTAGGTCTCAACAGATGACTAAATCATAGTGAGAGAGGGTATTTTTGAAAGTCCTTTTGCATCTGCAGTACTTATCTACATTCCAGCAGCCCACTCTCATGTGGCATTAATTTACACAGAGAGGAAATCAAGCTTATCAGTTGAAAAAAAAACCACACTGCCGAGAAAGCCCTTCTCTCAATGCATTACACACAAGTACTGTTGTCTTAACCACTTAAAAAGTTTACTCATTTAGGTAATAATAAGAAGGACAACACAACCCCCTACACTCTTAGAGTAACTTTCTAACCCGACTTTAGCTAATCACAAGCTCCCCCTGATTTCCACAGAGTTGACTGCTATCTTTTAATTAGCATTTATAATGATAGTCACAAACAACACTAATGATCACCGTAAGAGGAAAATTGGATAGCCACAGCTTTGTGGTTATCTTCAGAAATTATTAAACCAACATAAACTGAAGCACGCTTCAAACTTTAAAATCCAAACTCAAACAGACTCTCACACAAGTTTGAGTTCTAAAAGTCCAGTATTCCTAAGCCTCAGAAACTTAGATTGATTACCCACTGATTTTTAAGGAAAAAGAGGAATATTTGTTCCCCTGCAAATATTTACTCAGTTATGGCTGATCATAGACATTAGTTCCTGGAACCTGGCAGTCCCTAACTCAGTTGCCAAATCCAGTAACAAAACGAGGGGCTACAGAAGGGAAAGCTCAGGAACAGTGACATTACTGCTCAGTTATTTCCTGCTTAATTAGTCTTTTTACCTCTTCAAAGCAGCACAGTATTCGGGACTCCTCTCTCCTGACGAGCTGTAGAGCTATTTACTTGGATCCTAGATAGCCCACAGCTGTAAGCACTCTTGCCAAAGCTTCCTTGACCATCATCTTCCTTTGAAGTCCCCCGTGCAAGGGCCTTACAGGGCACAGAAACAGTTACAAGATTCAATTCCTTTTTCAAGCTCTTCAAAGTTTACTTTGGAGTTGTGCTGGTTTTCTTTTCTCTGCTGCTGAGGAATAGCACAGAGTCCAGACGCTGCAGTGAAGGAATGAGAGCCCATAAACCGCTTCCAGATGTGCAGAACGATGATGCAGCCCCAGATTTGGCAAACTTGCCTCAGAGCTTCAGCTAGCAGATTGCAAACAAATCCCATAAGACAAAAAGTCTTAAGGGGGTGGGGGAAAGGGAAGGAAAAAACCCTTCCAGAAGTTACTTCAACAGTCTAGTTGCAGGTTAGGTTTGTAGTCATTATTTATGGTAAACGTGAACAGATAACTAGTGTGCAAGAGCCAAACAACATCATGCTGAAGTCAAACTGAAAGCCAGTTTTCCCAGTGTCTGTTTGCAGAGTTCTTGTGAGTTGAAAGCTAAGGGAAACTTGCAAAATTCAACTCTGAACACGCATTTTGACTTGAACCATGTCATTTCCAAATGTTTGAGCACTTAGGCGAATCTGAATCCACGGCTTTGGTCTAGATTGAGGTAACTAGCACATGTTGATACTCTGTCTTTTAAGCTAATGCTTTTGCAGCTTTATTTCTAAGTTATTTCTTTGATTCAAATTCTCCCACCCCCTTCTAGGAGCCTCCCTTCTATATGATGAAACACTGTTTTGTTACAAGACTGTCACGAGTACTGTAAAAAATAATAATAATCTTCATTTCTAAACAGTTTTTTCATATTTTTGACATGAGGCGGTGCAAAATTTATGAGGGGTATTGTCAAGGCATTAAGAAACATAAATTGTTTTGAATGAAGATGATCACTCCATTTGCAGGAACTAAAAATGTCAGTTTTCAACTCTGTCTCAAACATAACAAAACTGTCTTATTTGTGTCTGATTTTGTAGAGAAATCCGTCTTGCAGAGCTGCTTGAAAGGAGAAATGAAGGCTACATAGTTACGTGCTTCAAGTAGATGCTCACAACTACTACTATTTTTTCGGTACTACAGGTTTTTTTTTTTCAAGCTATATTAAGCACAAGTTCATCAAAATCCATCCATGTCTCGTTCATCTCTCTTCCACTTCTGTGTGCACCCTGAACAGATCTAAGATGCACACAGCTGTATGAGCCTGCAGCATCAGTACCATCTGCTTCACCTGGCTGCAACCCACAGATTACTGGCAACCCAGCAGCACCTTCTCTGGATTTCCCTCAGCCTCATGTATTTATAGTCTCACATAACCCTCCCCTCTCACACAGGAAAGAGAGCAGCTTCTGTCTTGCAGAGTGAGATCTTCAGGTTCGACTCTGATCATCTGCTGTTAACTGTAGAACTGAAACCTGTTTCTAATTGTGTGAGAAACGGCAGCTCACTTGGAAAACGTAAAAGAGGACAAAGCCATCGAAGCAAAGGTTAAAAACTATGTCCAAAAGGATTTATTAGAAATTTTTGAAACAGCGCTGTATTGGGTGTGTCTCCAGGCTAGATGCACATTCTCTCATTTTTGGGGGGATTTTTATACATTTTATCCCGGCTGCTTATGTCCCTGTCTCCCCTCTCGTTGGTTGAGAAGTCAGAGCTCACATCCTTCCAGACCGCTCGTTTCAATTTGCGCCTCTTTTATCTCTCGTGCCCAGACAACGTTTGTCAATCACAGTATCCAATAGTACAAAAGTATTGGAGATTTTACCAGAGAAGGCCAGTCCTGAGGATCTGCTATTTCAAGGCAGTTCTCAGGATGTATATTCTGACCAAAGGACACAGACTAGCTGAGGCAAAACTTTAAGCCCGTTTCTCACAAACTCGTTTCTTTCTCAGATGCATACCTCACAGGCTGCACACACACCTACCATTAGCAATTTATAATAGAGAAACCAAAAAAACCCTCAAAACCAAAACCCCCAAACTGCTGCACAATTCTGAGGCCTTGAACGCAGAGCTGGGTGTCCTCAGCTAAACCTGCATACACCACATCCGTGGTGACCCGAGCACCTCAGCAGGCCGGGCCCGCAGAGAGGAGCCTCCCCCCTTGCCTGCGGGGGAGCGGGGAGGGCAGGCTCGCCTCCTGCCAAGTGCCCAAGACGGGCCTCCCGTCGAAGCCCAGCCCAGCCCAGACCGAGGGGCTCC
>VZRU01002705.1:256-12952 GCA_013398155.1 Pedionomus torquatus | reverse complement strand
TGGTGGAACACTGGACCAGGTTGCCCAGGGAGGTGGTTGAGGCCCCTTACCTGGAGATATTCAAGGCGAGGCTTGACAAGGCCCTGGGCAACTTGGTCTAGCTGGGGGTGTCCCTGCAACTGCGGGGAGGTTGAACTAGAAGACCTTTGGAGGTCCCTTCCAGCCTGGATGATTGATTCTAAGATTCTACGGGTTAGTGATGGGTTGATTTTTATCTGAGTTGGGTTGCTGGTTGCACTAGATGATCTCAAAGGTCCCTTCCAACCCGGACAATTCTATGATTCTATAACTGTCACGCATTTTCTTCCTGTGTTAATTTCATCTCCGCCTGAGGATTTTTGCAAGATACAAACTGTTAAGCTGATACTTTGAAAACAGGAAAGCTCATTAGCAGCTCTAGGGAAGGGAGTGAGATGGACAAGGAAGGTGCAGGTCATTAATATCTGAAAGAGAAGGAAGTGTGAATGTTCTAAGAAAGAATTACTCGACATGCAATCTGTCTGCGCTCTGCAAAAATCCAGTGATTTCTGTATACTTCGCATTTCTTTCTAATTAATGAGGTCTGCAATGAATAAAGCAAACAGGCGGATGTAAAGGTCTCGGCTGAAGGTGTCGGACTGTATTTCAAGAGGTGGATTATAGATAATCATTCTGAGATGCCCGGTAGCTTCGTGGCCTAATACGCGTGGCTGACACGTTAGGTGTTGACAGCAGCCCTTTCCAACGGGCCTCATTAGACATTCGTTCTAAGTTTCTAAAGCAACGGTCCGTGACTCCCAACGGGGTATTTTTGAAGGGCATAAAGTGGGAGATAGACAGCCACTTTCTGTCGGAAGATAATGGGAATTTTGTGTCAAGGCACTCTCTGTGCATATGGAGGGCTGTCCCTGAGATTTTCTGCATGCCTGCCCTCTCGCGTGTGCAGTACATTGGTGCCTACTGTATATATCAAAATTTGGCACTACTGTATCTCTCTAAACATCACATTAATCCATCTGTCTGTCACCATGGTAACAAGGCTCCCTATTGATGACTGAAGAAGAGCTGAACCATTAAAACTAAATGTACATGGTTAAAAAAAAAAAGTGAGCGAGCTCACTTGGTGCAGCGCTACAGAGACATAAATGGTTGCAAACTGGCAAAATAATATTTTGTCTGCCTTATTTTTATTCATGGTCATAGATCTGAGGCTCATTAGCCTATTACTAAAATAATCCTTAAATCTGATCTTTGCTTCTTCACATCTATTTATTACATATTCTGCCGAACTCAATATTAAAAACCCTGCATTTTTTCAGAAGTTTACATGTTCTCTGGTATATATTTGTCCTGGAGGGTGGAAAGATGAAATGAATACATTAACGATACCAAGTACAAAGCAGATTAGAAATGTTGCTGAATATTTTACTGCACATATTTTCTCTCTCGCGCACGTCCGTGCTTGTACCATTGCCAAAATACAGTCGGTAAAGTGCACACATTCATTAAAGGATCAATGTCTAACGAAGCACATAGTTGGTTGGACCTGAGATTTTTTGAGAAGCGTAATGTTGTGGAAACTCTGACATGAATTGCTGAACTTCATAAATCATTCTTGGACAATGAATTTCCATTTTTTATTACGCTGGCGCCATGCATGCTATTAATGGTAGACTCAAGTCTATAATTCTATTAGGCTATAAAGAGGGCTTTGGTTTTAGAGCAGAAATAAAGCTTCGAACTAACTGCTGACATCTCATCTCCTTCTGTGTTCATTGGATGGTGCTGTTTGTTCTCTAGCAAAATGGTGTGGCTTTTCTTCACCCTTTGCGGAGTTCCTTTTTCAAGCCTCTTTGCTTTTTGCTCATGAGGTTAATGTTAATAATGGCTGGATAGATGAGATAGAGTGGATAAAATGAGGGACCAGAGAAAGAAACGGGAATACTGTGTTTCAGAATGCTTTGCTGCATTCACTGAGCTCAAAGTATGATTATTTTCTATGCCAGGATTTACAGCTCTTTGATATCTGCTTTAAACTACGGTCCTTGGGTCAGGAGGTTGCTCACAAGTGGGTTTTAGCAGCCCCATGGAAGCTCAGATGGGGGTGTCACTCTCTCTGCGCATGGGGGGCTGGAGTTGCTACCTGTGCACATATGTTGGACCTATATAGATCAGGCAGATTTTACAAAATCTGATATTCCAGTGAGCAAACGTGCATGGTTTGCCTGTCACAGGTTATATGAACCCCTGGACAGCCTGGGAGGTCAGCTGAACCTAACTGGTAAAACAAGGAAGCACAGGTGCTACAGGCACTTGTTGCACTTCAGGATCTATGTAGTCTTTTCCCACCTGGAAAAGAAGCCTCTGCTTTCACAGTGTATCCCAATCCTGCAAACAGCATGTTCCAGGCAGGTGCCATTTTTCAAAGAAATACAGAACTGAAGACCTCCTTTCTCTCCTCTCTGACAGTGCTGTGGTAGGAAGAGCTCTGAGCTGCACTGAGGATTCAGCTAGACCATTGGTTATCGCACCTTTGCATCGCTGCAAAAACCTGTTTTGTGCACTTGGTGATACAGCAAAGGGTAATCTCTGAATCAACCTGTTCTCTTTCACTTTCTGTCCTGAAACTCGGGAAGATGCGGACAAGATGCCTGTGTGCAGCAGTACAAAGTTCTTTATGTGCTTGCTGCCCAGAGCAGGTTGCCAAGCTGTGACAGACAAGTGCTATTGAGGAGGTGGTGGGTCTTGATGGCGATGGGAGATGCACTAACACCTCTCCCACTAGTAGGGTCAGAGTGCTTTATTGCAGGTTCTTCAAAAGCTGTTGAGACACCTTCTAACTTTCACCCCTGCTTAAAGCTCATCCAAGGAGGAGCCACATGCCCTGTCAGCCCATCAAGCAACAGAAACCAGGCCAACCAACTTCCAGCCTGAGCATCCCTTATCCATGGCGGCTGAATTCAGGGCTTCTATACTGAGGTGGTCTGCAGAGCAACACTAGATGAAGCCTTAACAGGTAACATGGTTTTATTTAAAAGGCAAGGGCAAGTGTAGGGTACTGCACCTGAGGAGGAACAACCCCGTGCATCAGTACAGGATGGGGGCTGACCTGCTGGAGGGCAGCTCTGAGGAAAAAGACCTGGGAGTCCTAGATGACCATGAGCCAGCAACGTGCCCTTGTGGCCAAGAAGGCCAATGGCATCATGGGGTGTACCAAGAAGCGTGCGACCAACAGGTCGAGGGTGGTCATCCTCCCCCTCTACTCTGCCCTGGTGAGACCCCGTCTGGAGTACTGTGTCCAGTTCTGGGCTCCCCAGTTCAAGAAGGACAGGGAACTGCTGGAGAGGGTACAGCAGAGGACCACAAAGATGATTAAGGGCCTGGGGCATCTCTCTTATAAAGAAAGGCTGAGGGATTTGGGTCTTTTGACTCTGGAGAAGACCAAGGGGGAATCTGATCAACACCTATAAATGCTTAAAACGTGGGTGTCAAAAGGAAGGGGCCAGTCTTTTTTCAGTGGTGCCCAGCAAGAAGACAAGATGAAATGGGCACAAACTTGAACATAAGAAGTTCCATCTAAACATGAGGATGAACTGCTTCCCTTTGAGGGTGGCAGAACCCTGGAACAGGCTGCCCAAAGAGACGGTGGAGTCTCTGTCTCTGAAGACCTTCAAAACCCTCCTGTATGCATTCCTGTGCAGCCTGCTCTAGGACCTGCTTTGGCAGGTGGGTTGGACTAAATGATCTCCAGAGGTCCCTTCCAACCCCATATCATTCTGTGATTCTGTAATTTGAGGGGTTAATCACGACAAAGTCTTCTACTTATGATAAAGGTTTTTATATGCAGATCTACATATATTCTACAACATGTTTTTATTTAGAGTGTTCTGCTTGCTGCCTGTTTTGAGCAAGGTCTTGGAAAGCAAGTATTTCCTTCCCTCATCTCAGCTCCCCAGCTGGCCTCCTGGAGAGGGATGGCAGGGATTGTGGGCTGCTTGTGTCTGGAGGGGAAATGGGACAGGCAGCAAAGCAGTGAGATACCCTCAATATGCCTGAGAGAGCTTGGGGGTTTGTTCTTGCGTGAGCTTTTCATGGCACAGGCCTGACCACTGACCTTTGCAAGGAGCATTGCTCAGCCTTGCCAGCTTCTCAGAGGCAGGAGAGGAGCTAACAGTTCTGAGGTGTTAAGAAGATGGAGAGTTGTATGCTTCAGGTAGTTTGGTGGAGAGGAGAAAGAAACCGGTGCCTTTCATGACTTTGGAAGGGGGTGAGAAAAGGAAGTGGGGGGACTTTTTATATCTTTTCGTATAAAGAGGAAACTCTTGCTTTTGCCTTCTTGAGGAGGTGCAGAGAAAGGATGGAAATCAGTGCTTTTTTTGATGATGAGAGAAAAATTCAGCCCTTTGAGCATTGGTTTGAATGAACATTCATTACCATGGTGCTTTTCTGGCCCTACAGCTACAGGTGCTGTTGTCCCTGCCATCGCAGGGCTTGGGAGTGCTCAGAGGCAGCAGTTGTGCTGAGATAGATCTAGACAGACTGAAAAACATAACCTTACAGGGCTAATCCACACTGAAGGGTTCACCAAACCCCTCATAAAGAGATGGTGGGAGATCCATCAGGCCATAGGGATTCTCCCTGACCATGGGAAACTGGCATCCTCTGTATCCTGGCAGGCTACATGGTCAGCAAGCTGAGTGCACAGTCCCTCCCAGCACTGCATGTGTGCAGTTTGGCTGGGCAGGGGCACTTCATGCAAGATGAAAAAGCTGCAGTGCCTGAAATAACACAGGTTCTCTAACTTTGCAGAAGTCAAGGTTCTGCAGAGGGGTAGAGAGTGCCAACAACCTACTCTGGAAGAGTGGAGAGTTGGCAATGACATAGTTTTTCCTCGTAGTGTAGTTATAAGAACCGTGTAGACACAACTGTGGCAATGTGAATCCTGTTTTTTGTTTGGGCAATGGGGGACACCACACTGGGAAAAGAGCTGACAATACTTTCAGTGTTGCCGAAAGAGGTTACTGGCTGTGGAGAATGGCTTTGAAGATCTTGACTATAAACAGACCCACCCTGGATTTGCTGAAGCTAACCTGTGCCAGATGCCTCCTGAATATGCATGGCGCCCGGAATGCTGAATAGCAGGTGCTAACACTGAGACAGGCATCTTGCACGTGGCTTCCTCTGGCCAAGAATTCTTGATTATCTACTGCTTATCCTAGGTACAGACCTAGGGAATTAATGTTAGTCTCCAAGATGGAAGACCTCCTAAGTTGCGAAGCATTGGTAATTGCCAAAAGAAAAAAAAAGGGTGGGGGGCTTGGAAAAAAAAAAGTGCATTTCACGTAGTTCTAGAAGTTGACAGGCTGAGAGTTGGGGTTGACCTTACAGCTCCTTCCAGTACCTGAAGGGCCTACAGGGAAGACGGGGAGGGACTCTTTATCAGGCAGTGGAGCAATTGGACAAAGGGTAATGGTTTTAAACTCAAATGGGGGAGATTTAGATTAGATATTAGGAAGAAATTCTTTCCTGTGAAGGTGGTGAAAGACACTGGAACAGATTGCCCAGAGAAGCTGTGGATGCCCGATCCCTGGAGGTGTTCAAAGCCAGGCTGGATGGGGCTTGGAGCAACGTGGTCTGGTGGGAGGTGTCCCTGCCCACGGCAAGGTGGCTGGAACTGGATTATCTTTAAGGTCCCTACCAATCCAAACCATTCTATGGTTCTAAATTTGTGCAAGGTGTTGGGATGTGACATCTCGAGATGGCTTACCTGGCCCAGCCAGGCTCAGGAGAGGCTTAAGACGCTATCATGGTTTCTTGAGCTGTTGCACAAGCAGCTGGTATGGTGGCAGCTGCAGGAAGCAGCATCAGGGCAGGTAGGGTGTGTTTGCCATGTGGGCTATGCAAAGGTTTCTAATGTGTGCTAGGCTTATTCTAAGCAACATGCTGTGGTTGGGTATTGTGGTTAGAGCAGACAATTGCCGAGCGTTGTGCATAATGCATACCAGACAGGGCTGTGGTATGCAGATAAAAAAAAAAGCGTGGGATAGATTTTGCACTAAAATATGGTTCGCTGTGTGTGAAGAAAGGATGAGGCTTGTCTGCTAGGAAAGCCCTGTCTTTGACCTGCATGCCAAAAGCTAGTCTGTACCAACTGGCCTAGATGAGAATCACAAAAGACGAAAGTTAAATTGGGTTCTCATAAATCCCCATGAACTGCCCCTTCATGCTACCAGCAGTTTGCTCATTGTTAGCATTTCTCTGTGGAGGAATCCTTCCTAGTGGCAATTATCTTTGGAAGTGGAAAAATGCAAGTTGTTACAGATGGTTTCCCCTTATAAGATGTTCCTCTGAGTAAGGTATCTCTAAAGGTCCACCTCCAGTTTCTCCCATGTGCCAGACTTTTCCCCTCTTGATGTCCCCTGCCCCTACTCCTCACTCTGAGCAGTCACCTGAAGCTTCAGCCATCCACTTTATCAAGTATTCTGTGAAGTATCCATGGCTGATGCTGTTTGCATAGTATTTCCAAATACTATTGGTATTTGGAAACTTTGTTCTTCTACATGTAACCTCACTTCATAAATTTCCACGTGTAAATATCTATCTTTGTATCTAGAAGTAAAAGGGGAGTCTACTTGCAACTAACTGAAGCTCTTTGAGCAGATATTCACACGAGAGTTTTCCCTCCTGGTCTCTTTCCTTCTGATGGTCACCTGGGGCTCTGTGGTTGAGAGGTACCTGGATGAGGACGGTCCACTTCATGTGCTCCGAGCCCGAGGGAAGGCAGGGTGAATGCTCCCCATTATAGGCAAAGTAAAAATGTGCTTCTCCCACGTCGGCTTACACACACCTGAGGTACAAATGAAGACATGGATTTTACACTGGGAGGAACTCGGGTTACTGGTAAACACTTTCATTGTCTTTACATCAAGTCTGAGTTTATATTTTGTTTCTTTGTTTCTCCCAACTTTGTTTCTTTCTGAAGTTCAGATTCTTTTCCTACTGTATTGCTGCTAGTGTTCTGTACCTACACTCCCTTTAATCAAACAAAACATACAAATTCATAATGCCTCCCAGACTAATCTTTGCATATTATTTATCTCATGAATAATTTTCTTTAGAATTCTGAATGGATTTTCTGGATTTGCTGATTACAGTTTTATTGGTTTAAGATGTGATTGATGTGATTATACTGTAGAGTGCCATTTGCTCATCAGAATTCATCTCTAAGAATGCTAGTAGATTAGTATTAACTAATTCTACAAAAAATTCAGATTCATGAACTTATTCTCATCTTCTGGTGTTAAAAGCATGTGTTCCAAAACCTTTGCAAATCACTGTCTAAATCCTGGCCAAAACCTCTTTACCATACAAATACTCCCATACCTTTTCTAATAAGAAATTACTGAATTTTTTGAAGAATGATTATTGGTTAAAATAATTAGTGGCTAATAGTCTTACAGGAAAAAAATGGAAAATTGTCTTAGGAGATCCACCTGGGCTTATTTAAAGAAACCGAATTTCTGAGAATGCTTAAAAGTGAGCCATTATATTGACTGTGAGATGAAATACACATTTATTAAGTGAAAATCACATTTCCATCAAAAGATGTTGCATCAAGTAGTAGAAGTAATTGCTAAGACACTGGTTTCACAAACACATACTAGTTGGGCACAAACTTCTGAGTAGAGCAAAGCTCATCCATTTAAGCGTTCACAGAAATACAGGAATGATCACTGTAGTAAATAAATGAACAAAAATAGCAGAAAAATGTTTTTGTTTTATGCATCTGATCACACTTGTGTATAATCAGTATCACATTTCTGTTGATTGTCAGACTTCCTTTCTCTACTGCAGTGTTGTCAGCCATATGATTCATGAGTCATATCTCGTCCTTTGTATACAGAGCTCATTGAATATTCAGATTCTGCAGAGTATAAATTATCAAGTAAATGAAATAATCCTATTTTTTTATCCTGTTGCAGGCTGGGGGGAGGAAGGGAAGGAACCTAAGCTTTCCAAATTTGAACTTAATTCAGTCCTTACAGCGCTGTATCTCCGAGTCTCTCATGGCTTATTGTCCTGAAAACAATAGCTCTGAGAGGTGTAAAATGACCTGTTCTCCCATATTCTTTTTGCTCATTGTTTTATGGTAGGAAGGTGGGAAAGGGGGGTTGGTACGAAGCCCAAGGCCAACATTGCTGTTTGCTGAAAGAACTTATATGCAGTGGGGGAGGGAGGGTGAAGAAGAGACACAAAACCAAGTTGAAAGCTGGGAAAGGAGTATGGGAAAGAAAAGAAAGGAACAAGAGAAAAGCAATGATATAATACTAAATTTCCCCCATTAATGATGCTGAATTGTGACAAAGAAGCATTGAAGAGATTTTCAAAAGCAGTTAGCTCCATTTTGAGACAGCCTAGTTAAGTGCTTAATGATGCAGATAGCCCCCCTCTGGGATTTTCAGAACTCTCTAATTGCCTAATTCCTCCAGGAAAACTATTATGTATTTTGAGTCAATCCATATAAACACACATCACGGATGTGTTCCACTGGCAGCAATGGATGGGTTCTGCTGTAAACGCTCCAAGTGTGTAGTCAATGCTCAAAAAACAGTGAAACAGCCCACGACTGTAATTATAAAGAAGGCTTTTCTCAAAATGAGCATCACGCTCCGGCATGAGCTGGATGGCATCACTTTCTTGCACGCCACTGCAGAGCACAAACTCCTACTTTCCCACAGTGCTGTAAGCAGCTGTTTGCTGAGGCAGCAGAGATGGGAAAGGAAGAGGCAGCTAGGAATATACACAGAGCCGGGACCAGAAAGGTTATATGTGAGATAAACTGGAGCATATTTGCCATTATTCTTTTGTTGACCCAGAGTCCATATCCCTTCTAATAGCTCCAAGTAGGAAACTGTAGGGAAGAAACACCTGTAAAAGGGATATTCTTTTACACAGGAGACACTAGTTAAGACCTCTATCTGAAAACATTTTTACTATTTTAATTGGTTAATTAAAATAATTGCATTTAACAGCATCCCTTTAATTATGTGGTCATTTATAGGCGTGTATTTTATTATTTATTGCTTTGTTTCCTATGGGAATAGACTTACGCAGCTGTTTAAAGTGTCAGTCAAACTTTCCATCTCTCCTCAAAGGAAGGCTTTGGAACTTGCTCAGCTGAATGAGTGGAAAAGAGTACAAAAGAGTATAAGTCTCAAGTATAATTAAGTTCTTAAAAGTTTCCTGAAAATCAATGGAAGAATAACAAATTGATGCCAACAACATGGAAAGGGCTAGGTCGTTATGTGCTGCCATCCTGAGCAAGTCATAACGAGATGGCTTGAGCTTATCTAACAGCCCATCACAACCAGAGGGGAAGGTCCTGCTCTCCCTTTTCTGTCTTTAAGCTGTGGTGGCGTCTCTCACTTTTTGCCAGCTCTTGCACCTCCATGAGCATGACTGGTTGAGCCTGAAGTTCACTGGCAGCCTAGACCAATCTAGCAGTCTTACCCTTTGCCCTTGTTTTATATATATATATCTTTAAATTTATATTATATATAAAGAGGAAAAGACTTTCCTCTCTCACTTGCCTTTCCCTGGACAATGTGTTCCTGCCCCTCCCTTGTACCAGTACTGGATGCTTTGTCATGTCCTTTGCTGAGTCATTTCAGCATGATAAAGTGACAGAAAATTAACTTGGTGGGGGAAAAAAAAAAGTGAACAGTTTTCTATTTCTGCTGATACTTTAGTACTAAGACAGCTCAGCAAAACATCCAGTGAGCAGGGGAGAGACTGCAAGGGAGAGGGTGGAAGGGCCTGAGGAGAGGGCAACTGCCACCCTTCATTGCTACTTTAGAAGCAGAGAAATGGGAGAGAAGGAGACCTTCCTCCTGAGGTGCTAGTGAGCTGCTCCCACTGCTCAGCCACTCATCCATCTCAGCATCACTTCACTTTTGGTCATTTGGTGGCAGCCAGCGGGCCCCCAGTCAGCATGTGTGCAGCTCCCAGTTAGCCACAGCATGTGGTTCTCTTGCCATGTGGGGAGTGTCATGCGGACCATGGGGGAGAGCAAGGTTGCTGTGATGGGGAAAGGAAATCCAGCTCCGTTTCATCCCACTGTTCAGACAGACACTTGTTTTAATATTAATCATGTTGAACACCAAGAAATGAGGCCTGGCTTAATAGTAAGGAGTTTATCGACAGTGACACCTAGAAATTGGCAAGCAGATGTGCTGGGAAGGGTACAGATGGGTATGACCCAAGGTCATCTTATTTCTCTGAACTGTTAATTTCACTTCCTGTACATATGAGGGGGGGGGGGGAAGAAAAAAGTGGTTTTAAAGAGGAAGTTTACCAAACAAAAAGTACTGCTTTGCTGAACTGAAATACTGAGATTAGGATAAACCCCTATGAACCGTGTGAATCAAGAATCAGTAATGTGGATCCCTGACCTTCACTGAAGTATACAGAAATTTCTGTATCACACCGATCGGTTAAACGATGCTGTTCTGCATCAGGTGGTGAGGAATACGAGGCTCTTCACAGGGAAACAAAACATCAAACAAATGTAATTCATTCCACTGTTTTAAGCAGTGTGCTCTAATACATGACATAAGACTGAGGAACATTATTTCCTGGATCCAGTGAGGGAATGTTGGATGTGCTCCAAGATCGATACCGCTGGAAAATTTGGGTGGTTTTTTTCCTCATGTAACTGTACTTTCCTGGCCCTTTCTTTTGGTTGGCTCATGTTCTGTGGCAGCTTCCCAGAATGACTTTTTTCTTTCCTCCCCTCAAATCAGAGCAAGAGGAAATGTTAAATAGGGTTAAAATTTAGGAGTTTTCAAACTGTTTTAAGAGCAACTTTAAAGAGGTGTTGCTAATGTGTTCATAATATTTTCAAAAGGACATCAATAATACTCTAAATTCCAGTGCAATACTGGTACCGATCAGGGATTGGAAGAGACTAGGATGTGAAAAGTACAGTATGTGGCACTGGTTGATCCTGTTAGAATCAAAGTAGTGTCACTATTGAAAGTAAAAGTGTGTTTGTTCTCCAAGTTTGACTTCTAGAATTATTTTTTCCAGGCACTCCTCAAATTTCTTATGTATTTCTTTCCGTTAGTATGACTGAAGTTCACTCCCCGACTGTAACATCTTAAAACCCAAGGGAAATACCACGGAGTAAGACAAGCAGCTTGAACGAGGTGCTGGTATTGTTTACAAATGTTTTGCTTCTGAAGAGTGTTTCTGAAATTAGCCTGAGCGCTACCTGTGAAGATAAGCCAACGATGACATTTTTTCATGAACCGCTCTATTTGCGAATGTCTAAAATATTTCATAATCTCAAGAGAGAATAGTGCCTTTCGATATCATACAGTCATTAATATTGTCAAAGCACTGAAGACAGCTCTCCAGCAATATGTTAATAAAAACCCGATGAAGACAAAAAATCCTTGTCAACGAACCACAAAATTTCTGTCAGCAGCCTTCTGCTGGCATATATTGACGCCTTATTCATGAAAATAGGGAGAAAAGCCATGAGCTGTTTATAAAGAACACTTCAAAGAATAAAAAAATGCTGTGATATCTGAGACGCAGGCAAACTGTCGACAACAGGCACTAGAGGAGGAGGAGATGGGAAGGAATAATGCAGCAGCATCTATTACATGTGGAGAAAATGAGGCCAATACATTTGCACATGAGATGGTATCGGAAACTGGTTTTACATCCCGCTGCCCACTTGCCAAAAAAACCTACTCCTTTACAAGTTGCAGAGGGAGACACCCCTCCATATTTTTTCCCATGTGGCATTAGCACTTCCCAAACGATTCTCATATATCCACAAAATGGATCGTATACTCACCAGGAGAGCGTCTGCCAGGCTACTCTGTATAATTTGGTTATGAAAGTAATTAATTTCCTCCAAGGAAGAGGGTATATCCAGTGCTGGTCAATCTGTTCCATGGTTCCTTTGTTACCAGGCATTGTTTATAGATAAAGAATTAGCTTATCATATTGAATTAAAGTGAGAAATATTCCATTCCAAAAATAGAAATGGAATTATGAGAACGAAAAACACGTTGCCTACGTACAAGAATTCAGCTGCATCCTCGTGCTGGTTTTTTTGGGTGTCTCCTAGGACAACATTCAACCACGAGAGATGTGGTCTGAATGTAACATCTCTTAAGTTTATCTGGAAACCTGATCAGCATCCTTTAGGGATTTTTGAACAGAAGGGTTGATTCCTACCACGTGTCCCAAAGCGGTCCATCCTCCGCAGGTGCAAACCTTTGTAAAAGGTGTGTCAAAGTGAAACCCTTGTGCTGTGTGAGCGCCCACTTATCTCTGGCAGAAACGGCAACAAGTCACCGTGAGGGTGGTTCTGCCTGAGCCGTGGGAAGGCTCCATCCCTGGGCTTCCCATAGGTGACCCTGCCGCTGGTGCCGTGTTGCACTGGGGCAGCGCTGTGCGAGAGGGGCTCCGTGCAAGGCTGTGTTTCTGGGAAAGCTTTTCCTTCGTGGCTTATACCTTTCTGGGATCCACCTCATGACGCCTGGACAGAGTAAGTGGTCCGTGCAAAACCCGCCAGCCTTGGTGGGCCAGCTCGGTTCTTCCAGCACCTAAATGGAGCATGCCAGCGCCGAGGCAGTGAAAATAAGCAGTAGGCACAGCCGCCCCTTGTCTCACCTCACCGGTACAGCTGAGGGCCCTGGG
>VZRU01002704.1:0-13134 GCA_013398155.1 Pedionomus torquatus | reverse complement strand
TGCAAGGGGGGTCCCACCAAACTGGGGCGATGGGTGCAAGGGGGGTCCCACCAGCCTGGGGTGATGTGTGCCAGGGGGAGTCCCACCCGAGCTGGGGTGATGTGTTTAAGGGGTGTCCCACCTGAGCTGGGGGGGGTCCTACTGAACTAAGGTGATGGGTGCAAGGGGGGGTCCAACCTGAGCTGGGGTGATGGGTCCCCCTGAACTGGGGCGATGGGTGCCAGAGGGGTCCCACCTGAGCTGGGTTGATGGATGCCAGTTGGGCCTAACCTAAAATGGGGTGATGGATGCCAGGGGGAGTCCAACCTAAAATGGAGTGATGGGTGCCAGCAAGGAGGAAGGAAAGCAGAAGGAAGAAAATGGTGAAAATCAGAACATCAGAAGGTCCAGCTCAACCTGAGGGGGAACTTCTTTCCCTGTGAGGGTGGCAGAGCCCTGGCAGAGGCTGCCCAGAGAGGTGGGGGAGTCTTCTTCTCTGGAGACGTTCTAAGCCCACCTGGACCTGCTCTGGGAGGTTGGACTAGATGATCTCTGATCTCCAGAGGTCCCTTCCAACCCTGTATCATCCTGAGATGCTCCCTGTGGCTTAACACCAGGAAGCCTTGGAGTGGAAGAGGTCTTTCTCCTTAATTAAAAACGGGGTGGAAAAGAAGTACTGCTGCCTTTTTCCTTCTGCCTGGGACACGCCACCCCTTTGTCACCTCCCTTCCCGAGGAACCTCGAGGGCAAAGTCGGTCCCAGCCCCAACCACAAGCAAACACAAGAACAGCAGCGCCCATCCAAGGTTGGCCCCACGGAGGGAAGGGCAAGAGCCCCCCAGGGAAGGTCCCCACCTCACCTACCTCCTCCTGCCCTGCTTCCACCTACTCTTGGCTCTTTGGCTGTTTCATCCTCTTAGATATTGTGAAATGGGGAGGCCAGGAGGTGGCTTTTCTTGTTATCAGGCTGATTTAAATAGCTAACGGCTGCTGGTTAATCTTTAGCCCATTCCTGGGGCTAACAACCTTCTCAGGAGGCTCCAGCCGGGAGGTGGGGTGGCTTCACTCACATTTATTGCTTAAAAAAAACATGATATGGAAACCCCAATTTGACTTATCTTTAAAGCCAGGTGTAGAACTGAACACCCCCTGCTCTGGGTGCCCAACTCAGCGGTGGTGGTGTGTGGGAGCACCATCAAGATCCACCACCAAGCTCTTAACCCTTCCTGAACCTCCCCATCAACACTTCGCTCTGTTTTTATGGCTGGACGGTTTGGACTCGGGGACTAACCCAAATCCCGGCCACGTGTCACGCCCACGTGGCAACGGAGGCTAATGAACCTTAGTAATTAATGTTGGCAATTCAGTCCTGCCCTGGGATCGTTGTTCCTCCTTGCCACCACGTCTTGTTTTGATCCAGCTACCGCAACGCCCGTTGGGCCGGGAGCTTATGGATGGGAGCTCCTCCAGCTCCGAGAGCCTGGTCAATGAAGGGACAGTTTCACGTCGTTATTCAAATATCTAATTTTTTTTTTTTACCTCCAGAAAACCCGAGATTTGTCCCCAAACTCATGAAAAAGAGAGCGGAAAAGTTGACGTGTCGCTGGAGCTTTTCCCTCAAAACTGGAGTTTGGCTGAGCAAGGCATTAAGCCCATTTGCAAATTTGGGCCAGGTTTGACCCAAACCTCATTGGGGAGACCTTCTGTTGGCCTGTGAAAGAGAGATCTTCCATGGAGACCTGCCACCATCACGTCCCACGTCTCAATTAGCGCCGTTAGGGCTTTCCTTGGGGGGAAGGCTGCCGATCGATACGACGTGACGCGTCCTTCTTTGGGAACCGGTTTCACCCTGACTCACCTTTCTCTCAGCCGTGGCAAAGAGCCGACTCTTCCCGTGGATCCCACGGCTCACCCTCCGCTCCCCGAGGAGCTTGTCTGAAGCAAGCTTCCACGGAAAATAGCGAGGAAGACTTAAATTGAAGATTTATCGCTTGTGAAGGAGGTAGGAAGTTCCCTCAAGCCAAGCTCCTGGGGCATAATCAGCCTTTTATTGATGGCTTTTGAAACACTTTCCGTGCATAAACCCCAGAAAGAAGGTATTTAAGCACAGATTTAGGCTTTGTAGATAAGGATGTCAGGTTACATTCCGGCTCTGACAAGCCCATCGGCTCAGTAAAACCATGAGTCATTCGTCTGCTGCCCGGGCATGAGTCACCTTGCGCTCCCAGGGCACCCAGGAGACAAGAGGTGCCAAATGTCCCAGGCTGCCACGCTCCTGGAGTTCCACCAGTGACATTTTCCCTGGCCCAATCCCGGGCAATGGCTTAGAGGAGTTTTCACAGCATCACGGAGTGCCATGGGGTTGGAAGGGACCTCTGGAGATCATCTAGTCCAGCTTCCTTCCAGAGCAGGTCCCACAGGAACGTGTCTAGGTGGGTCTTGAATGTCTCCAGAGGAGACTCCACCACCTCTCTGGGCAGCCTCTGCCAGGGCTCTGCCACCCTCACAGGAATGAAGTTCCTCCTCATGCTGAGATGGAGCTTCTGATGTTCAAGTTTGTGCCCATTCCCTCTTGTCCTGTCCCTGGGCACCACTGAAAAAAGCCTGGCCCCATCCTCCTGACACCCACCCTTGAAGGATTTCTAGGTGTTGATCAGATCCCCCCTCAGCCTTTTCTTCTCCAGACTCAAAAGCCCCAAGTCCCTCAGCCTTTCCTCACCAGAGAGATGCTCCAGGCCCCTTTCATTTCCCACAGTGACAATCCTTCTGCAGCTGATCCCTGTCCTTCTCTCAAGGATCACCCCAAAACCACGTTAGAGGATGTTCCCACCTCCCAGGTCACACACACACAGGTTGGCAAAACTGTGCCAGGGGGTCTGTGGCCACACACTTGCACCAGAGAAGGTAACCCAGATGGTTCAGCTGCTGTTCCAACCAGCCATAATCCTTCAAGACGGAGCAAAAGCCAGCTCTTTCGCCTCAAGTGTTTCATAGTCACCAGGGAAGCCTGGTAATTAATTTATTGCTTTAATTATACAGTGTGTTAACCGTTCCCGTCAATGTCTTTTGAAGATAAGGGCTTTGTTGCATGAGGAGTTTGGGCAAGAATAAAGAGCGGTTCTTATCTCGCCCGGGCTGAAAACACAACGTTAGCGGGGAAAACGAAGCTCTGGCTCTTCCCCGTGGTTTATAGAGACATTTATATAGAGAACAGGCTGCCCAGGGACGTTGTGGCTGCCCCATCCCTGGAGGGGTTCAAGGCCAGGCTGGATGGGGCTTGGAGCAACCTGGTGTGGTGGGAGGTGTCCCTGCCCATGGCAGGGGGGTTGGAACACGATGATCTTCAAGGTCCTTTCCAACTCTAACCATTCTAGGATTCTATGATTTTCGAAGATGGGGAGACGCCCACTCTCTCCCCACGAACCAGGTCCTCTCGCAAGGTTCGCTACCCGAAAAGGACACAAACACCGTGCCCGGTTGAACCGAGCGCCAATTTGAACTCGTGGAATCAGGACCCAAAGCTCAGAATCCATTCCTTCCGTTCCCTACGGAGTCATGTCGTCTATTTAATTACCCAGTTGCGTGTTGACATCGTCTCTGTCACCGCGCGTAAGCGGGTGGTGATGTTTGAGGCACCACTGATGGTTATTCTTCAAGGACCTTCCTTCCCCGGGACACCCAGAAGGTGCTGGGGTGGTCGTGGTGGGACATCTCCCCCATACGTGGTCCCAGAGCTGAAGGAAGGAGGGGTGGGCTGGAAGGCTGGGTGTCCTCTTGGTCCTCCTGGGGAGCAGGGGGTGTTCAGCAGTTCCCGGTAATTTCCCAGAGCAGCTGAAACCTCATCATTCCCCTTATTCCTGCGGAGAAGACACTTAAAGAGCTTCTTTCCACAGCCTTGTGAGCACAAGTGAGTTCAAATTTTCCTGTCACTCCATCTCCTAGTTTCCAAAACTCAACCCGAGGTGGTCGGCCAGTTGGGTAGTGTCCCAGTGCTGGGGGGATGGAGCCATGGAGCTGCAGGAGAAACTCACCCATTGCTAATCTGGTCACAGCCGAGTCAAGCAATCCCTGCTAATAAAAAACCCCAACCACCCAGTATTTTATTTGGCCTGGAGAAAAGGAGGCTGAGGGGAGACCTTCTCGCTCTCTCCAACTCCCTGCAAGGAGGGTGTAGCCAGGGGTGGCCGATTTCTTCTCCCAAGGAACAGGCCATGGGACAAGAGGAAATGGCCTCAAGTTGCACCAGGGGAGGTTTAGGATGGATATCGGGAAGAATTCCTTCACAGGAAGGGTTGTCAAGCCTTGGAAGAGGCTGACCCAAGGAAGTGGTAGAGTCACCATCCCTGGAGGTATTTAAAAGCCAGGCAGATGTGGTGCTGAGGGACCATTATATGATGTCTGGCTAACGAGATCACCTGAACCAATTAGTCCTGGTAGCCAACACCCAGAGCCCACCCTAGAAAGGGGTCTCTGGTTAGGAAGGTAGAGTCTTCATGCAGAGAAGTTTAAAGGACTTAGGAAGAACCTGACCTGGACCACTATGGTCACGTTTACACCTGCCTGCATTTAAAATAGTGATGATCTTCTGCCCTTAGAAATAAAGTCTGGAGGTTGTGACTCACCCGTTTCCAGCCTGATCTGCTGTGCGGGTGGTACAGCCCAGAAAAACACAGGCTCCTGGGTTTTTTTTTCAACCTTCATACGTGACTGCTTTTAGACAAGAACTGTTTCCGCGCTCTGATGCTGAAGAAGGTCCCGGGCCCACGTTTTCTTGCTGATGCGAACACTCAGGATGATAAACAATTCAGTGATATTCTCTTAGCTACTAACATATAAGCTGTCTTCTTCCATTCTGGGTTGTAATTATGGTTTTTTTTCTTCCTCCAGACCTTTCCCCCCTCATGAAATGGTGGAATACACAAATATATAAACTTTTAAGAGTTGCGTTGCGTGATGTTGCCCTCAGCTGCGGGAAACAGAGGATAATACTTGAATCTCTGCCTTGGGTCACAAAAAAATCTGTGTTTGACCCATAGTTCAGCCCAGAAGAACACAAGCTGGGCCACCCCCGCTGCCCCAGACCCACCCACTTTGCTGCCTGAAGGAAACCACCACAGCCTCCGCCGTTGCACGTCAAGTGGCCCCGGAGGAAAGGAGCTCCAAGGTGTGGCTTCCACCCTGAAGTCTTCAACAAGACTTGGAGGACGCTGCCCGTGGATGGGCAATGGGGTTTTATACCCATCCAAGCAGAAAGGAGGATTTATGCCAGGTGAGTGCCCCGTGCACAGGCACAGCATCCTCCTGAGGGTGCTTCCAGCTGGCCCTCACCCAGCAGATACGCCCAAGGAGCTCTTGCCAGTGAGGTAAACAGGGGAGGACCTCATCCTGAAGTCCCAACGTGGCCAAGCCATGACTGAGGGGTCTGGTGGGTCAGCACCAGCCACGCGCTCAGCAGAAAATGCCCTGGAGATCTACCAGGAGAAACATCTGGGCTTACCCCAAAATCTACCTGGTGTTGAGGATTACATTCATACTCGGTTTCTTGAAGCAGCACTTAGATGGGACACCTACTTCTTCTCCTAGCTTTAGCCTTGGGATGTTTTCCTGCCTCTCGGCACAGGATAAAACCCATTAATTTGGGTATTAGTCAGGTGAAACGTGTGCCCAGGAGGGCTTTGGTGAGTGGGACAGCCCCCACCGTGCTCATGAAGAAGATCATGTAGGTCTCCTCACTGATTTTCAAGCAATTATATCAAGTATTAACAGAAAACACAGCAACGCCACCATGACTATGACACAGATTTGGACCCTTAGTAGCCTTCCCTGTGGGTTACAGACACTCTGTGGTCCATATTTTGGGAATGATTGTGTTTAAACTCAATTATGGATGTTATTTTCCGAGTGGTACTTCGTATATCAGCATCTTTTTCGCTGCTTGGAACTCGTTTGCCTTCACACCTTGGCATTATGTTCAGAGTCCTCTTGCCAGGAAAGACGGTGCCAGTAGATGTCAGATGGAAAAGGAGAAAACTGCTCAAAAACTTGCAAAAACTGTTCAAAAGCCATTTAAAAATATCATTTCTGTGTGTTTTTATAGTACTTGCAGCTATTTTGATAGGGAAAATGGAAATGAGACGTATATGAACTACACGTCACTTTTCCCATCTAGACGTGAGTGCGAGAGCAAACTGAAAAAAATTGGAAAAATCTTTCCATAGAAAACCTTTTGTTCCCAGCAAAGGCTTCAAAGTCCCCGGCTGGGGGGTGCTTTGCTGCCGGCATCGGTGGGGCTGGATCTTGGCAGGTGATTTCAGAGAATCACAAAGTGGCTTGAGTTGGAAGGGAACTTCCACCTTCGAGACCATCCAGTTCTACCACCCAACACCTCCCACCACACCAGGTTGCTCCAAGTCCCGTCCAACCTGGCCTTGAACCCCTCATAGAGGTGGGGCAGCCACAGCTTCTCTGGGCAACCTGGGCCAGGGTCTCACCACCCTCACAGCAAAGTTCTTCCCCAGATCTCATCTCCATCTCCCCTCTTTCAGGGTCAAACCCTTCCCCCTCATCCTATGGCTCCACTCCTTCATCAAGAGTCCCTCCCCAGCTTTCCTGGAGCCCCTTTAGGGACTGGAAGGGGCTCTAAGGTCTCCCTGGAGCCTTCTCTTCTCCAGGCTGAAGCCCCTCAACTCTCCCAGCCTATCAAAGAAGCCCAAGGGCGACAAGATCAGAGAGTCTACTCTCTGATCCAGAAGAAAGGCTACTGGGAGGAGGTTTTAAAGCCGATGACCAAGTATCTTGGCTCAAGACGTTGAGTGTGGGTTGACTCCTCAACCACTCTCGGGGCTTGGCCTCTGAGACACAGCGCTTCCCTCCAGCGAGAGGCCACAAGGAGTTTTATCTTTCTATTTTCCAGGAGAGGAAAATCAGGTAGCGTGTGAAGAGCCGTAAGGAGCGCGATCATTCCTTGAAGACAGAATTAAACGGAATCAAACCTGTTAGAACAGAAACCCCGACTTTATCGCTGCCCGTCATTTTTCAAGATGCTTCTCTCTGAGCCGCGCTTTCGGACGAGATGAATGATTTGAGTCTAATAATTATAATTTTGCTGCTAACTTGGTAACTTGGGGCTCCGTTTTCAGTTAACAGATTATCAAAATGAGGAGGCAGAGCATCAGCTGTAGGATGGGGAGAAGGAGATTGACGTGGATCGTGGACCAGTCCTATGGGAAGCAGCTGGACAGAAGGGAATTTAATGACTATTTCCCCTCCCCACCCACCCCCCGACACAAGTGATGGATTCACTGAACTCAAGCAAGGCAGCGCCGAGTGATTGAGTTTGGAGGATTCATTATCTATACCTACTTATTTGTGTAAATAGAGAGAAGGGACACCTTTGGAGAGACATTCAGACCAAATGGACTTGGCAGAATTCAATTTCAGAAGGTGACTTTCGTTTAAAGTTCAAGAATCACACCCAGACAAGTGTAGACTCAAGTCCTGCACCCCAGCCTGGCTATCAAAATCATCATGGGGTCCTTCAAATTCCATCTAGTTGCACGTGGACACGTGCTTTGGGCCTTCCCAAACCAGCTCTCATCACACGGACGGGTCAGGCCCGGGTGAAGAATGGCTTCAAACTGGTAGAGGAGAAATTTAGATGACATATTTGGAAGAACTTCTTGTCTGTGAGGGTGGTGAGGCACTGGAAGAGGTTGCCCAGGGAAGTTGTGGCTGCTCCATCCCTGGAGGGGCTCAAGGCCAGGCTGGATGGGGCTTGGAGCAACCTGGTCTGGTGGGAGGTGTCCCTGCCCATGGTATGGGGTGAGACCTCAATGATGTTTAAAGTCTCTTCCAACCTGAACCATTCTGTTCTTATGATTCTGGGCTTCTTCTTGTTCCAGGTGCAACCACTGAGCGAGACCTCATCCAGCACTTCCAAGCTTTTCATGGTCAACGTTCTTTAATGCAGTAGATGAGGAGATGACAAGGTAAAACCTGGGGTTTCTGTTGCTTTTGGCTCTTTAATCAGAAATATCAGGATTGGACCACTGCGAATCGGAGGAGATAAGGTTATTGTTCCATGCACATGGGACAGGAAAATTTGGTCAACGATGGGGGTCCATCACCGTTCTCCTCTCTCAGGGGCAGAGCTCGCAGCTGGAAGAGGCTGTAAATAGTGACCATTCTTCCACTGGCATTTTTAGAGCTCTAGGCTGGATTTCTTTTGAGGTGTCTATGAGGCAAACCAACGTTCTCAGGACATGTGTTGTCGGGGAGCTGATGGCTCACGTCCTCTGATGCCATCTCGCCACAGAGACGCGTGGGAGAGGGACGGATGAGCAATTAGTCAGGAGCTTCCCTCCAGGAGGTGACACGGCTCTCACCAGGGCACGGGTTCTGAGGAGATGACGGGGTGATGCCTACCACTCCCCTCAGGCACGTGGAGATCTTCATCTCCTGCTTTTATTCCTCTTGTGAAAGGCTGGAGGGGCGAAGGGAGGGCTTTGACCTGTGACTTCCAAGGGACTTTTGACCAAACCCTTAGGGGTTTTGTTGCTGGGGTGTTTGTTTCCATGATTATTGAAGCTTTGGTGCTTTAACCTGGGAGGCTGGATGACAATATGGGTTTTGTCATCCTCTTTAAGACATTTCATGCATTTAAAAATCATCACCCTGGGCTTCTAGAGGTGCCGTGATGGCGTTTCATGGCTTTGAACCGAAATTAGCCCGGGTTTTTCCTTTGCTGGGAAGTTTTCCCTTGTGAAAAGTTTCTTGATTTCATGGGGGAAAGCTCCGGGGTTGCCGCATCCATCACTCCTCTGCCCAGGGATGCGGGGCGGGGGATGCGCGGGGGATGCGCGGAGCGGCGGTGCCCCCTAGCGCTGCCTGCGTGGCCGAGCCCGCTCTTAATTGAGCTCAACTAATTACCTCGCACTGCCAAGTGAAACATATTCTTTTTTTTTTTTTTTTTTTTCCCTTTCTTTTTCTCCCCCCTCCCCAAGAGATTGAAAGAGATTTTTCCAAATTGGAAAAAAATGCCTCCATCCCTGAAAGAAGACAAAGACGACCTCTATGTTCCAGCATCTGATGCTTCTGGAAATCAAAGCAGTTTGGTTTACAGTTTTTTTTTTTTCAACAAAGACACAAACTAAGGAAAAAAAGAAATCCGCTTCATCTCTGGGCCCTGCTCTGTGTTGTTTTATTATTAGTCTTTTTTTATTATTATTATTTATTCCCTTAAAGATAAGAGAAACTGAGGAACAGACACCCTTTCTGAAAGGCAAGGCCAAAAAAAAATCGCCTTTTCATTCCCTCCTTTGCTCTGTTCAAGTGGGAGACACCCCAAAATGCCCAAAATTTTGGATGGGATGATGGGTGCCTCTTGCCTCACCAGTGGTTTCACTGCATCCACCGCTTGTGGTCTCCTCTCTCCCATCCCAGGTAGGGATGGATTTAGCCAGTGTCAAAAAGTTCCTCAACCTCCTAAAAGTGGCAGCAAAGAAGGGACGTCTCAGTGGGAGGGGGACACCACTACCTGGTGGCAGTGGCACAAGAAGAAACCGCTTATCCTTGCAGCTTCCACCAGAACAGAGAAGTTCTTCCCAACCAGAAGGCTCCTCTCCAATACAGTAAATCCCACTGGTGTCCCCCTGGTGTCACCTTTGGACCTTCTAAACCAGGGAGCCCAAAGAGATCAGGACTGTGCAAGAAGACTTTGAAAAGACTTTTTCCAACCAGACTGTGTGGTTCTACTGAATCCATCGAGCGTATCCATTAGGAAGAAAAGGGAGGATGACCTGAGCTGCAGATATGGGTGCAGACCCCCACAGAGAGCCACCCAGCCCTGGCCACCCTGCAGCCAAGCTCTCCACGGGGAGTCATGCTGGAGTCATGGGACCACCAGCACCTCATCCTGCTCCCCAGTGCTTCCAGAGGGATGGCCCATGCATGGCCACCAACAACCCCAGATGATAGCCAAAGGTTACCTCCATGCTTTGCCCCCCAGAGTCCCCAGTGCTCTGCCACCCTCCTGGAGAAGAACTTTCTTGACCCACCTTGTGTCGATGAAGAGAGAAAGAGGGACAATCTCGGATGTTGGCTGGAGAAGAACTTTCTTGACCCACCTTGTGTCAATGAAGACGAGAAAGAGGGACAATCTCAGATGTTGGCTGGAGAAGAGCTTTCTTGACCCACCTTGTGTCGATGAAGACTAGAAAGAGGGACAATCTCAGATGTTGGCTGGAGAAGAACTTTCTTGACCCACCTTGTGATGATGAAGACGAGAAAGAGGGACAATCTTTGGCTTTTATTGTTGCTCTTCAGTCGCCACTAGAAAGGAAAGAAGAAAGGTGGTTTTAACCACGCCATAGCAAATTTAGCTGCAGTTGTTCTAACCCTGGGTCTGACCTTTGCCTGCTTTCATTTTCTTATCTTACAACTCATCAATCTGCCTTCTGATTCCTTCCCATCTCACTTACATCTCCCACCTTTGCTCTCTTTCCATCCCTCTCCTTCTCTTCCCTGCTCCCCAGCGTGCCCAGGTGGGAAGGTTGGTTGATCTGCCTCGATTCGTGGCTCATCCTGGCTTATTAGACTCAAAGGAACTGTGTCATCAGTGACCCACCACCACCTCCAGATCCCAACGACCCAAGGTTGGAACACGTGGCTCAGCATCAATCATGAAACACCTTGCCATGTGGGAATTCCTCTCCTGAACCCACCACTTGGGTCTTGGTTGGAGCAATTGGACTTGGCGACTTGTTCCAGGTGTGGTGGAACAGGCACTCGGGAGCCGACGATGGGCATTTCTCCGTTGGCCACTGGCTCGTGGCACCTATAGAAATGCCTGTTGTCACTTGGGCCACCGGGATGGACACGAGACCTGCGGCTGGACCATCTCTCTCTCTCCTGAGCTGGGATTTATTTATACACAGGCTGGAAATTTGGCACAAAAATGTACAAACCTACTCCAGACCCTACGCTTGGCCAGGTGGCAACGCAACGTAACCAAGACAGGTGGTGCCTTTCCAGGCTGATCTCTAGTCGGGGTGTTTCTGGCGTCGACCTATTGATTTCAACAAACTCAATATTTTTAAATCTTTTTTTTTTTTTTTTTTGTGATCAAAGTATTTGAATGGGAATGTGCTGAGANTTTTAATTTTTTTTTTTTTTTTTTTTTTTTTTTTTTTTTAAAAAGGGGGTTTTTAAATCCTCGGAGTCGGGAAACTAGGTCAGGTTTGGCCACGTGGCTCGGCTCAGGATGCCGTGGCAGGGAAGGTGCTCGCTCTCAGGGACCTCCAGCACCGGCCACTTTTCCCTGCGTTAATTTCTCTTCAATTTGAAAACATCCCGCTTCGATTACTGCCTTTTTTGAGGGTTTGGGGGTTCTTTTTCCCCTTTCCCCCCCTTACTTTTCAAGTCCATTAGCAAAACCTTGGCGGGGCGGATGGTCTGTTCTTTGTTCTGCATCCCATCCCCTCCAAGGCAGCTCCCTCCTCTCTAACACCTCCCAAACTCTTTGCAACAGCTGAGAGATCAGTAAAGTAGCCTTGAAACGGCCCTAAATAAAGCAGGGAAGAGTAAAAACATCGCTCCTTTCCACTGGATTTCAGCAAATGGGTCTTCCCTCCCTTGGCTCCGTACGGATCCTGCCTCTAGAGCTGCAGGAATTCGTAAAGAAGGCACCGGTACCTTAATAGGAGGAGGGGAGCTGGAGCCTCAGCGGGGGGAAATGAGTTTCCCGCAGGTTGGGGGGAAAAGATTCGGCAGTTCCTGAGCAGGGGGGAGGCTGGAAACGGTTCAGCTAATGAAATGAAATGAATTTTTTTTTGTTTTGTTTGCTCAGCCGAGCCCAACGGGGGCTGGCAATTGCCGCTCGCCGGGTGACATTAGGCTGCTGGCAGATGCTCCCTCCTTCCCCACCTCCCCTTTCCCTTGGATTATTTTTGCTTTTATTTTATTTTATTATTTTTTTTTCCCCAAGGAGCTCCTGCTCTCTGAGCCCCTTTGCTTGGGTTACACCCTGGGAGCAGCTTTCAAAGCCTCAGAAAGGTCTCAGCTGGACCCATCACAGGGTGGGATGGGTGGCAGAGGAGGGATGCTGAAGGAACCAGTTTGGTGCTGTCCCATTAAATCCAGTGCTATCGGGTGTTTGGCCCCAGCAGGTCCAGCTGGGCCCATCACAGGGTGGGATGGGTATCAGAGGAGGGATGCTGAAGGAACCAGTTTGGTGCTGTCCCATTAAATCCAGTGCTATCGGGTGTTTGGCCCCAGCAGGTCCAGCTGGGCCCATCACAGGGTGGGATGGGTATCAGAGGAGGGATGCTGAAGGAACCAGTTTGGTGCTGTCCCATTAAATCCAGTGCTATCGGGTGTTTGGCCCCAGCAGGTCCAGCTGGGCCCATCACAGGGTGGGATGGGTATCAGAGGAGGGATGCTGAAGGAACCAGTTTGGTGCTGTCCCATTAAATCCAGGGGGCTACTGGACCCCATCACTCACTTTCCACTGGTGCCATCACCCCCAGGAGGGGGGGGGTTCTCCTTGGGGATGGGGACCACGATGGCTGGGGTCCACGTGGGAGCATCCCTGTCCCATATCCCCCCCCTCCATCCCATCCCAGGACTGGTGCAGCACCTGCATTTCTTTAAAAGAGAAACCTGGTGCCGTTCTGAAGTTGAGAGCAATTAAGATTATGTGCAAATATTATTATTTTTTCCTTTACAAAATGACTATATACTCACATGGATAAAGTTTCCGTATAATTTCATGAAATAATTATTGTAATTAGCATCTCAATTTGGATTTAGAAGCCATTTCCTTCCCCCAGCCCTCCTTTATTTTTTTTTCTTTTTGTTTTTTTTTTTTTTTTGGTGAAAAACCCGAAATTAATTCCCTGGGAAACGGATGAGACGTTTCCCAACTAGAAATAAATGTCTGCAATAAATCAAGAGATAAGGGACCGGGCAGAGATTGGGCTGCAATTAAAGTTTACGGCATTAATTCCGCTTGAAAGCCACAGAGTTTCAGCGTGATGAAGGCTCTGGCTCTCCTTTGGAAAGGAGAGTCCCCAAAATTCAGGAGGAAGAGGAGCTCGGTGGCAAATGCCATCCCCCCACCCACCAAACAGCCCCAAGAGGTTTCAGCCCCTCTCCCCCC
>VZRU01002700.1:99192-117244 GCA_013398155.1 Pedionomus torquatus | reverse complement strand
AAATACATTTATGCAGGGAAAGGAAGGTCATTTGCAAACCTTAGGAATGCTGTATTTATGGTAGCTGAAATGAGGCACTTCTGTGCAAGGGTTGAGAAGTTGTATTTGTGTATTATTTGTGTCCCTGTTCCCGTGCCAGGGTTCCTGCCAGTAGTGCCTGAGGGAGAGTATCATTGAACTGGAGACCCTAATCCCCCATCTCTGTATCCTACATCTTTCTGCCCTAGTATCTTTCTACGTTCTCAAGTCACCCAAAGGCTTTTTAGCCCTGAGCTTGATCTTTCATCTCTCCCTTAATCCTACTTCTCCTCCCAAAAGTTGTGTCTTGCAAGTTCCCCTCATTCCTAGGACATCCCTGGCTGTTGTTCAGCCACCTCTGCTCTGCCCTTCTTTTTCGTCTCCTTTGACATCCCCTCTGGCTGTAAGTACTACTTACCTTCTGGCTGATAATACACCAACTAAACACAGTTGCTCTTGCTGTACAAGCAAAGGTGGGCTCCCTCTCCAACTGGGATTGCAGAAACCTGAATGCCTGGTTAAAGCATTTCCCTCGGAAGGGGCAGTGTGAGTTCAGACCATGTCTTGCCAAGGAAGAAATCAAGCCTTATTTATCTTTTCCCGTGTAATGTTCTCATCAATGTGTTAGGATGTAAAAAGCAATATTCTTGTGTCTGGTGTCTGCCTTTGAACGTCTGAGGGTGGAGGTTGTGGGTTTTTTTTTGTTGTTTGTTTGTGTTTTGTTTTTTGCTTTGTTTGTTTGGTTGGTTTTTCTCCCCAAATAAACCTTCTCAGCAAATTTGACAGTCAAGTAAAGAATCAAAAGTACAGTTGGGAAAAAATATACTTCAGCATAAAAGTAGTAACTGGGAGGAAAAAAAATCCATTTCTGTTTTCCCTGCCTGATAAATTCTTCAGAAAATTAGATATTTAACATTATTAGGCAGAGATAAAAATAGCAGGGTTTTAAAACAAAGATTTACTATTTGTGTAAGGCAGAACCAGGATTTTTTTTTATTATTATTTCCTTTTCTTGGTAGCTTTTCTTCATTCTTTCAGCACCTGGCCTCAGATTTATTTTATACGCTGTTTAATATTTGTCAAATAATAATTTCTGAGCATTCGTGTTCTGTTTTCTTTCCCCTCTGTAAATACATCCCTAAGCATATCCTTTTTTTTTATGATTCTGCCTCCCTGTTGGAGGTGGGCTTTTAAAAAGGTTCAGTTTTGTGTAATTGCATTGGAGCATTTGTCACGTTGTTTTGCTTGCATATTTTCATTTTGCTGTAGTTTGTTGATTTTTTTAAAACTTTATTTAAAGAGACAGCAGCTGAGTCATAAAACTCTGTCAGAGTAATGGTCTGTTCAATACTCCTTGAACATCAACACATTTGTAATAGTTCTCTTGCTTCAACAGTTAGTTTTACCTGTGATCATTTGAGGGAGCACGGAAAGAAACTGATATTAAAGTATTTAAACGCCTTTAAATATTACAGTCCAAAATGCCATAGTAGAGCTGTGACTAAGTTGCTTAAAAACAATGCAGAGAACCCACTACAGAAAACAAATAAATGCTTATCAGCTCAAAAGGCTAGAGAAGGTGAAATTTGCCCTTTTGAAACTTTGGGTGATAAAGCATTACTTTTACTAAACAGAAGGCTTCAGCAACATCTGCCATTTGGACAATATTAATCATCTTATTTACCATGTCTTTGTGAACAGCAATACCTGATGTTCCCTGGCTAGGTGGAGCTGTTTCTGTGAAACCAAAGGTTTGTTTATTTAGCCACAAAAGAAAGATAGAGTGTGTAATTGCCATCGCTATCCATGTCTGCACACCTACAATACCCACAAAATATACGAAATGCATATGACAGTAATTTTACTAATTTTATTGTCATTCCACCTCACTCATAATGAAAATATCAAATACAAAGACGTATCTTATGTTTCTGAGTGACTAATCTTTCTGTGACTAATCTTTCTATGTCTTTCTACAGTCCTTCTGTCTTTGTACAATATTGTTGATGGGACAAAGAAGTGGACGTCAAGAAAGAAGCAAGAAACTAGAGCTTGCACTAAGTGAAACCATGAAGGCAGAAACAGAAGTGGAAAATAATAAAGATGAAGCCAGAGAGCCAAAGGCCAAAGACCAGAGGCTAACATCAGTCTTTGGAGTGGCAGATCTAAGAAACGGTAATAATGTTTTGTCTTCTTTGTTCTCCTTTTTTCCTGTTTCTAGTACCTGCTGTTCCGTTCTCAGGCTTCATTTTCTCCTATTCTTTACTTCTTCACTGAGGAATATACAGACAAGTCTCATTTTGCCCTGCCAAGTAATCATTTTGGGTTTGGGGAAGGGATTAGATGAGCATGTCAGAGCATTTTCCACTTTTAAGTTCTTAAACTGGCCATTGCAGCCAAAAAGGTCTAGATGCTAGCTCTGTCTCTTTCCAAACACAGCCAGCATTGCTTCTGGATTTGCTAAACCATGTGTGCAAGAGGAGTTTGCCACTTGCAAATAATTTTCAGTTTCTTTTCTTGTACCTATCTCTAGGTCTCACATCCTCTTTTTCTGTGCCTGCAGGAGCTATTGGGCTGTACAATGTTGGACAGAGCTGCTGTCTGAACTCTCTGCTCCAAGTGTTCCTTATGAATTTACACTTCACAGGGATACTTCGAAGGTACCATTTTGAACCACTGTTGAACTTTCTGAGATAATTCCATTGTTCCCCTGCTGTCTCCACTCCTTTCTTTTATCTTTTACATTGGAAGGCTTGGATCACCCTAGCAAGGTGCTTTCAGCTCACTCAGTAAGGTCTCTGCCTTGTTGTGTCTGTCATATATAGACTGGGGCCTGCAAAGGTAGAAGTTGCAATATTATGACTTGTTAGTCCCCTCCTATTCACTTGCCATTTGTGCACCAGTAACCTGCAGTCTGGAACTGAGTCTTAATGACTTGTATCTCTGTTGTGGTATCTCTCTTTCCCGTAACAGGATGTGTCATGTATAACTCTATCCACTATTAATTTTGTAACTTTAAGCTTGTAAACATAAACATATTGTGATCCACAGCTTCTGGCCCCTGATTGTCCTGGCTAGCACCTGACAGTAAAGAATAAGTGTTGTTGCAGATAGTGAACACATATTGTTCTTTAGTTTTGCTTGACTGGGCTCTCTACTATTTTTTGAGACGTGGATTTGGGCTTCTGCCTCCCTACCAGCCGCATTAACTGGTTTGATTTGTTTTCAGTTTGCTCAGTTTCCTGCAGCTTTAATCATCCAAGTGGATCACTCCTATTCAGTTGTCCATTTTCCAAATTTCTTACACACTCATCAAAGTGCAGAGGAAGAAGACAGCGTATTACAGACATGCAGAGAGAAGAAGTGTCATAAATGGGCAAAGCTAAATAATGGAGACAATAGATTACCATTGTTATAGTTAAATCTTAAGAAAGATTTAGAAAAACCTGTTGACTGCAATAAATTTAGGGAGGATAAAGAGCTTTCCAGTTGGCATATAGTTGAAATACAAGCATTATGACATACACACCCATGAAATTTTGAGGGTACGTTGAGAATGAAGGCATGAACAGGTGGAAGGCAAGAACAGGTCTGAAACTGTCAGTAACTAATGTTGTTTCTAGAGCGCAGAAACCACTTTGGGTCCTGCTTGGTTTGCCCCTTATTCAGAAACAGGCCAAGTTCAAATTGTGGCCTGTTGCTTTAGAACTGCCAGCTTGTGCTCTGGAATGAGCTAGTGCAGGTGTCTGCTTCCCCTTTTTCGTCCTCTTGAATTGCTGTATTGTGCTATCCACCTGTGCTCCTTCAGATGCGATAGCTAATATTTCTCCGCTGTACTGCTTGATTACCATTCATATTGCTTCTTCTCTGTAGGATCACAGTGCCACCATGTGCTCGCCAGAAAAATAGGAATGTCCCGTACCAGATGCTCCTGTTGTTGGAGAAGATGCAGTGTGGCAAGCAGAAAGCTGTTTTTCCCACAGACCTCGCTCACTGTCTTTCAACATACAGAGTGAAATGTAAGCATTACCGCCTCGTGCTCACCTCTGTATGCAGACCAGGGATGCTAATTATCAAGCACTAACAAGCGGAGCAGACTCTCATTCAGACATCTCATTCAGAGAAGTGAGGAGTTAGGTACATGATGTTGTAGTGCTCTTCACAGCTGCCTCCCACTTGTGAGTGAGATGCTCTGTCTTACTTGGGAGAGGGAGGAAGAAAGGGCCCTGACGGATATCCTTGCTGGTGTTCAAAGGGTGAGAAGACTATCAGACTGCTAGAATGCTCAGCTACTAATGCTGGCCAGAGGGAAAGAGCTGTGAAGGGCAGAGGGAGGACAGCTTATAGGTCTGTCCCTGGCAGAGAGTGGTAAAGGAATGAGAGGCTGGACTAATGGGGGTCAATAAATCTTCCTTTGCTATCTGTGGGAAGTCCGTGCTTGGTGATATTCATAATAATGATGGAGGCTGTGTTTTCTGTTTGTCCAGTGTTTGTGCAGCATGATGCTGCCCAGCTTTTTCTGACTCTCTGGAACTTGATAAAGGAGCAGATGAAAAAGCCAGAGCTGGTAAGGATGGTCACTGAAAGGAATACCAGGTCTTTTGGCCCTTATTGTCTGTGATTCTCTACTTATTGAAGAAGAATCCCATTTGCTGACAGTTGTCTTAAATTAAATTCCTAAAATTATTCCCTATTTAAATCTTGCCTTGCATCTTTCAAATGGGAGAGGGAATCTTGATTTCATAGACTTCAGCAGTTTGAATCAAGTTAACTTCTGTTCATCCTACTTTTAGGGCACGCCAGGGTCTTCCTTCTAATGGGAAAGGTGATTAATTACCAAAAAAGTGATCGTCTGAATGTAGTTACCTTGCATTTGTTTTTCCCCCAAATATCTTTAAGCATTTATTGGCATATCTTGATACAGATCCTCCATTCGTTGAAGATCACCATGTGCATTTCATTATAATTAGTCAGTGTTAGTATGTTATCTATCTGACAGTTCCTCCCAGGGAAGTTGTGGAAGGGAGGAAGGAAGAAGCTGCTATCATTTCCAATCACTCCATTTGCTCAACGTAGACATTAAAATGTCCATGCACTGTCATACTTTTATTCATACATAAGACAGGTTCCTCTTGCAGTTGCCAAAAAAAGCAATAAAATTCCTCATCAAAGTAGATATTTAACTGCCTGATCTTTGCTAGGCTGTGTGTTTCCTCTCTGCAAGAGGATGAAGGGAAGAAGTTGTTCTCCTTTAAATGTTGGGGAAGTACCTTGTCCACATAAGTCAATGTCAGATCTGGGTTGAAGCCTTAAAGCAGTAATGTTTGGTGAGGTAACGTCTGCATGGGCTTTCCCACTCAGAGGGAAATACCTCAACTATGTTCTTCATAAACCTTGGTTCAGCTTTTTTTTATCCCTCCAGGTTGAAAAGCTGAGTTACTTGTACACCATCCGTGTACAGGAGCACCTGGTCTGTCAGAAATGCTCTCTTGAAACAAGGAGGAACAGCAACATGTTAACCCTTCCACTCCCAGTGTTGGATGCTGATTCTCACATCCTGAAGACTCTGGTAAATTCAGAAGCAGCACTCTTTCCTTAGGAAGAAGATTCCCATTTGTTAACTGTGGGAGCCTTCTTGCAGCACTGGTGTCTCTTGAATCGCTACAAGAATCTCTACAGGGTGTCTGGGGCTTATCACCTTTCTAAAAACAGTGTGACCAAATACTCAGTAAAACTCAAAGACTGATACTGCACAGGGGTGTGTACCTGTGAGACCTTAGATACCACAGTGAGGTGCCCTAGATAACTTGTAGTCCCTGGCCAGATACACTACATTTGCCTAGTGCAGTGTTCTTTCACTCTGAAATCAGTACTGCTGTTTGATAGCCAGAAACAGCAGTGATGGTGGCTGCCACAAGTAGACAGTGGATTTTTGAGGTGACACTGGACCATTATACCTTATTCATTCTCTGACCACTTTATACTATCTCAGCCTAAAGGGACCTCTCAGGCTTTGAAGTAGGTATAAAAGACAGTTATGCATCAACATCTTTTTTTTTTTGGTGAAAAACATGGTACTCTATTTTTCCCCCAACTAATGTTATGACAGCAGCAGCAAGGAAAAATGGGGTACCTTTTTATAGGCTGTTAAACGGTCTTTTATCCTTTGAATAAAATACACCTTCTGTAGCATTGCTGTTTGCTTGTACCTTGTGAAACAAAGTAGTGATATAAATCCAGCTTGAAGGAATTCAGTAGAAAGAAATCTCCTCTCATCTTAGGAGGACTGTCTGCAATACTTTTTCTGTCCAGAAGAGCTGACTGATCACAACATGTGTTTCTGTGAACAGTGTGGAATGAAAACCCCTTTTCTGCAGGTAATCAGAGAATTATTTCCTTACATGTCTTTAACACCCAGAACTCCCTTTAGGAATGGGGAGGGTGGGGAAAAGACACATCCATATCAATTTAAGAGGAGATCAACAATTCAAAAGTTTGTTAGCACAGCAATGTCAGTTAGGTATAAAACCACATGCATCTTTCCTGTTAGAAAGATCCCTTCTAGGAACAGAAGAATGCTTTTATGGGTTTTAGTTTAAGTCACCTAGGGATATGGCATTTCTGTATCAGTGGAAAAGTTTTGGTTGGTTCATGTTGTGTTTCCACTGTGGGGCTTTACACAGCTGTGTAGCTCCAGGGATAGACAGGAATAATTACTGAAGCTGTGCATACATGTAAAAGTAGAATGCTGTAGGGTCCTTTCTTCCCTGCTGTCCGCTGGGCTCCCTGGTTTTTTTAATATATTGCTCTCTGCCAGCCATAGAATTAGCTGTTTCATGAAGAGGCAAGGGCATTAGAGAGAGAGAGAGATGTGTGAGGGAGACTGCCTCAGCTCAAGACTTGGGGGGACTTTCCACACCATTTGCACCAGTGGGCTGCCTCTGTGGCCAGAATGCATCCGTATGTCTTGGTGGCAGCCATGGCACTAGCAGTAGTATCAGCAAAGACAGTGCTGGAAGCAGTGAGCTGTCAGCTTGGCATCTTCCATGGAGCTCTAATGGCCACATCACAAGGAATCTGGCTTACCTCTTCTCACCTACCTACTGCTACCAACCTAGGGTTAAGAAAGCAGATGAGAAACCAAGCAGCCCATGAAACACCCAAAGCTGGGTGCTGATCACACTCAAGTTGAGAAACTTGGTTCTCACAACTCTGTTACGTGTATGTGTCTCGTGTGCAAGATGAGCTACAAAGGTTTGACATCTGCTCTCTGGTGGAATTCGCAGTCGTTCACCGTAGCACTGACTGCTCTCCGCTCTGTTCACTGGGTGGCAATGGCTGTTTCCACTCCACCTCTCCAGGGTTTGTTCCTTAGTTTTCAATCGTATTTTGCTTTACAGAGCATGAAGCTAGTCCATTTACCACAGACTCTGACAATACACCTAAAGCGCTTCTGCTTTGAAGAATCATCCCACATTCACAAGCTTAGTCACTACCTGCCATTTCCACAAGACCTTGATTTCAACGCAGTCTTGACAGAAAATCAGTGTGAAGCAGAAGACAATGAAAAGGTGAGATACTCCTAATGCCCTGTTTACAAAGGGAAGATTTACCTCTCCCCTCTGCCCGTCTCATAAAAACGTAAGAGATCATTCTAGTACGAGCCTCAGTTCAAAGCACCTGTCTTAAAAACTTATGTCTTCAGCTTTACCTGTGCCTGGTTTTGTCTCACATCTCATGTTTTTAGCTGGTTCAGGTATTATTCAACTTTCTGTTGAGATTAAACAACATTCTGCTCAGATTAAATCACCAAAGGCACCATAACTGGAGCTTTCTGCCATAAGGACAAAACCTAGACTTTACCAAAAAAAAAAAATCCAATCAGTCCCTTTTTTTCTGAGAACATTTAGTGTAATGTTTTTTTCTTCCATTTCTAAGTACACTAAAGAAAAGATGAAAACACAGTTCACTTGGATGACCAAATGTAGGCATTGTAAACAGCGTCTTAGAGGCAAGTTCTGTCCTGTGGTTCGGCCTTCAGGGCAAGATGGCCTCAACGAGCAGCAGACCCTCTGCTTTGCAGAGATCACCAGTCCAAGACAAGGGGACTCCATTCCTGGCAGTTTCCCATGCAGCATTACTTACCATGGAGCTGAAGTTAGCAGGGAGATGACAGCTTTGCCAAGCAGCTGAGGGTGATCTGCCACACCGTGGATAGGTTCTTCTTACTGAGAAACAGCAAGGGTGACAAAGACAAAACCTCACTGGTGCGGTGTTGGCTGCCCCTTTGCTTTCCTACTGCCTTTTTCATATTCCTGTGATCTCCAGGAAGGCCGCAGACCATAGCTGGCAGGCAAAAGTCTGTGGGTAAGAGCAAGAAAGGCAAGATCTTCAAGGCCAATCTTATCTTTCTCCTTCTTCCTTATGAAACATGCATTCTTCTTGTCTTGGCTGCTGGTTCCTCTTCAGCCAGTGGCAAATGAGAATTGCTGCACTGAAAATTACTCTTTGTGGTTCTTCACAGGCTGCCTGGCAATATGAGCTTTTCGCTGTTGTTGCTCATTCAGGATCAACTACTTGTGGGCACTACTGTGCCTATATTCGAAGTCTCACAGAATGTAAATGGTATTGCTTCAATGATTCTGAGGTTTGCAAGGTAAGGAGAAAAATCCACATTTCTTTTGTAGCTTCCTGGACACTTCTCCAGATCTCATGCAGTCTGACTGACTGCTGATTAAAGAACCATGAAAGAAAAGTGACACTGCAGAGCTTTGTGCACCTCATTCCTTGCTACAGCATACTCCAAGCTCTGAGGGCAAAACGTACTAAACAGATTTAGGTTCTGGTTTGCAGTTTGCTGAAGCAGCTCTTTGCTGTATACCCTGCTTTATGTACTCTAGGTCTGTTTAATCTAAGTGCGAAGAAGAGGCAAAGGAACTGGTTTTCCTCAAAGGGTAATAGCATTAAACCAATTTATTAAAAGGTACTTAGTTCCTGGAAGTACCAGCACTCTTATGAGAATTGGTGTTCTGGTATCACAATGTGTCTATCTCTTCAGTGCTTTTACCAGCCTCCTCTCGTATGTTTTTCTTCTCTAGGTATCATGGGATGATGTTAAATGCACCTATGGACATTCCAACCTTACCTGGTAAGCAAACTTGTCTCTGCTTTTACCTAATGCTGCTCTGGGGTTTGGGATGAGGGTAGCAAAGAGAGACAAGACAAATGGTTTGAACTGCGTATCGCCTGGGATGTACGGGGCATGCAGGAGAGTAGAAGAGGCTTGTATTCTGGTTACTCTGATATGACTGTATGACTATAGGGGGAGCCTGCAGGATTACTGAGTAGTCACAAATGGGACTGCAGGAGAGGTCTTGTTGCTTATGATTGCCCCTTGGCCCCTGTATCCTGACTAAATCAGATACATCGTTCAGGATTCTTCTGTGGTCTTTGTTTTGATGCATCATAAGAAAACGAGCTGTAAAGAGAGATAATCCCTCCTAAAACCTATAGCACTGCCAGGTCAACTGGAAACGGCCAGTTCAGTTGACCTAAACCTCAAAAAGCTAAGCAGGAGCAAACCGGGAAGGTTACTTGCAACCTAGGTCTTCAAACATATATCTTGTTTTGCTTTTTCTTTGTTTCCACAGGGGAGAAACGGCCTATCTCTTGACTTACATGAAAAAAACTCCTCAGTAGCCTTTATCCAGGAGTACCTGAATGTCTTGGGAAGCTGTGCGTTATCTGTGGAGCTCAGCGCCTCTGTGCCAGTGTGGGCATGTACAAATGTTCCACAAGACATTCTGCACTCTGTCAGCAACCTCTGCCTTCTGATTTATTTATGAAAAAAGTTCAGGAGAGACTCAGCTAGAGAAAGGATCTAAGGACTGATGGACCTAGAAACCTTTTCTTTTGTGTATTTTGGTATTTATGTGATTCTATGTATTCATTTCCTCTAAAAAGATAGTGATATTAGTCATCATCTCTGCTGACATACCAGTTTCTTTAAAGTTGATGCCTAGATTCCAGTACAGGGGAGACATTTGGCTTGAAAGCCTGTGTGATGTTCCAGGGAGGCATGCAATATGGCTAGGGAGCTGTGATAACCATACCTTGTCAGTAAAACCATAAGAGCTTGAGGCCTATGTTGCTTTTTTAGCACCATATTAGATGTCGGCAGGCTGGGCAGGGAACCCCAAAAGCCTTGAGAAGCAGCTGGGACGAGAACCAAAACCCTTAGGACACACGTACCAGTGATGTTTACTCTTTAATGCCTTCCTGAGAATGGGTCCCTGTAGGGCTTGGGATATATTTGAAAGTTGGTGTCAGCATAAAGAAGTGTTTTTAAATCAGGAGCTATTGTAGTAGTTCTGTACTACTCTCTCTAGAGTTTGTATATGTTTATGCAGGTGATTATAGTTTTAGCATGCCTGTCAGGCATTTAGGTGCATTTTCGTTCCTGTATAATAGTCAGAGATCGTTCCTGAAAAATAGTCAGAGTAAATAGTCATTCGTTCCTGAAAATAGTCAGAGTAAAAGAGATTCTGAAGGTAGCTAGTGATTTTGCACAATGCAGCCCATACACTGTGATAAGAGGAGATATAAGATGCCTTGATGCACTTGAGATTCTGGGATTTTCCTTTAGTATTCTTCAGCTGGTTGCCAGCTGGAATTGTTTCGCTCTCTCCCTTCCTTCTCTGCCCATGAAGTAGAAATGTCCCTCAAGCAGAAAGTGTTCCAGAGAAAACAATTTTATAAAGAAAGTGAGTAAACTTTAAATTTCCTGTTGAGTCCTGTCACTCTGTGCTGTTGGTTTGGGCTATGCTGCCATGACAAGACCTTGCAGCTGGAGGGAAAATGTAGAGAGTGCTAGAAAGGAAAGTTGGTAATGTGACAATGAGAAGAAAAGTGTTTGAAAAGTTTCCATTTTTGTGAACTAGTTGGTATTTATTTCATTGGACTAGCAAGGTCCATTATTCTGTTCAGCTGTCTGTATTTGTAGTGTTTACTCTGCGTTTAAAAAATCCACAACACAGTTGTATTGTTTGTCATTAGGAAGAGCAATTTTCAGCCTGTTCACCTTTGGGAATATGTTATACTCTTTCTAAAGCACCATGCAATGGGTGAGTAAGAAAACCATGTTCCTGTCTGCTTTATCCAGCACTTTATGTATGTGAAGTAGCTGAAATACAGTGCCCTTCCAGAAATTTCAGGTTAATGGGTTAAAAGACTGACAAGAGATTTCTAGTTTGATATAACCTGAAAATTAAAGCTAAGCTATGATTATGAAAAATGCCTCAAATGTGTCATAACCTTCCGGGTGTCTCACCCACCATGGAAGCAATTGTTAAGATAAATACATGAAGAATCTTTTCAATCCATATCTCAATGAAAAGTAANAATAATATGGGATAAATTCCCTAGAAAATAAATCTTGTGGATTATTCTCGGTGTGTTTTTCCTAAATACCATAAATGCAGGTGGGATGTACAGTCCCCATGCACAGGGGTTGTATGCTCAAATTTAGCAGTAGGTCTAGCCTGAATACTTATCTTTAGCTCCAACAGTCGAGTAAATGAGGCTAAACTTCACCCTTGTGCTGGAGACACAATAGGTTTATTGTCAGGTTTGCTTCCAGATGCAGATGGGCCATGGGAGGAATGGGAAGTGTGCAAACTGCATGGCGTATAAATTCCAAAACTCTGCCCAAGCTGAGCTGCTCTTGCAAAGAGTCACCTTGGCTGCCTCTGCATCCACAGCAAAGGTCAGTCACACGCTGGAGAAACTGCCCAAGGACGACTGTTAGCTGAGTGCAGGGGATTCAGGGCTAGTGGACTGGTATGCAGGTATGATGTGGAGGCCAGTTATAAGGTGGCATCCACCTCCCCCAGGGGCTGGCTGTAGAAAGGCACCACCTGGATTTCTGCCAGAGGAAAAATTTCTGCTGTCAAGCCACTGCAGAGGAGTCGGGATTATTTGTCCTGTGTTTGAGCCACTGTGTGAATGAAACCTAGCATGGGAAGCAAGGGCTTTGAAAAGCTAGATAAAGCCAAAAGTACACATGTGGAGAGTTTATTGTAGGTCCTAGTAGCTCTTCCTTTCTGTTTTTTGTTTGTTTAGGGATTAGCATGTCTTCAGGGAAGGAGCAGTAGCAAAATACGCACTCATCTCTGACAGACTGCTCCTCAGCTTTAGATATTGCCCCACTTCGAGAATCACACAGAAAAAACTAAAGGTATATAATAAATATATATATCACACACATGTATAATCTCTAAAACTTCAATATATTGTAAATCCTGAAATTACATATGAAAGTGAGAGATCACTTTTTGATTCTTCACTTCCAGTATCATTTTAATTTAGAAGAGTCACTTAACTACTGCGGTGATTTTGTGTTAATACCAATGATAACATGAGATTTATGTTTAAAAAAGACCTTCAAAAAAGGACCTATTCTAATACAGATTAAAAAACATGGGTTGATAAGACTGTAGTTAAACTACAATGAAACGTGTAAATCATTAGGACATAGCATTACTAGTAATTTTAATAATAATGGCTTCACTGATAATTTTGTGGCTCACAATAATTTGTTGTGTCTGACAGATTCCATGACAGAACATCATCCTGGGATGATGTTCCTGCAAGGGAACAGTGGTAGTTTTAAGTCATGAAAGGCATCTTCTTCCAATGGGTATAACCTTTGTGAAGCAGAATTTGTCACTGGCAGTTGCCACTTTTTTTTTGGCTCTGGGGGCAGCTTCAGTTTTTGCCCTCTTGGAAGTCAACTCTGGCCCTTTACTGGCCCCTGGCATTTCCTGCAGCGCTGCCTTTTGGGCAGCTTTGTCTTACTGGTCTCTTGTCCTTAAAGCTGTGTTTCTGGTCCTGCTCTGATGGAGAACATAGCTCTCCCAGGGAAATTTTGGCCATGTCAAGCCTGGATTGTATTTGCCAGTAACGTCCACGCTGCTATTTCTTCTGACAACACAGTTTGGGCTTGAAGCTGTGAGTGGAGAGCAGCACTTGCAAACAGAAAACCTAAACAACCTTTCAAGGGTATTTTATGAAGCAATTAGTTTTCAGAAGAGAGCTATTTATCTCTGATTCTGATGTGTTTCACGTGGCTGGCTTATATTTTACCAGCTTCAAGCTGGCAGCCTCAGTGCTGTTTGCACCTGCCTGTGGAAACTTGCCTGGCAAGTCATCAATGCTTTAGAGAGCTTGACAGGTTAAAAAAAAAATAAATTCTGACATATATGAAATCAAGAAACAGGAAGAGAAATGCTTCTGAGGTAAGTAGAATCATAGATTTGTCTAGGTTGGAAGCGGCCTTTAAGAACATCTAGTTCAACCATCAACATAACTTTGATTGAAAAAACCACACAACCAAACATCACTAAAGCATGTCACTAAGCGCTATATCTACCTGTCTTGTAAATACCTCCAGGGATGGTGCCTCAATCACTTTCCTGGGCAGCCTGTTCCAATGCTTAATAGCTCTTTCAGTATAAAATTTTTTCCTAATATCCAATCTGAACCTTGAGGCCATTTTCCTCTTGTCCTATTGCCTGTGACTTGGGAGAAGAGACTGCCCCTCCCATGTCTACTACCTCCTTTCAGGTAGTTGCAGAGAGCAATAAGGTCTCCCCTTAGCCTCCTCTTCTCCAGGCTGAACAACCTCAGCTTGCTCAGCCTCTCCTCATAAGACTTATTCTCCAGACCCTGTACCAGCTTTGTTGCCCTTCTCTAAATCTACCCAAATTTAAAAAAAAAATAAAAATTGCAAGAGCTGTGAAAAACTGAACAAGGGTGCTCTGAGCACCCTTTTCCTAAAATAGACTAATGATTGAATTTCCAGCAGCCAGTGGGATACAGTTTGATTTGGGATGAAAAATATGCTTTGCCATGCAAGGGACAGCCAGAGCAGTGAATGGGATAGCCCTCTCCATGTCTGCCTTTGTGATGGGCAGAGTGGAGGTTGAGGAATTGGGAGGGTCCCTGTCACTAAGGAGGTGACTATGCATCACTGAGGGACAGGGGACACAACACCTGTACGGGAAGGTCAAGCTGTTGTTAATCTACATCAGTTTCTGCAATGAGCTGAAGTTAATTTCTTCTTGTCCTTGATGTCAGACAAGCTGTAGTTATGGGTACCTCAGCAGTCACCATGAGCAGGGCATCTGGTGGATGATGCAGAGAGCCGTTATCATCATACACCTTTCCTTTATGTAACTAATTTTTCTCACAGATAAGGAGAAAAACCACATAAATTCATCAAATCAAACCGTAGAGGCACCAAGCAGCACAACTGCTGATTAAACCTTGCCTCCATTGCAGAATTCAGGCAGAAGAAGACCGATCTCTTTGATCTCAGAAATAAAATCACAAGGGTTCTCCTCTGGTTGGTCCTAAAGTTGCAGGGATCTGCACACCTCAATTAAAACCCTTGGACATGGGGTTGAGCTGGCCAAAGCCAGCTCTACCTCCAGCTGCTGGGGAGAAGGCCGAGCTGTAGGATGGAACAGTGAGGAGGTCTGTGGCGTGAAGCCACGTGGGAAAGGCTAGGCTGCAGGCAGGAGGTGGCTGATGCCGGTTGAGATGGGTGCAACCAACAACGTGAGGGTACAAGAAGAAAACTACCTGATATGAAAAGGTATGAAATCCTAAAGGAAATCTGGTGCTGGAGGGCAGGAGTTTGGTACCACTGGTGACCTGTTGCTGTTGTAGGAAGCAGCAGGGTGGACCCTTAGCCACCTGATTGATGTCCGCTGCTTGTGGGGGCTCTTTGGGTGTCTGCCCTGGGAGTGCCAAGCGTGCTCATATTCGTTCTCCCAGGCCTTGTTGATTTTTATCTACATTAACTTCAAAGCAACAGGTTTTTATGCTTTCAGGTTGAATATATTTTGCATGCAGGGTCTGGACACAGTAAAAAGTACCTGAATGAAGTACCCTGCCCCCGGGCACAGGGCATTTAAGAGCCTGCCTGTTGAAATGTGCTACCCTGGGGCTGGTTTTGCCAGTAAGGGGCAAAAGAAATGACAGGGAAGGAAAAGTTTGCCAATGGCTGCCTAAACAATAAATGCTTATCACTCATATCCTTAAAATGAGTTCTTGCAAAATTTTAGGCAGGGATCAGGAAGCCTGTAGCATGCCAGCTCCTTCTGGCAGGTCACAAGAACCTCCAGGCTGGGGTCAAACCTACTCTGCATAAAAATGAGAGGTTTTTGATTTTCCAATATAGGCTGTGTCCTGGTTTGAGGTAAAATGAACCAATTTTCTGTTTTACAGTTTTACTTTCTTAGCTAGGCCTCTTCTAATTAGCTAAACTCTGAAATTAACAGCACATTGTTCAGAACTGTTCCGTCTCACAGTGATAAAACCTGATTATACCAAGGGATGGTATGCAGAGAGGCCCTTGTTTAGACTTATTGCTGGAAGAACCAAGGTCAGATAATTTTCATCATTTGCCGTTGGAGGGTCCCGCCTGCAAGGAGGAGCGGACAGGACAGGTGACCCAGGACTGACCAACAGGGGTATTCCATCCCATCCGCATCATGCCCTGTATAAAAGCTGAAGGATCAACAGGTCAACGCCCCTTTTTCTGCCCCCTTCTTTGATGGCTGACATCCAAGGAGGACTCTGCCTGTTCGTCTGCCTTTGATCCTTATCCGAGCATTCCTGACTCCAGATCTGGAATCCGGCTCCTGTCGATCACCGAGTCCAGTTTGGGACTTTTCCTGAAGCCTGCTGGTGACATGGTCGTCATCCTGGGAGCTTGATACGGTTTTGTATATACTGTATACTCCCTTTTTCCCTTTTTTCCTAAATTTCCTTTTTATTATATTACTTATATTTTCATTAAAGTAGTTTAGTTTGTTCTAAACACTTGAATCTCTTTAACTCCTTCCTCTCCTCTCTGACCAAAAGGGGGGAGGGGGAACATCTGTCAATCAGGTTTTGGTAAATTTGGCTGAAACCACGACACGCTGCTGTTCCTACTCAGCCTTGTACAACTGTTACACGGTTTATGCAGAAGATTTTTAGTTGTGAATGGTAAAAAAAATCTAATGTAGGACAGCATGCAAACAGAAAAAGCCATAAAGTAACACTGGGACATCTTCAATGGACAAGACACTTGGCTTCTGAAACGTGGGCAAGTACAAAAAATGACACAGTAGCTGCTCCAGGAAACATAAGTGTGCTATAGGGTGTTGTTAGTGATCATCAGTCTTGCAGATTGAGCAGTTTTGAAGAGTCATACCAAGCTAACAGCATGAAAAGACAAAGCTTTGTTTGTTTTTCAGCCCCTCTCTCAAGTGAGGCAACCCTTTCCTAGAAGGAATGACAACAGGGTCGTGTTGTCCCTGTGTGCTGCAGCTCCAGAGCATGAGCCATAGGCTGTAATGGATGAGATACATACAGCGTGGGTGCCTAAAGCATCAGCTGAGTAGTAAAATTGTCCAATGTTGGGAAATCCACCACTTCCCTGGAGAGATTATTCCAATAGCTGATTGTTCTCATGGTGAAGAATTTTCCTTTTGTGTCCAATGATGGATGGGATGAAGCGATACTGGGAATTTTTTTGACAATGATGTCTCCTGTGGCCAGAACCGTGCCTCCTCCTGAGACAAATAGCTCTGTGGCTTTTTCTGGTGATGTGTGCCGGAGCAGACAAGTGAGAAGAAGAATTGGTTTTGGGGTGTGTGCAAACTTTCCAAATACCACTTTTCTTGCAGGAAAGCAGAGACGGAGAGGTATACAAAAAGCTGTGACCTCAGTCAATGCAGTATGTGTAACCATGTTGTGGTTTCAGAAAAAACATAATTTATTGTCGTTCAGACAATTATTCTGAACCCGATGACCCCTCCCCACCCAGGAAAGGGGAATCAGGGAACACAAAGAAACATGAGGATTGACATATAAATAGATTTAATAGAATAAGACTAAATAATTGACAGCAATACTAAGAATCAGTATTAATCCCGACACTGTTATAAGATATACAAGAATTATACTCAGCCAATTCTGTCAGCAGAAGCTGTGCACTCCCAGCAGTGAACAGCAAATGTCAGACTGCCAGTGCAACAGCTTCGGGGCAAAGAAGGCCTCAGGGGTCCGGCACTGGGGCCAAGGAGTGGTCTGGACCACCACCACCAAGGGAGAGCCAGCTATGCAGCAAACTTTTCTAATTTATATTAAATGTGACATTCATGGTATGAAATAATCCTGTTGGCCAGCTTGGGCCAAATGCCCAGCCCTTGCTCCTCCTCCTCCCTGCACCTGGCAAGGCTGGAAAACACTGAGACCTTGAATCTCCCAGAGCCCGCTTGGCCATAAAGTAAATATTTTCATAAACTCAGACACTAGAGTCTTCTAAAAGTGGAATTTTCCCAGCATTAGAAGAAAAGTTAGTCCTGAGCCTCTCAACCCGGGACAAAATGGCACGATGAACCGACTCAACAAATTTAAGTGAGAAGCCCACCCTAAGTTTTTAAATTCTTCCAAGGGTGAGATAAAGGCAAAATCCCTGCCTTCTCAAGCTTATTATAGCACTTCTGCCCATAGTGTTTCCTTGTCAGCAGGCAGGAGGGAGGGGCAAAGTCTATTTAAATACACTTTGGGGGCTGTGGCCTCTCCTTGCCTGTGATGGCTGAGAGGGGACCACACATGGCCACCTGCCTGGAGCTGCCCACCTGTGCGAGGATGCCCATCCTGGGACTGGGGACCTGGCAGGTACCTGCTGGAGCTGGGGACCTCTCCTTGTCCCCATGCCTCTGGTCACACAGGTGACACCAGGAAATTGCTGAGACTTGCGGTAGACTTTTTCAGCCATCTCCCTTCAGGTCAGGAAAATGCAGCATATCCTCTGTGCAGTGTTTCTTGCCTTTTGAAGTATTTCAGGTAATCCAAGTATTTCCACCTGTCCTTCAGGATGTTTTTGAAGTGAGCAGGTAGAAGGAGATTTTTCTTAGCTATGGACAAAAATTACATACTACAAAAGTAAAATTGGTTTGTTTCTTCTTTTTTTTTT
>VZRU01002700.1:64819-88428 GCA_013398155.1 Pedionomus torquatus | reverse complement strand
CCCCCCCGAACATGCTAAATTGAGGCGGTCAGTTACAAGATATCATCACAGTTCAAAAAATGAGCTCTGTGGAAGGTGCTCTGCTTTCAGGCACTCAGACTACCATCAGGCTGTCAGTCTACAGCAGCAGGAGCAATACCCGCTTCCAGCTGTGGCATACAGCCCATCTTCAAATCTTTTCTACTCCATAGGAATTTTCTAGCAACATTCCAATATAATCACAGCTATCAGACTTGAAGTTATTTACAGGATGTTTATAGACGGTGGCAGGCAGGAAGCTGGACTAGATCACAGTAGTCATATAACAGTAAAAAATTCAAAACAAGTTGGAAGCCAGAGATTGAGCATTTGTTTTAGAGATAATAGATCTTTTTCAGCTGCTGTGACTTTAGCAAAGGTAAAGTGACAAAAATTTGGCCAATGTCAGTTATTGGAAAATAAAATACCTTCTATTTTGCAGATCTACAGCTGTACGACTACGATGGCAGTAAGCCTGCTGTTACAAGCTGCTCAAGAAGCACATACCCTAGCTTCACCATTTCACCTACCACAACCCAGATGCCATAAAGGCACTGTTCTAATTGCATCTGCCAGCTGCAAAGAAGTAGCTACAAAGATGACCTCCCTTGCATTTGGTTTTGAGAATTTGAGTCTTCCAGCCTCTTCTGTGGTTTTTGGGTTTTTTTTTGTTTGGTTTTTTTTTTTTTTTGAGTTCAGACTGCTTTACATAGAACCTACTGAAGTAAAAGTGCCAGGACAGGCTAGGGTAAAGACTTGGGCTTTGTTTACTGCTATTGTAAATTCACTTGATTAAAGAAAAGCAATAGTTTTGTTGGTCAGATGACTGCAGCGTGAAAGAGGAAGGGACAAACTGCAACTATCTGCTGAGGAGTTTTATTTGTTCTGTCAGTTCAGGGACCTGCAGCAGTTGGAACGTTCTAGTCTCCAGATTCATCCACATCCTGCATTAATAAGCAAGTGTATAGTGATGGTCACTGAACCCACTCTCTTTTCTGTGGTTGTAAACAACTCATCTGTGTGCTGCTACCTAGCTAGCCTCAGGTACATGCAGTAACAGCGACAGTATCTCCACATACCTTCCAGTGGCACATGGAACATTAGTTACCAATTCCCAGGCTGGAACAATGTCTAATATGAGGAACAAATGTGTAAGAGGTCACAGGTCTAGCACTTCATAGACCTGAAAATACCAAGGATGCCACTTAAAGGCAGAGGAAACATGTCACGCTACAAACAAAATGCTTCAGTAAATTGAGTATCCTCCTAGTGTCAGAGGCTGCATAGACAGACCAGCACCCTGGAGTGGAGTAAGTTTCTTGAAGGACTAGCACCTTCTGTTCTTCTGTATCTACTTCCCCAGCAACATAATCATGAGCTTGCTGTTGGAACTCCAGCAAGAGGTTTGTATTGTTCCCAAATAATTTTCAGTTTCCATCAGCTATGTAGTGGGGCTCTTAAACAGCAGATACATTCTTCTTAGTCAGCAGTGAGATTATCTGTGCCACTGGACTGAACCCAGTAAACAGAAAACACCTTAGCTTAGCATTTTGCCTTTCATAGAATGATAGAATGGTTAGAATTGGAAAAGACCTTGAAGATCATCATGTTCCAACCCCCCTTCCATGGGCAGGGACACCTCCCACTAGACCAGGTTGCTCAAAGCCCCATCCAGCCTGGCCTTAAATACTTCCAGGGATGGGGCATCCACAACCTCCCTGGGCAGCCTGTTCCAGTGCCTCACCACCCTCACAGTAAAGAATTTTTTTCCTAATATCCAATCTAAATCTCCCCTCTTCCAGTTTAAAACCATTACCCCTTCGTCCTATCACTACACTTCCTGACAAAGAGTCCCTCTCCTGCTCTCCTGTAGGCTCCCTTCAGATACTGGAAGGCTGCTATAAGGTCTCCCCAGGGCCTTCTCTTTTCCAGGCTGAACAGCCCCAGCTCTCTCAGTCTGTCTTCATAGGAGAGGTGCTCCATCCCTCTAATCTCTGTATTTTTGCCTTTGTATCACAACATGTTTTCTCATGACTTGAGCTTTTATTGTTCAGTTCATCCATTCTGGTATAGTCAAGCCTTCGTTAAAAGTTCCAAAGGGGATGGGGGAAAAAAACCCACCAAACTGTTATATCCTGTTTTCCCTCTAAAGCATGTACAACATGGTTAAGAAATGATAAGTAAAATTCAGAAGTCTACTGATCGCTGTTGGCATTAGATTAAAAACCTGAGCAGTCTGTCTCATATTGAGTTCAGTATCAGTCAAAAGCAAACTATGAGAAACAAACAGATAGAGAGCCATTCCACAAACTTCTTGCATTCAGTTCTACACAAAAGGTTCTGATCCTTGCCTTCCTCTAGATCTTAAAAGAAGGCTTTGAGAAAGCTGACTAGGATAATCGATGCCTAGGAATAATTTACATAAGCAGCAACTGAGTAGACTAGGACTCTCACTGACCTGACACCAGTGCAGGAAGCTATGCCAGAAGTTCACTAAACCTGGAGCAGCTTGGAAAACACATCTGGATGTAGATCAGCTGCTATCTCATCCACTGTAAAAGCCAGCAGCAGCTAGTCTAGTAAGAAACAAGCTCCCCCCCCAAAAAAGATAGCGATGCTTCACAAGGTATGTGGCTGTGAAAAACCATTCCCTTGGAATGTAACAGATTGACAAGCTCATCAAACAAGAAAGTTAACTGATGGCTGTTAAACACAAGAGATCTTAAACTGCTGTCAGAATATTTTAAGACCATGCCGCTACAATACTCAACTTAGACATCTTTAATAACTTTTTCTGGCCACAGTTGGAGACAGGATGTTGCTACACTAGGGAGATGAGCAGCTATCAGCTGGTTTGCGATCAGGTTTATTTAAGTTCAAAAAAAAAAAGATAAAGTATATTCAACTTTTTTTTTTCCCAAGTTAAGGAAAAAAAAAAAAAGATCTTGTTTTGCAAATATTTATACTAATGGTCACGTACCACGCACTTCAACAAATTAAAATGCCAAGCCAACACAGCCTATGAAAGTTTTAAGAGTTGCCCATCAGCTTAAATAAGCAAGGTCTCACCAGAATAAGGCAGGGCTCTGTACTTTTTCAAGTGACCAAGAACTGGCCATATTAAATTATTAAGAAGATACTATCATTTGTTCTGTGTCCAAATAAAGCAAGAGACTCAGTATTTCTAGTTCTATCTTCAACATAGTTAATACAGATGAAGAATCCAAGTATAGGATTTTCTTTTCCTGTTCTGAGTAATGGTTTCCCGTGTCCCAGATTTCACAACTCCGCGCAAGTGTTACACTTGTGAGCTCAACAAGAGGAGAGATCCTGCCTCCTCTTCCTCAGGGAGAAACAGAGACCAAGTTACAGAGCATCATATGAAGAGTGATTCTATCCAGGCAGGCTTGTGTACTAATGTTCCATTATCAGAAGTCAAGGCATTTTCTCCCAAAGGAATATCAAGTGCAACATGAAGCACACTGTGCTTTTACAATTATTTGTGGTATCCTACCTTCAACCAGCAAGACGTCAATTCCAGCTGCTTCTTACGTTCTAAAAAAAACCAAACACCTCTCCTGCCTTCTCCCATGAGACAATTGCCATTTGCTCTACACATTTTCCTTGATAAATCAATCCATCATTATTCTTTGCTACTATGGACATAAGTCTTTCATGGCTGTACCAGAGCAAAGTCTGCTACTCTAGTATCATTTAAAGCAGTGAGTGCAGCTGCAAGCGAAAGACTTTGAGTACAAGTACTGATCCTACCAATAAGACAGAAAAACCATGTTCTCAGTAATCTTTCTGGTAAACTGGAGTCCACTCTTCCTAGAGTGTGCTACAGTATCACAGTAGCTTAACTGCTGCAGCAGAGTCCTGAGAAAGCCTAGTAAGAGGCCAACAAGGTGGAGCTGAACGACAAGTTCTTAAATCAAAAACACAAAACAAAAAACAACCACTTTTCATTGGAAGAGCTACAAGGTTGTATGTCCTTAAAAATTTCTTTGATCAGAAACTCAGAGATCCGTCAAATCACAATACAAAAACAAATGCTGTGAACAGTTACAGCAGGAAGAGCTCAGTTAACAGGAATGCTAGGCTCCAGATATCTAATTCTTTGATCTTTCCACTTTACCTTTTACGAGATGAAAGGAATTGTAGGCAGAGAGCACGGCAAAAGTATGGGGGTACAACAGCCGTTTATTTTACCACAACAATCCCGAGATCAACCCAGATTAAATGGAGATTTAGCTAGAAGACTGGCTCTTTCTCTATCTTAACTTTATTTCATTATGTCTGGTCCTGAAGAAATCCAAAAATCATTATGCATGCCAGGGTTTTCTAGTGCTTCCTCCCCACCTCTTATCCTTTCTAAGAACAGCCTGCCTTCTGTTCAAGCTTAGGTATCACTGCCCCTTCACTCAGGTGGTGTTTTTCCTCTATTCCTGCTCTCATATTTGAGCAGGCATCCAAGCCCTCCGCTGGTTAAGTGCTGCACTGTGTCCCAGAATGACCCTTACCAAATTCTTTCCCACTAAGTCATCCAGCAATATACAGAGAGCGCCTGTTACAATACCACTCCACCCTGAGTGCTAGCCTAGTGCTTCCTTCTGCTGCTGAGCAGTCTGCCTGACAAATCTTCTCCTGTAAAATTCCTACTCCAAGAATGGAAAGTTTCAGGCAAAAACTTTCATAAAGTTACAGTGAAATGAAAACAGGGGAAATTAACAGAACTTGATGTATTATTTTGGAAACCCTGACCCTCAATGTAACTTTTAGCCAGAACACACACTTCTTACAAAAATGTTGTTTCTAAGCAAGTCAACATCACCCCAAGCAGTTTTCTGTCACAGCTCAGACTGATTTAAGGAAATTAGCTGCTCTGCTTTTTTAGATGCCTTCAGGCATTTATCACATTCTAGATATACAAAAACACTTGTACAGCTGAAGCTTTTTTATCTGCTTTTAAGCCCAGAATTTAAGATGATTAAAATCAATTTATGTTAGGAGAATCAGGATTAGAGGAGAATACTGCTTGAAGTCAGACATTGACTCTCTCCTCCCTCCGTGTGTTGTAAATTAACTCAATCTTGTTTGTTCAGCCTACTGTAAATTATTCTGACCAAAAATAAATTGCATGTAAAGTCTGCCATCAGCATTAGTAGAAAGATTCAAAAGAAGCATTTGAAGATAATAAAATCTGCTTTCTCTGTAACGAACAGTGTTTATTCGGAAAGAAAAAAAAAATTTTTATGACTCCTTAGCACCTTTTTATCAGTACCAGGAAGCTAAAGTCTTTGCAAATAGCTTGAGAACAACTGCCTTTACAGTACATTTTAATCTGACTGAGTTCCCTTTAAGGTACACTATGCTACGCAGTCACGGAATCAGAATCCTACCTTATGTTTATCACTTAGGAGTGGCTATGCCTTAACAGTTCTGGTGTTTCCCTTCTTTCGTCTGTTCAGGAAGAATTCCCTTTCTGCCAGGCCCGCACAACCTCGTTCAGAGGACAGTTCTTAATAATTAAGACCTTGGAAAAAAAGTTACAAGGTCATGCAAGAAAGTGACCCAACACCGGCCACTGTTTTTGCAAGTGCCTAAACACATTTTTTAAGTACTCTTTAGCAACTCTCAAGGTGGCAAAAAACTTTCAAACCTATTACTAGCAAGTATTGTGAAAAACATAAAAAAATCAAAGGACAAGCATGTCACATGGCAAATTTTGGATATAAGCTTATTTTTTTGTCCTCCCAGAACAAGTTTTCTGATCTGCTAGTTCATGACACAGGATTTTCTTGGAAACCTACTTTTACTATATTTGCAAGTTGTAGCTTGTACGAGCTCAGCATTCTTTCCTGCATCATGTGTTGCCTGCCAAGAAAGAACAAGCTTTCTACTCCTTACTAAAAGAATCCCATAGGATGCTGTGTAGGCTTCATGTCTTCAAAGGAGTGACTTTTCTACTAGCCAAAGTATATATACTATGTATACTGGCAGTATAAGTAAAATAAAGACTGATTTAAACATTAATATATTAGCTGTCAGACATATCAGAAGATTTCTAGAGAGGCTCAAACACTCAACAGCCACCACAGGTTCATCACATTCGGGAGTTCCACAAGTGCACTAGCATAAGAACATCAGATAGCCAGCAGGTCATGCATAAGAAGTTAACATCAACACCAGATGATTTCTTGGGGGACAGCAATTTTACTTGCTTTTGGGTGATCTCTAGAGACAGCTGATATAATACAGCTAACTCCAGCATTACTACTAAGAGCATTGCTGAAATAACCATCTCATTACACACAATAATGAAACTTGTATTTTATTATAAGTAATACCATCTTTTCTATCACCAAGAAACCAGGACCTGTACACTTTTCAAAGAGCTACCCATGTAGAAACCATTGTACTTAGAAATCAATTTGTACTTCCAATTAGAGGAAAAAAGCATGGAGTGTTACAAAGAAACAAAACCAAAACCAAGAATAATCAGAAAAAACAGGCCTAATTAATTAGGTAAAATCTGCCAATATCCTGGTCTTTCCAGGCAACAATAGTCACTATCTCCACTCTGCAGTTGTCCAAAATAAAATGACTGCTTGCTCCAACTTTCAATGTTTTTTGCTTACCAATTGCAGACATGTAGTTCGACAAAGAATCTACTAGTCTACACACTGTGCTCTTCAGAGCCATTTTAGCATTTCCTTCTTCCAGAAAAAGAAAAGAAAACAAAGTCACCAAGTACATATACTGCATCTTTGCAGGGAAAAAAAGAGGCAAAAAAAAAGGCAGGGAGAAGGTGTCTGATGCAGTGAGAAAGCAATGTAGACAACTCATAGGCAACAGCAGAAGCATCTGAGAATTCTAGAGAAAGGCAGGAAATCATCTTCAGTATTCTGCATTGAAAGGGTAGTCCTTGTGAGTCTTGCACCTGAAGGAAATCAAAGAGGGAAGATAATCACACATCTGAAAGATACTATATGCAGCTGTAATCACTGCAAAAAGCCACCAGGAAAGGAGCTGAACCCTATGAAAGCAGAGTCAATTTTTGTTTCCCTTGGTGACACACTGCATTTGTAAAAAGATCAAGTGCTTTCTGCTCTGCAGTCTCTCAGCATTTCAAGCTATGCAACTCAAGTGCTGTGTTGACAACTAATTAAAGATTTCACTGTTTACTGCCAGAAAGACCTTTTTTGCAACCTTCCTGAGATCCTGTATGTAGCTTTAGGCTTCCAAGTTGCAAGTCTTCAAGTTGGGTTGGTTTTGGAGGGGGGGAGCAGGGGGGTTGGGTTTTTCGGGTTTTTTTTTTTTTTTTTTGAACATTCACCCATGTTCCCAACCACTTCCAAAGAACATGCAGTCAGTTTAAACATATCTAAGGAACAAAATACCACAAGCAAATTTAATTAAGAATTTGAGTCTGCACTATGCTCACTTCTCCAATGTAGACAAGATTTTTTTGAATAAGAAGCCTCCTGCTGCTATTCCAATTACAAAAGATTTCTTGGAGAACAAACTGAAAATGAAAGTTTGCTTTATGCTCATCATGATTTGGTTTGTAACGCAAACATTTAAAATCTTACTCTGAAAAGTTATTGAGTATGACCTCTCTGGAAACTGAGCTTACTTATCCTGAATTTCAACCCAGACTACTATTACTGACAACAACTGAATACTGATTACTGACATACTGATAACAACTTGAAGAAAAATACTGCTACCACTTACGTGCTCATTGCACAGGCTCTCCAGTTTCTATTAAAGCTGAGAATGGTTGCCATCTCCTCCTTAGTCAATTCAAAGTCAAACACCTAACAACAGAACACAGCTGGAGATCACCTCTTTGAACAAACCAAAGATTACAAGAAAACAAATTGAAAAAAAAAATATCAAAAAATTAGGTAAGTAGTCCACAGTGCAAGGGTGCTTGTTAGAAGTGACTGCTTCATGAAGGAGGGAAAGGAAGAAGGCTGCGGTCTCAAATTCTGAGACTCCTCTAGCTGCAGAAGGGGCAGGAGTTAAGCAGGAATAGGCAAAAAAAAGAAGTCTGAAGTTACAGTTACATGTGCCAGTTGTTTTAAGAAATCTAGAAAGTACTCCATTTTGCAGAATGCCTCCATCCTTCATTTGTGAAAGCTGCATTTACACATTCAAGGCTTTCATAATCCACCTAATGCAACTGTCCCCCAAAATCCTTATTCTGGTTTCAGTCAAGGCCCACTGAATTAAGAGCAGTGATGTGGTTTCTGGACACTAGGACTATTTTCTCAGTAGAGCTTGCTTTACATAAGTCTTGTGGTGTGCTCCTGCATGTGGGCCCCAAGCAAGCTCTGTCAGGTGACTCACCCACATGGCATGGAAGTGAAAGGACTCTATAACATGACTGTTAATATTATCAGCATCATATTTCCGAAAAGCTTTGCTCATTCCTGCTCTCCAACCATAACCTTAAGTTTAACCCTCAGTAGACCATAGGTAAGCAAAGAGGAAAAGCCCAGTCCTCTTGTCTGAGGACTTGGAAAAGGTGAGAAATGATTGCTGCTCTGCAAGGGGAAAGAATGCCACCCCCAAAAATGCCATGCACTCAGCTCCCTCATAATTGCTCCTTGGTCTGCAAAAGGAAAACAGGCTGGCCCTGAATGTGCCATGCACCCAGCTCCCTCAATCACTCACCTTGAAGTTCTCCACAATGCGCTGTGGTGTGACAGACTTGGGAATCACAATCACATTTCTCTGGATGTGGAACCGAATGAGAACCTGCAAGAAGCATATCACCAAGTCAGAGAGAGGACAGGTTTTGTTCTATGGCAAGTAGAGACTGTTCCAACAGTTGTTCACTGAAAATTGTATAATTCAGCAGAATTAATTTATTTCTCCAGAGCTGCATTTCAAATCATAACCAAGTTCCAAGCAGCACTTTCTGAAGTGAAAACAGAAGTGGTAGAGTCCCATAGTGGCAACCTCCCTTCTCAACTAGTCTTCCAGTCTAGTGATACTCTGTTTTCTCCTTCCCACAGACTTTCAGCAGGCTATACAAGGCTCCACTTCTCTGCAACAGGACTTGAGATTGTAGGAGCAAAGTATTACAGCATCTAAAGACAGGTCAAGAAAAACACTTCCGCGATAATAGTCTAAGAGCCCACGCAAGCTTGTGTTGATGGCCACATGGTAAGCAAAACTGTGTTGCTACTTAACATCACAGAGGATCACCACAGCTGTCAGGGAATGAAGAGTCAGCATGTCATTTACTTTGTTATTAGCTATCCCTAGTGCTGTACAGGGAGGGGTACCCACGGTCCAGCCCCTACATACCTGTGCTGGTGTTTTGTTGTGTTTGGCTGCAATCTCTTTGATCTTGGGCTCATCCAGAAGGGAGGGATCCTCTGGCTTAGCCCTACACAAGGGAAAGAAGATCAGTGGCAAAAACCTTCATAGATCCAACCTAGCAGAGATCATATCTGGATGGACAGTTAACAGTGCATTTGTAGTCTCAAAGTTTCAAGCACAATCCATGCCAACTCCCTTGCACAGCACAAAGCAATCTCACCATGGTCTGTCAGGAGAGCCAAGGGGACTGTACGCTGTCACAGCAATCCCTTTAGATTGACAGTACTTGATCAGTTTCTCCTGGGTAAGGTATGGATGACATTCCACCTGCCAATGTAAGAATATAGAGGTTGACAGCAATTTAACAGCTGTAATGTTCCAGAGATAAATGTTTATTTAAATCAAAGGCTGATTTTTATTCTTAACTTAGAATCTGTGTGATATTACACAGCCTTATTTTCTATGTTCTGCCACCCCTTTCTACTATTTGTAATAGTTCTCCTTGCACTGAAGGATCCAAGGACTCTAACACCACTCCTTGAAACTTTCCCAATCCATATAATCTCCAACATACGGCATGAGCAGCTACACAATTGCTTAAGCAGGACAGTTCAATAAAGTACACAAAGAAGAGAACTGTAAAATCCTAACAACAGGAGAGCAGACCAGTAGGTACAGAGTTCTCTGTTCATCCTTAGTTAAGCATATTTTTATTTTTATTTTAATAACTACCATATTAACTTCAATACCAGTACTGTTTCACTCATTACTATTTGCATGGTGTCAATATTCACACTGAGTACCTCCAGTCCGCAAATAGCAAGAACGCCCGACTGCTACAGTCCATTACAGAGTTTTTTAGAAACAGAGATGTACTTGCCAAGAATTTCCATAAGAATACCTACATAACAAGAGTACAGACTCCCTAACAGTGGATCTGTATTCTGGCAAGCTAAGGTACATGTTTACAGTACAGAACAGGAACTACTCCTGTGTCAGTGGGCAGCAACTGAACATGAACATTTGATATTTTGCCCAAAGAGGAACTTTAAGTGTAGTTACACACCAGGGAGCACTACTTCCCTTTCAGCAGGCAACATCAAGAACTTTGACTATGTTGTCATTTGAGACTTCTGCTGCATTTCAAGGCAAGTCCCTGGAAACTTGTGCTACTGGCAAGTGGGGTGAGAGAGTGCAAAACAGAGTCAGTTTACAGCCTCAAGTGTTTTATTTGTATTTCTAGCTGGCTGCTGTTATCAGAAGCCTGCTGCTCCCTTTCTGGGGTATGCTGGAGTATTCGACAACAGGACACAACTCAGTTTTTGGGGCAGAGTATGCCTATTTATTTTGCTTCAGCAGCTCCAGAAACACAGCTGCTCAGGAGTAACAGACAATCTAGTTATTTTCTCAGCTATTCATTAGGTATAGTTTATGTGATAGGAGCCAGGCAAAGTCATCCTTACCTGTCCCGTGGCACACAAGCTGAAAATTGGAGCTACATTATCTAGTGTTATGTTTGAACTGAGATGAAAAGTCCATAATGTGCATTTAAACAAGGATCTTAAGCTATTGCAATCCACACTGTGGAAGTACTTAAGAGTCATATTTCCTTACTGAGCTAAGTACTAGTATCATTGTAATGTAATTACTACCTTGCCAAATTAATTTCTCTCCATATATGAAACCGATGTGCATACTGACTGCATTTGCATTAGGAATGACACCAAATACAGGGCATTGCACCAGAACATCTGCACGAAGAGTGTTTTCAGGAAGCATCATCACTATTAGACCAACTGATGTTAATAACAGACAAGATTTCAGGCTTTCAAGCACTTCTTCAAAAGCAATAAGCTTTGAAGGACAGGGACCAAAGACCTATTGTTCTGAGCATAACATGATTATAGTAATAAGAGAGTTTGAGAACACTTCAAAGTGAGAGACAGGAGGTCAGCAGCCTTGATGAGAGAGGCAAAGGTAATTATCAACCACAGTGATAGTGGCAATAAGGTGTGGCAGATATCAAAAGATACAAGACATCACAGATGGAGATATAACTAGCCTAAAAAATACATTGGGACTGATAAAGAGACACAGTAGAGAATTATGAATTTTGCATTTGTTAGAGTATTTCAGTTTTATATTGAATAGACTTCCAGAGAGTTAAAAGGTGTTAAAATCCTTTTTCAGTAGGTATACTATAGTAGCTCAAGCTACCACAAATTAACCAGTTCCTGTAGTCAGGTATCAATAACTGAGACTGCAGTCCTTCAAACACCATCATAATCAAGGACAAGCCTAAATAGTCCTCTTCAAAAACTTGTGCCAGCCTATAATCTTGTCAAGTCTGCAGGTGATGCCAAACTGGGGAAGGACTAGTCAACATACTCCAGGGCAGGGCTGCCACTTCAGAGTGACCTACTCAGGCAGAAGAAACAACAGAAGTCTTACCAAGTTCAGTGCTGCATACAAAGCCCTGCACCTGGAAAGGAAAAAACCCTGGCAATAACAGGCTGGAGCCTGGCTACCTGGAAAGTAACTATGCTAGAAATAACCCCGGGCCACAGTAGGCTGAGCTGAACATGAGCCAGTAGTGAGCCCTGACAGCAGGAGAACTGCCAGTATGTTGTGGGAAGTGATCATCTGCCTCTACTCAGCACTTATTAGACCACCTTCATAATACCATATCCAGTTTTCCCCCTTCCCAGTCCCCTCAGTAGAAAGTATTGACAGACTGTCACAAATTCAGTAGCAGGCCACCAGGATGGCTGAGAACCTGCTGTATTGGGAAAAGCTGAGGGAGCTAGACTTGTTGAGTTTGGAGAAGGGAAGGCTCCATGTCTTCTAGCAGCAGCTTTTCAGTATCTGAAAGAAGGTCATCCAAAAGCCAAGCCAAGCTCTTCAGTGGTGCATGGCGAGAGGAAAAGAGACAACAGGCATAAATTAAAACAAGAGAGAATGAGACTGGATGTAGAAAAACTCATTCCCTCCCCCATGCATCCAAGGTACAGGGCGTTAGGCAGTACAGAACACTGTCTAGAGAAGCTGTGCAGTCTCCATGCTTGCACATTTTCAAGAAAGCCCTTGGCAACTTAGCCTGATTTGACAGCTGATGCTGGTCTGACCTGTGAATTATAGCAGCTTATCTCTCAAGGTCCCCTGCCATCTGAATTACCCTAAAATTTTATTTGAGTGCTGTCTATATACCTGGACACTTCTACTCTATGGCCTACTTTGCAAGTCCATTTCCTCCTTCCTCCCAACCCTCATTAAGTCTGTAATCAGTCCATAAAACATGTTCCTGTTCAGTTCCCACAGTTATCAGCAACAGGAACTGGCCTATCCACAGGAGAGTCACAACAAGATTATCCAATTCTCTATTAGGTCCTCATATATATACGAAGTTTTACTCTACTACAAGGAAGTCTCCCCCCTGCCTCAACTCCCCCATAAAGAGAGGTATTCTGGAGCTAATCCTTGCCAAGTTTCCAAGCAGTACTGCTGAAAGTCCATACAAACCCAGTATCTTGTGCATCCAGAAACAGTTAAAGGATGCAACTGAGACAACATACTGTGTCTGTTCCATTCGCTCTTTCCATAATCCCACTTCATAATAAGATCTTAGTAATTTTTGAAGTGGAAAAAACAGCAACAAAAACACTCAAACATTTGCCTGCAGTCCCTTTACGACTTACCTGGTTATTTGCAGGCTTGTATTTCAGTCCCGACTTGTTTAAGATTCTTTCAATCTGCTCATGGTTGAAGTTGGAGATTCCAATTGCTTTTACCAGACCAGCATCCACCAGCTCTTCCATGGCCTAACAAAGAGAAAAGTCAGCATCTCGTTTATGTGACAGGGGCTGAAGAAAATGTTCCTCCTGACATGGCTTATTTCCTTTATGAGAAGCACAAAATAAGCATTTTCAGTGTTCAAGTCTCAGGTAAACAACAACAGAACACTAGTATATTTGTGCCACATCTCCCATTTCACCAGGTCTCAAGGACTCATTCTTTGAAACTGTGGAAATTCACAGCAAATTAGAAGTGGAAAATACTTAACAATCAACTACTGTACCAGTGACTTCTTCTGAGTAGTTCTACATGTACAGCACAATTTATACTGCCTAAGGAAGAGACTGCTGAGAGCAGAAAAATTATGTTCTCCTGCTGCAGCTAAACTTACCTCCCACGTATGCAGAATATCTGTGTTGCTGGGTATTGACATGCCTTTGTCATCTGTGGGAAACAGCTCCTCCCCTGCCTGTCAGTGAGAAAGAAAGTGCTTGAAACACTCTTTGGTGGGAAATCAGGCTAACATCAGAGGAAGGCCATAATACTACAAGCTTCTACTGCAGAACATACATATGTAGATAAGTATTAGTATTAGATAGTACTAATGCTTATTATCTACATTCTTCAGCCTTTTCTTTTGCTTTTGCAAGGGATTGTTATTTTTATCCACAGCTGTCCCAGTAAATACAAGTACTTCTGCTGGACAACATTCCCTGGCTCATCAAAATACATATAGGTGAAACATAACTCTTCCCTTATAGAGTTACAGCCAGTTCACTAGTTTACTTTCTGTATTAAAAGCTCTTATGCAGACGTAATGAAGTGTTTTGTTAAAATGCGTACTAAGAACCCACATCGGACCTGGAACATGTCCAGTCTAAGTTGGACCAGATCTGCTGACAGGTCTTCCATAGGGAGATTCATTGTTTAAGTTGCTGGCATAGGGAATGCTAAAACAGCCTGAGTCCCAGCTGGGACTACATGCGAGGTATCAGCTTTATTCTACACCAGTCATTTTCTACTGATACATTTTAATACCACAACACATTTTCACTTTGATAGTTCTGTCCACGTGAACTGATTTTTAAAACACAGATGTTATGAAAAACAGTTGCAGCAAGTAGAGCCTGATCAAAACCTCCTTTCTAACAGAAACACTAAGCTTACAAATATTCAAACTGAGAAAGTCTCAGCTCCTTTGCATGCAGCCAGTAAAAGCATTAGGAACTAGAGAGTTTCACCTTTTGAAATCCAAGGTAGGTGGAACACTAAAGCTCCTACAGCAAAGGTGTAAGTTCAATCTGTACTGTATTAAAGGACTCAGTGATTAAAAACAGTAATGAAAGACAGAAACATTCTCTTGTTTTGTGATTCTGTAACATGCAGAGGAAAATTTCTGTCAGGCAGCAAAGCACAGCCTTCCTTCCCACAAGGAGGGCATCACATCATTGTCAGTTGAGCATACTTTGCATTTGTAGAAGACAACACACAGTCAATAATCAAAAAGAGCACAATATACCTTAGATTTGCAGCCAGGAAGCTCAGTCCTAGTTTAAGGTCAATCTCTGCCACAATCAAAAGGGCAGAGGATGCTATGCAAGCAGGAATCTCAGAGGTAGGGATGAACAGCCTTGCTCGCATGGCCAAAGTTATGCTGAACAGCAGAGCGGGTATACAACAGACACAAGATGATCTGTGCCAGTTTGAGCAATTACTAGACTGTAAAGCCACACAGCTCTTCAAAACTGCCAATCACACCAAACAAGTCCAAAGGCATTGCTTTTACCATACTTTAAAACCAAGAGGCCAGTGGATGAGGTAGAGATCCAGGTAATCCAACTTCAGGGCAGTAAGAGTCTTCTGGCAGGCTCCCTTCACCAGAGGCTTGTCATGGAACGTGCACCACAGCTAGACAAAAAAAAAATTCCAAGGCACACCATGACTTCCTAGGTTAAGCTTCTTCAGACCCCTCTGTCCTGTTCAGGAGAGTCTGCCCTTTGGAAGAAATGGGGATCTAAGATTCACTGATGTTCAAACAAGGCTTGCTCTGCAAGCAAGACTGGTCTGTGACACTGAAGGCAGTATGTGCAGTGGCAACACATGACTGAATGGTATCATGGCAGACAGAAATAGTAGTCTCGTTTCATTAATCATGACTTCATTTAAAAACCATATACCAGAAGGTCAGATACTGCAAGAAAAGCAGCATAACTTCACGCCAGGAAAAGCTTGAAGTATTACCCATGAAAGCAGCACATACTCTGCATAACTCTCCACACAGCATGAAGCAATATAGGAAGTCTCATGAGTGGCCTCAGTGTTGTTTGAGCTGTTCCATACTTCACCATAGAGTAGGAAAATAAAGAACTGGGGAGGGGGGGAAGGGAGGATACTATAAAAAAAAACCACGTTTCCTGGGATCCTGTATCACCAGATCCATACCTTACTGACAACAAAGAGGTCCTCTCGTTTCACAACGCCTTCCTTGATTTTTTGCTGGATCCCATCCCCAACTTCATTTTCATTTTGATACACGTAGGCACAGTCAAAGTGACGGTACCCAGCATCAATAGCAGCCATCACTGCAGCTGTTACTTTCCCAGGTGGGGACTGGAAAAATAATAACCAAGAGACTGTGATCAATACATATCAAAGCCCTTCTTCCTAGCAAGATCAGGAAAGCCACCCCACTCGAAGCTATCCCTAATTCAAATAAAGCAAAAAAGCAAAACAGAAGAGCCACTGACAGCATTAAGAAGACTCTCGGGCTTTCCCTGCAGCATTCTTGGAGCGTACATACATCTTGAATATAGGCTCCTGAGCTTAAAGCCACCTCCAGCCGACCCTCCGTGACTCCGCTCCACTCCCGGGCAGGGCTCAGCCCAACAATTATGCCAATTTATGTCGAGACGAGGCCCAACGGCGGGACCGTTCTTTGCAGCCGGGCCGGGGCCGAGGCCTCCGCCCCTCCCCGTACCACCGTTCGGGAGAGAAGCCCTCCGCAGCTGTCAGCCGGGGCTGGGGTAAGCTCAACCCCGCGGAAGGGCCTGGGCCCAAGCCCCCACGACCCTCGGAGCCACTGCACCTAGAGAGGAACCCTTGGCCGGGATGCCGGTGGCGCCGGCAGCGCTGCGCCCAGGATGGCGGTGGGGACGGGCCTCGACCCAGGCCGAGACCCGACGCAGGCGGACACCACCGCGCTCGCAGGGCCTGGGCCGCCCCCCCATTGCCTGGGAAAGGGCGCCCGTCCTGGGTACGAGCTGGGCCGGGGCCCTGCTGCGCACAGCCAGCCTCAGCCGCTTTCCCGCCGCCAGCGGTGGGTAGGGGCACCGCCGCAAACCCCGTTACCTTCCATGTGCCCAGCCCCAGGATTGGCATCTTGGCCCCGGTGTTCAGCTGCACGTAAGTCGCCATGGCCACCACACGCACCCAGAACACCAACACCGCAGCAGCTGCCGACCCAGCGCCTTTAATAGCGGCGGGGTCCGGCCTGCCCCGCCCCGGCGCTGAGGAAGGGGGAGGGAGGGCGGATGGCGGAGCGGCGTCGGCGTCGTGCCCCGGCGGGGCCGTGGGTTTTGCGTGGGCTGTGGTGGGGGTCTGAAGTCGGCCGTGTCCGCAAGCCCCCCGTGTTGCGGCGGACGCTGCTTGACCCGGGGCTGCGGTTCTCGGCTGCGCCTCCGCACCCGCCCGGTGGCCCTCCCTCCCTTCCGCAGCGACCTTGTCCCTTTATGTCACACCTTTGCCCGTCCCTGGGATGGGGACGGCGGAGGGGACGCGATGCAGATGGTGTCACCTTGCACCCTGAGAGCGCTGTGTGTGTGTTGCATCCCTCGGGTGGAATCCTTTGCTGGAGCAGCGTGTCCCCACTTGTGACAGGGAAGATGTCTTGGGGCTGGTCCCCCTTGTCACAGCCTTGTGGCCCTGGGTGCTGATAGAGAGAGGTGGCTGGAGAAACCTCGGTGCGGCTGGCTTGAGAGGGTGGGGAGAACCTACTCCCCACGCCAAATGGGACAAATGCAGCTTCCACTTCAAGGTGGGGGGTGAGCTATGGTTTGGGAGTAACTCAGCATAGAGCAAGTTTAAAAAAAAAAGAGCTTTAGTTTGCACGTTGGGAGAGGTTTTTTTTAAAGTGTTTTGAAAGTGGCAGAAGAGGGGCCGTGACTTTTTAGTCTAACGTAAGGATCAAGTCGTCCCTCTGTCCTTCGGGAGGTGCTGAGGGCACTTTGGAATAAAATGCACGATTGTAATCATATGTGGTAGGTGGCCGGTAATCTCACATCCGAAACTGGCTCCGATGTTTTTTGCAGACAAACGGACGCTGTTCTGCTGCAGAGGTCGCAAGCCCAGTGGAAAAAACCCAACTTGCCTGGGAGGCTTTGCTGCTTGCTTACAACGTGGAGAAGTGTCTTCAGGTGAGAGCGGTTGCTGCAGGTGCCTCTCCTAGGGCAGAGGCCCCTGCTCTCCCTGCAGCTTGCTATTATTTTCTTTTTTTTTTGCTCCATTTAACTACAGACGGGCAAGGTAATTGGTTTTCCTCTTTAATGTCCCTCCTGTTTTGTGTCAGTGACATCAGCCGTCCCCGGAGGGATGTGATGTGTTTTCACTCAGATCACAAAACTGTTGCATAACCTCGGTGCTTATCTCTTACTGTTGGGGTTCAGTTTTCCCTGGCAGTTTCTTGTCGAAGAGGTGTTCTCCATCTCCTCACCACCAAGCGGCTTCAGGCGGGAGTTCTGTATTTTGGTTTTGCTGTTGGCTCCCTTGAGTGGGAGACTTTCCCCTGGCAGCTGTGAGGCACGTCAGCTTTCTGCTGTTGACCTCCTCTGAAGGCCTGGCAGGGGCCATCTCATGGCAGCAGGGCCTTGAGGGAAGAAGAAGTGCTGCAGGTGACAGTGGGTGACAGCCAACCTGGTAATTCTTGCGTAGTGTCCTTGATAACATGACTGGCTGTTTCTTTACAGTGGTGCTGGTGACCAGGAACTGCAAGAGGGAGGAAAGTTTTTCCTTTTAGATTTCTTTTTTTTTCTCTTGACCCGTGATCGAGGTTTTGCACTGAAACAGGATGTGTTTTATCATGAGTTTTTTGGTTTGTTCTGCTGACTTTGCATTTAGCCCCTGTAGTTTCACAGGTTGTGACTTTAGGTCCAAACTAACAGAAACGAGTATGTCCTTGTTGGAGTCAGTCTTTACTGGCAGAGACCCTGTGGCTTGCTGAAAAAGCCCAAAGGCTTTTTTTTCTTTTTGCCACCAAAGGAGGTGACAGAGTGACAAGATGCAATCACCTCAACTGAGAAGGGGGAGAGCTGTTGGGCTTTGCAGCTTTAGGGGTGCAGACAGACACAGGCATAGCTAAAGCCAGGTGAGGTGAGGGCATGCAGGTTTCAAGCTCAAATCCCTAATAAGGGCAGTGGCAATTTCTGCCTTGCTTGGAGCCCTTAAAAAAGCAGATTTATCTTGCTCCATTTCAACCCCCCGGGTGCCAGGAGGCAGATCTGAGGGTGTTGGCTGGACTCTACTGTAGAAGACCTTAGCCTCTTCCTCACTTTGAGCTCAGATCAAGCCAGGACCAAATATTGGAGAATCTCCTGTCTTCTCAGAATTGATGAAGCTTTTTGTCTTCACACCGCTATTTGTCCAATAATCCCATGTCTGCTTAAAAAACATGGAAGAAGGAGGGTGGCAGCTCACCCCAGAGGGGCTGGCTGCTGAGGAGCCTGGGTCAACCCCAGCAGGCAGTGGCAGCCCTGGGGACAGCAGGAAGCAGTGAAAGGGAGTAAGCAGGGCTGAGGGGTAAAGGGAAGTTCAGGCAGCCAGAGCAGCCCTCTGAGCTGCCCTCACTTCAGGGGAGGGGTTGGGATGGACCAGGCATGATGGGGAAAGCAGAGAGAGGAGCACAGGGAAGGGATTGGTTAGACAGAGGCTGGGGAAGGGGGAGAAAAGCATTTACTAAAGTTTGGTTTTCTGTCTTATTTTTTTCCCTGTTCAGTACCTGATTCAGTGAAATGAAGTTTGTATTAATTGGCCATAAATCAGCTTAGATTGCCCTGAGATGAGACTGGTTTGCCTGGGATGGTACCCATTGGAGAATGCCTGGGATGTCCAGCTCTGTGCTGGCATGTAATGAGAGGGACTCTGGAAGGAGTTGTGAGCCTGATCCTGGGAATATGCAGGGAAGCGGTACAGCCAGTGTTTGTCTACGGGTGAGTGCAGACAGTGTGCGAACAGCTGAGGAAAAGTGAGATCTAAGGAAACCGTTGCTGGGTGGGAAGGTGATTGGGAAGAGGCAAGCAGGCCCTTCCTCCAAACCTGTGCCCCAGCACAGTGGCCTGGTGCATTTGGGATCCAGAAGCACTGGCTGGGGAGCTGCAGGGGGGTTGGCTGTGAAACATGGGGAGAGGTGTGCTGCTGTAACGCGGCTGTGAGTTGGGGCTGGTAATGGGGCTTTAACAGAGACCAAGACTGCTAAGCAGAGAAGGGGGTCAGGCTGATGATCTTTGTTGGAGTAGTGTGCATTAACAAGTGCCCAGGGCAAAGGGGAGGCCTTTGGTCAGTTGCACTGAACTGGCCAGATGGAAAGCTGTGTGCCAGGTAGGCTGGGCTGCAACAGTGGGAGCAGCGAGTGGTCTTAACGTGGTTTCTCAGAGAGGGACCCCGGTACCTCTAAGGGGGAAACTGAGGACTGATGGCAAAGTGAAAACAAAGCCCTTTCAGGGAAACAGAGTAGAGTTGCAAGGTTAAGTAGACCTGTGGGGATGAGAATGCTGCTCCCTAGAGTGTGACCACTGTCTCAACAGTCCTTTGCTCAGAGAAAAATTAGAGAAATGCTGAGCACTTGCAACGGCTGGTGCCCCTGCAGTGGCTGGGCGGTGCTTGGAGGCTGGAGCAAATGGGATACAGCTGGCGTCTTGGGAGAGCAGAGTTCTGGGGAGTTTGGGCTTTATACTACTTTCAAGTGCTGCCCTGCACAAGGGAGAAGGGCTTTGGGATTCCCTAGTGAAGGGCTATGCAGAACAGTGGCCTGATCCTGCTGATTCCACAGAATGACTGGGAAGAAGGAGGCAATTGACTGCAGTTGCTTGTACTGCTGGATTGTGTTTACAAGCAAGGGGGAAGGGACCCTGAGAAAATGTTGATCATTGATGCTGTGGCTTGAAAAATCCAGTCTGAGCACAGTTACTGCTGCTGCTCTGGTATCGCCTGATAAGCTGGTGGAATGTCAAGAAGTGACTTCCATCTCTGGACAGGAGGGGGAGTGCTAGAAGACAGGCAGAATATTAGCAGCATGGCCGGGGATAATGCTGGGAGTCCAGCAGTATGGTTGACCTTGGAAAAAGTTTTAGAAGAGGTTGGAAAGTAGATATTAAAATTGCTGCAGTGTTGATCCTGATAATTTTGTTTGCTGAGGAAGGGATGGGTTTGTGATGTGCGTTATTTTCACACTGATGAGATGTTAACTACACTAGTCCGGTCTGCAGGGACAAGGGATGGAGTTTATAATAAGTATACATTAAGATTGTGATGATGTTAGAGTTTGTATAAGGGTGAAACAATTCTTAACATATCTTTCAATGAGGTGTGAGGTGGAATGTAAAGGACATAAATTGGAGAGGGTATCAGGGGATGGCAGTGGAGACTATGAATTGCTCAGTGCCAGCCAGAACCAATTCCACGTCACTCCAAAACTGATGTAAGCACCCTAACTCTTGACACAATTTAAGACCATGGTGCCCTGGCTCAGACAGTGTTGGAAACAGGTGCACTCTTTGAAGGAGATCTGTGCCAAAAGGGCTTACTGGTGGATGAGCCATGGGTGAGCAAGGAACACCTGAAGGCACTGTGGCCACTGTGCTGGAGAAGGTACATCACTGAAAAGACAGTGGTCTAAACATTTGGTTCTCCCTGCACTATAGCAAATATTGTACCTTTATTGTTCAGTAAGAATCCATATTTAATCTCAGCAGAGCTGTCTCACCTCAGCTTGGGGATTGCTGAGGGCTTTATGGGTTTCTTCCTTTAGGAAGCTGCAAAACAAATATTCTTGGGTGACATGTTTTTGAATTGAAAGTGGAAATTTTGGAAAGAGGGTCCTTAGGTGCCTCTTTTCTTGAACAAAAGATTTTACAGGAAAGTAGTTTAAAGGAACCTTGATTGCTTTGATGGCTTGACTTTGAGTGTCAGGTGAGAAGGAACCCTGGGGATTGATTCCTTGAGACCTACCCTTGGACATCTCCCCTGTGCCAGGTTTCCTCCTAGCAGGTGTCTGTGGGTGTCAGGGTGTGTGGGGAGCTCAGGTGCCCAGCTCTGCTGTCACTGGGTTGCTGGGACTTGTGTCTGCACCATGACCTCTGGAGGCCTAGAGGCCAAAGTTGGTGGGCTCAGGCCCTACTGCTCCCTTTGGGGATGAGCACCCCCTGCTGCTGCAGTACTGCAGGAGGGCTTGGGGGCCTCAGCTGCAGCCGTGGGGCTGTGGAGCTAGGGCAGTGGTGGGAGAATCATAAAATCACAGAATCTTCATGGCTGGAAGGGCCTCTGATATCAAGTCCAACCATACACACCAAAACAAAAAAAACCACACACAAAAAACCCCAAAACAAACAAACAAAAAAACCCCAAAACCCAAAAAAACACCAAAAAAATTAAAATCCCCCATACCACACCCAGCCCCACAAAACAGATCACTCAACCTAACAACCTCGGACACTAGAGCATGTAGTGAAGTGCCACATCTACATGTTTCTGAAATACCTCCAGGGATGGTGATTCCCCCACCTCCCTGTGCAGGCTGTTCCAGTGCCTGATCACCCTCTCCGTGAAATAATTCTTCCTAATATCTAATCTAAACTTCTCCTGCTGCTACTTCAGACAATCTCCTCTGGTCCTGTCATTATTCACTTGGGAGAAGAGGTCATCACCCACCTCTCTACACCTCCTTTCAGGTAGTTGTAGAAGGCAATGAGGCCCTCAGCCTCCTCTTCTCCAAACTAAACATGCCCAGTTCCCTCAGTCTCTCCTCATACGACTTATTCTCCAGAGCCCTCACCAGCTTGGTGGCTTTCCTCTGGACACATTCCAGCGCTTCAATGTCCTTCGTGTAGTGAGGGGCCCAGAACTGAACACAGGACTTGAGGTGAGGCCTCACCAGTGCTGAGTACAGAGGCACTGTCACTTCCCTACTCCTGCTGGCCATGCTATTCCTGATACAAGCCAGGATGCTGTTGGTCTTCTTGGCCACCTGGGCACATTGCTGGCTTATGTTAAGCCAGTTGTCCATCAATACCCCCAGGTCCTTTTCTTCTAGGCAGCTCTCCAGCCACTGTTCCCCAAGCCTGTAGGCCTGTAGTGTTTCCTGGGGTTGTTGTGATCTAAATGGAGGACCTTGCACTTGGCCCTATTAAACATGTTGGCCTTGACCCTTTGATCCAACCTGTCCAGGTCCCTCTGTAGAGCTATTCTACCCTCAAGCAGATCAGCACTCCCACCTAATTTGGTGTCATCTGCAAACTTACTGAAGTAGGGGCTGCCAGAGGAGGTGGCTGGAGCTGGATGGGCCATCATTCCTGAACGCCTGTCCTGGGCTGGGTGTCCTGGGCTCAGAGCATCTGGGGCTGTCCCAGGCAGTTAGCCCCCAAGCTGGCATGGCCACCAGAGGAGGCCAGTGGCTTGGGCACAGCACCGCGGGGCTGAGCCTCCCCAGTTGGGGGGCAAACACCTGGGTTGTGTGGCGCATGAAATACACCTCTCCACCGCCCCACCGGCACCGCTGGGGGCCGTGGCCGGAGCCCGGGGGCTGGTGGCTCGGCGGGGAGAGGGCAACCTGGGTCTCCTCTGAGGGCTGGCTGCCCTCTGGTGGCCCTAGGGGAAAGCGCCGAGTGGCTTTGTTGTCCCAAGGAGGAGTCGTGTCGCCGAAGCGCAGGTGACCGCAGGCGACCTCCCTGTGTTTCGCCTTTGTTCACAGGAGAGAGGGCGCAGGTTGGGTGTGAACCAAGGGCAGCTCCCATCGCGGGTATCGGACTCGGTGATCCCAAGTGTCTTTTCCAACCTGGATGATTCTATGATCCTACTGCCATCCTTCAGCTCAAATCTCCCTTGGCTGTGTCTGGAGCTTAGAGGTTTGTCCTGTGATCAGTACTAAAATTGGGGAAGATGATTCCCTAGGAGAGGGACCTAGGAGAGCAGCTGGCTGTGACTTGAGCAAAGGCCAAGTATAGCTGTGCGGAGCAGGTCTGAAATACAGAGTTCATCTTAAAAATCAGAACAGCAAGGAAAATCTCCTATTTCTTTGGTTGTGATAGGCTAACATCTACTAGTCAGAAATACTATAAATATGTGTACTACATCCCTCAGCCACATTTTGTTCCCAGCCCAGGGGGTTGCATACTACCTTCTTGTGGAAGTTTTAGTTTGAAAAACAAACAAAATCTTTGTTTTCTGCATGTGGGGTTTTTCTTTCTTTTTTTTTT
>VZRU01002700.1:38203-55361 GCA_013398155.1 Pedionomus torquatus | reverse complement strand
TCCTGGATTCCTTCTCTGTATATCTAAACAGCAAGGACTGGTCTGAGTATGCTCAGACTCTTGGGATTTGGTTCAGGGGCCAGTGAAATCAACAGGAAATTGCGATCAGCCTGAGCCTGTTCCTCAGGTCTGTTGACAGAATTAAAATCAAGCTGTTTGCACGAGAGGCCTACTACCATCCCAGTCAAGAGGTTTTCAGGCTTCCTTTTTCCCTTCCTACTGGTCCTCCTACTGGTTCAGGGAAAGACGCCCCAGCCATCTACAGAGCTGTAGGAAAGCTCACTGAGTTTGTGTCTGGTAGGCGAGGAACTAGAGCTAAGGTTAACAGAGGTGCAGAGCTGGTGCGCAAAGTGCGTATTGTTGGGGAGGTGGATTATGTGGTGTTAGCTGGGCTCAAAGAGACCAGTTTTCCATGCCTGATCTCTGCTTTGGTCTTAATTATTAGCAGAAGTCATGTGGAGACTATTCCTGGCAAAGATTGTCTCCCTCCAGAGAAGTCACCCTGTTTTGAAACATCAAAATGATCATCTGCACTGTTAGTAGGCAGTCCTCTTTTTTCTGATGACTACTAAATTTTATGCAATATGGATTTCACAATTCTATTTTTTTTTTTTTTCAAGATGTTGAGTCATGCCTGTGATTTGCTTTTTTGGGCAGCCTGAACATGAGCTGAAGTACCAGTTTGTTTCTGCTCTCCTTTGTATTTCCTGGATGCTTGAGCTAGTGGTGTTGTGCTGATGGTTTATTAGTATCAGCAGTGTCATGGTCCGACTCCAGATGTTGAGGTCTTGGTGTAGGAAGTGCCAGAATCAGATCTTGTACTGGACCATCACCAAGGAGAACTGGAGCCATCAGAGAGATGTGCTCTGGAAGTCTCTGCAAACTTCCAAGCCCCGGCTGTTTGGCCAGTAAGATGGGGTCTCCTATAGGAAAGAGAAAACCCTACAGTGTTCTCATTCTTCTGAGCGTGTCTTTTTGGGGAGAGGTTTCAATATCCTACATTCCTGTGACAAGGAGCTGGGTAGAGTGTGTGGTGACAGATAACGACACTTGGTGTCATGGCTGAGAGATACAATCTGTCCTTCCTCTCATTTTCTTCTGAGATTTTTGTGTTGCTTCCTCTGTGAACTCATGTTCTATGAAGGTGGATGCTTGGTTTTCCCCAATGGTTTCTTGAATGAGATATGTCTTTGTCTTTCTACCAAAACCCCTCTGTTAAAAGAAGTTTTGTATTTTGCTTTGCTGTTTGTGCCTGTTGGTGTGAGACTTTCTCCAGATCATGCCAAGACGTTGGAATTGTCAGTTGTTTCTCTGTCCTGAAGGCACTGCTTGAGTTGTCAGGAGACGTTAGGACCTCTGGAAAGGAAGTACTGCATGCATGAGCAGTTGCCAGCTAACTTGGAAACATTGCAAACTGTGTGCTTGATAAAATGCTCAAGGGTTTCTTGTATGAGATGAGGAACTGTGTGAGTGAAGGTCTGATTTGATCCAGTGAGATCTGGACAGGCTGGAGAATTGGGCAGAGGAGAACCTGATGAAACTCAAGAAGGGCAAGTGTAGGGTCCTGCACCTGGGGAGGAATAACCCCCTGCACCAGTACACCTTGGAGGCTGACTTGCTGAAGAGCAGATGTGAGGAAAAAGACCTGGGAGTCCTGGTGCACAACAGGATGACCATAAGCCAGCAATGTGCCCTTGTGGCCAAGGTGGCCAATGGCATCCTGGGGTATTTCAATAAGACTGTGACCAGCAGGTTGAGGTAGGTTTTCCTGCTTCTTCTACTCTGTCCTAGTGAGGTCCCATCTGGAGTACTGTGTCTGGCTCTGGGCCCCCAGTTCAGGAAGGACAGGGAACTGCTGGAGAGGGTACATCAAAGGACCACAAAGATGATTAGAGGCCTGAAGCATTTCTCTTACAAAGACAGATTCAGGGACTTTCAGAGAAGGCTGACTGGGGATCTGACTAACACTTATAAATACTCAAAGGGTGGGTGTCAAGAGGAGGGGGGCAGTCTTTTTCTGTGATGCCCAGTGAGAGGACAAGAGGAAACAGGCACAAACCTGTATATAAGAAGTTCCATCTAAGTGAGAGGAGCAACTTCCTCACTTTGAGGGTGGCAGAGCACTGGAATAGGCTGCCCAGAAGAGTGGTGGAGAGACATCACCAGAGACATTCAGAACCTGCCTGGACAAGTGCAACCTGATTTGGCAGGGGAGTTGGACTAGATGATCTCCAGAGGTCCCCTCCAACCCCGTTATCATTCTGTGAGTCTGTGATCTGCTTGCAAGGTTTTTGCGCTAAAGCTGGATGCCTACTGTAGTGCCTTTCAGGTTGATTGTGTTGACATTTGCAGATAGTAATTTTAATTCACCAAAAATTATAGCTTCGAGAGATAAGCAGTGTTAAGCAGCTGAGAACGAGACCCAAAATTATCAAAGTGGTTACATTCCAGTGGAAACAATCTTTTAACAGGCTGCCTTGTTTGCTCCAAGCCTGCAATGACAGAAAAATTAGTCTCCTCTGAGGGCTGTCTGCCCTCTGCCTATAGGGAAAAGCATACTACGTTACTTTATTGGTGGGAGTTGTTTTATGGAGGGATCGTGTCCATTAAGTGCAGATGATTGTAGGCAACTTCACCTCTACTAACAGAAGAGAAAGCGCATTAGGTCTGGAGAGCGTAAAAAGTGAGATGGGCCAGAGCTGAGAGCAGCCTTGGCCCTTGGTGTAATGAAATCCCACAGAAGGCTGCTGCCTTGTTTTGCCCAGACATCTCTTGGCTGGGACTGGAGCTTTGAGGTTGGCCATGGGGTGGGTGCCTGCACCTACACTGTGGACATCTAAAGTGATGTCCACTTTAGATAAGTTCCCCCAGAGAGAGTGCTGCAATTGAGCAGGGTGTAAAGAACAAGTATGGCCAGTGCATCATTTCAAATAAGGAAACATGTTTAAAAAGACCTCAACACAATCCACAAACACACCAAAAAACCAAAAGAGCAAGCACTGCCCCTTGTAAATTCTGATTATTTTTTTTTATTTTAGCATTAAAATTTGTGCTCCAATATCACTTCATCTTGAGGTTGCATGTTACCTCATTTTGGGTGTTTTGGTTGGAAATATTTGTATGATCTCCATTTGAAAAGCATATTAGATATATTCGAGTGACTTTTCTATATTTAGATATATATTTTGTGATTTTATCATACATGACATGAGCAGAACATTAACACCTTGTGTTTTTCTCCTACAATGCAAGTAGCTCAAGTTTGTGTAAGTATATTCACTTGTTGCACACTGAATTACAATAAAAGTTAGCATGGCACGAGCAGTAAGTCAGGGATTACTATTGGGTAATACTAATATTTGGATCCTAACATTATTAACCTTCACAAAAGTAGTTCTTCATTAATCATTGTTGTCTCAAGGCAGTTTCCAGACCACCCAGGAGCTTAAGGTAGAACTCAAACTTCACATGCTTTTGTCAGACCCCACAGCTTGATCTGGTGTGGATGTTCTAGACCAGAGCACAGTAGTCATAATGCAGATGCTCTGTGTCCACCAGCACAAGGTACACTGCAGTTATAGCTAGATGTTACTAGGGGGTGAACAGCATGGCACTTCAGGGGGCTCAGTGCTGCCCAACAGGCTTCTCCACCATAAGGGATAGGCTTTATCAGAAGAAGTTTTACTCATGCACAGAGTTATATTTAACAGAGTTGTGCCAGTGAGTCAGCACAGCACTAACGGTTCCACCTTGCACCCTCCGTTTCTCTGTAGCATCAGACCCCTGCAGTCTCCCATCTTTCTATCCCCTCAAGTCTCTGTTACTCTGGGTTTTCATAGCCAGATGTCAGCACAGGCTACCAAGCAAATCAGTCCACAGTGATATCACTGTACAATTTTCCAGCTGTTTCAGGTGTTGGTCTCCTGCTGCTTGTTGATCCACAGTCCATACTAAGGCTTGTCACACTTGACTCTTCTTGTCAGCAGTGCTCTGTCAACTACAGCTATTATACCAAGTTATTAAACTTCTGATCAATACAAGATCTTGATGGTTTTGAAACATCATTTAAAATAGAACATGGACGGTGTTTCCAATGACATTGTTGATGTAAGCAGCTTGATTTGTAAATTTTTCACATTAGAATAGAACTTCTAAACATTTTTTTTTTGTTTGGGTAAGAGTAAAATTGAACACTGATCTCTTGTTCAGCTTCAGCCTGTAAAAGAATGTGACTGAAATAAGGCCCAATATGACTTGGTATGCATTTGTAGGTCTGGACATTTCTGCCACTTATTCTTCTTTCCAAGAAAGCTTTGGGCTGCACTCTAGAAGTGAAGCTAATTGTCATCTCCTATCTTCAGGCAGTGATTATGTAGTTCACTCTCTCAGGATGGATCTTTCTTCTGCACTCAGATACCCTTACCCTGCAGCCTTAAGTAGTGTCAATCCAAGACAGAAGATAAAAACCAGTTGCTAGTTCATTCTTCCTGTTTTCTGCTTTGCTATTTCAGCCATGCAGAGGCACTCATCTAATGAGTAGAGAATTATTATAGCCCACATTTTATTCTTTAGAACAATTTTACTATTTCCTTCCACCAAAGAAGAAAAACCCAAACAAAGTCACTGAACACATATACTATGACTTTGCTGGCAGGGAAGATACAGGGTGCAAGCTACATAGTGGACAACTCTAGGCAACAGTTGGAACTCATTAGACCCCAGAGGCCTGCAGAAGGGCAGGATCAAACTATCTTCAGTATTCTGCATTGAAAGGGTACTCCTTATGATTTTTGCACCTGAAAGAAATCAAAGAGGAAAGATTACTCTCAAGGTTGAAATAAATGCTATATAGAACTACACTGGGTGTATAAAGGAGTCTTCAAGGAAGGCTATGAATTCTGTAACTGCAGAATGAATTTAAGAGGCTTATTAGTATAGAAAAGGCACACATGACCAACAAGTTTAAGTCTTCTCCTATTATTCACACACTGAATGGTCTTGGGACCAAGTTACTTTCTAGATAAAGAGTTGAAGAAAAAAAAAAAGCAAGCAGTTTCAGTGACCTTTCAGCCAAGATTGTCTGGCTATAGGCTTCCCAGATGTGCATCTGCGAGCAGTCATTCTTTGTACTGCACTTGAGATGGTCATTCCCTCCCCCAGTCACCCATATAAGAGCTGACATCAGTTTATAACAACTCACAGAAAAGCATTATTGAAGGTCAGACAGTCTTAAACTTACATTTCTGCAATATGGACATAGCCAAAGTTATCAACTAGAAGCCTCCTTTTTGAGTTCCAGACACACAAAGTTTCACAAAGAACGGATTCACAGGTACATAGTAACCATACTTAGCCTTTAGTCAATAATAAAAAGTGAAAATATAACTCTGTTAAGATGTTAAATAACAGATGCTTCATCCCTCAAATTATTTCACATTTCAAAAATATACCCATTTTGAACAGCTATACCAGTACTTGTGAGATTAGAATCAAGATTATTGAAAATAAGAGTCTGAAGGAAACAAGATGTCACTTACGTGATCATTTCACAGATCCTCCAGTTTCTGTTTAAGCTGAGAAGGGCTGACATCTCCTCCTTAGTCAATTCAAAGTCAAACACCTAAAAAGAAAAACAGCTGGAAATCACTTCATTTTAGAATGAAATTAGAAATGACAGCTTTATGAGACAGGGAAAGGAAAAGGAATCTTTTTGGATTTTCAAGACCCTACTGACAGAGGGAAAAAACAAACAATAAAGATCAACAGCTGCAGTTACATGTGCCAGCTTTTCCAAGGTGTCTGGTGAGCACTCGGTGTTACAGAACACCTCTATTTGTGGAAGACATATTTCTCTCAAATTCCAAAGAAACATCTGGAAGCCTTTCATATTTCAGTAAATCCAGCTACGTTACTCCTGAAACCTTGATGTCCAGTATCAGGAGAAAAGCCCTGACTTAAGAGTGAGAAGAGCAATGTGGTTTATTGACATGAAGAACTCTTCCTTTCACATTGCTTGCTCTGTATTTTGAGGAATGTTACTGCATTTGGACTCCAAGCAAACTCTGCCCACCACTTCATCCCCAAGTCACAGAACAGGACACACTATGTAAGATGACTGATAAAATCGGTCTCTTTTCTCCAACTGTAGTTTTCATTGTAGCCCTAGCTTCCATGCAGACAGAAAAAGCCCTGTCCTCTTGCCTCAGGGAAAAAATGATGTCCATGAACATGCCATGCACCCAGCTCCCTCACAATCACTCACCTTGGAGTTCTCCACAATGCGCTGTGGTGTGACAGACTTGGGAATCACGATCACATTTCTCTGGATCTGGAAACGAAGGAGAACCTGCAAGAACAGACCACTGAGTCAGAGAAAGGCTGACTTCTGCTCTAGAAGCAGCAGAGCCTGTTTTAATAGCTGTTTTCCCTACGATACCCCTGCTTCTGCAGGGCTGCATTTCTAACCATTGCTATCCCTTTGGCCTAGGCAGCACTTCCTGAAGAGCAAAGAGGGAAGTGATGCAGGCTCACATGGAAGACCTCCTTTCCCATGCAGCTTTGAGACAGTCAGCTTCTTTTCTTTCCGCCTGAACTTCCAGCAGCCTAGGCAAGGCTTTCATTCTTTGCAAGAGGACTTGAGAGGGGAAGAACATTTGAAGATGGGTCAAGAACCTTCACCTTCTGTCTGAAAGCCAAAGACCTTCTTCAAATATATATTGCAGGCCACATAACAGACAACCTGCATTGTCACTTAACACCACAATTCACAGAGAACACTGTCAGAGGCCATGCTCTCTCTTCAGGCACATTTTCCTTAATGGCTGTGTTACAGGAAGGGGTACCCACTGTCTGGTGCCTATATACCTGTGCTGGGGTTTTGTTGTGCTTGGCTGCAATTTCTTTTATCTTGGGGTCATCCAGAAGGAGAGGCTCATCTGGCTTAGCCCTACACAGAGACAAAAAGGAAGATAAGGTAAAGAATATCTGCAAAAAGATTCTACCTAGTATGAATTTATTTTTTTAATAGAAAAAGTGTGCACACACCATTACTCCTCCAATCAGTCTGAATGCTTCAAATGGAAACCACACTAACCCACTTGGAAATTACCTGTCAGGGCGCCCAAGGGGACAATATGCTGTCACAGTGATCCCTTTGGATTGGCAATAGTTGATAAGCTTTTCCTGGGAAAGGTATGGATGAGACTCGATCTGCCAACACAGGAGTAGAAACTGTGTAGAACTACCGTAGTGTTCCCATGCTCGAGATATTTTCTTCTGAAACTTAATTTCTTAAATACAGGCTGTGTTGATCCTACCCTGTATATGGTCTGTGTGACAATGCAAGACTAATTCTGTAGGGCACCAACTTTTATATTGAGGCCTTGTATGCCTTTTGGATTGCATTCTCAGAAGCTTTACAAAAGTCACTGACTACAGTTAGAATGAGAGCTCATGTCTGGATTCTTTATCCCTCCAGAGAGGATGCTTCATAGGGAAGTACTCCAGAATTTGTAAACAGTGGTTCAACTAAGTGAGACAAAAAGGAAATATTATGTTCCTTTTTGAACCAGGAAATACAGAGAGGAATTTAAAGTACATGCTGTATCTACTTTGTTCTCCCTTTTTCCATCTCCTCATTCAATTGTAACAAGCTCTTTGTAATCCCTGGAAGCTATTCACCTGCAGTCACTTAGGATCTTACCTGGTTATTTGCAGGCTTATGTTTCAGTCCTGGCTTGTTCAAGATTCTTTCAGTCTGCTCACGGTTAAAGTTGGAGATTCCAATGGCTTTTACCAGACCAGCATCCACCAGCTCTTCCATGGCCTAAGAAAAAGAGCAAAGTCAGCATCCACTGTACAAGACAACCTGAATACATTCTTCCTGAGGTGGCTTGTTTCCCTTCACAGGAAGTAAAAAGTAACTGTTTAGACTTGCCAATTTCCCTTGAGAATCAAAAACTACAGGTAATATCTGTGCCATGTCTTCTGTCACACCAAAGCCCAAAATCATTGGCAAGACTGAAATTCACTGATTTAAACAAGGAAAATAAGATTCTAAGTCTACTATTGTGACAGCATGAGAGGGCTATGCCCTATGAAGATGGCAGATAACAACCTAAGTGTCTATTTTTGCAAGATCTGTTTGAGCAGTTCAGAAACTGCATGAGAACTGTGGAGAAGAAAAAATTGTACAGTTATGGTCAAGAAAATAACTTTCCTACCCTCAGTCTCATCTGCAGCTCCAGTGAAAGTGACCGTGCAGCTCAGTAACTTGAGATGCTAATTCACAGTGCACAGGACTAACAGCTTGCCTAAGCATGCACTTTAAGAGCTAGCACATACTTTTGTGAATTCTTTCCAACTAATTCGGCACACATGCCTTTGCCATTCTGTGACTGCTGAAGCTAACACCGCCACTGAGGACAAAAGACATGATTCTTCCACTGTAGCTAAACTTACCTCCCATGTATGTAGAATATCTGTGTTGCTGGCTATTGACATGCCTTTGTCATCTGTGGGAAACAGCTCCTCTCCTGCCTGTCAGTGACAAAGAAAATGTTTGAAGACCTGTTGAGAAGTTCACTTAATACCACGAGAGCTCACTACCACAATAGCTTAAACTTCTAGTGCAGGCAAGAACACTAATTCTTGTCTACATTCAATTATCCCTTCCTAAGGAGTGGAGTGGGAGGAATTGAAGGTATTTTTGTCAGTGACTGTTCCCGTAAAGAGAAGATTTTCTGCTGGACTCCTGAAAGTGACAACTTGCCCAACACCTACAAGGAAACACACCATGTGGAACTAAAGCCTCCAGTCTCATACCTGTTCACTTCATCTATCGTTCTTTTGTGCCCACTTAGGAAGAACTCATTTGTTCTTCTTCCAGAAGGACATCAGGGAACTTAGGTACTGGGAGCACGTAGCTTTGGTCTATACAACACCAGATCTGATGGAAATAGTTATTATGTGCAGTGACAGTTTTTCCATGATAAAGCTCAGTGTAAAGCTGCTAATGCTAAAAAAACTACAAGAGCTTTTGTATACAAGTTCTGAAAAGATACTAAGACAGAACTGCATTTAACAGCTGTTTGCTATTGTCACCTTTAGACAGTTTAATTTTCATGGCTTTGTTAACGTAAAGCAAAAATAGATTATGAAATAAAGATAAGCATTGCAGAAGCAACAGGTAGGATGGAGACTGATCAGACTGTAGCAGGAAGGAAAGGCTAAGACTAAAAGTAGTCAGACAGCAACTCCTTCACTAATCTGTGAAAAGGTATAAGCCCCCCAAGAAGTTTCACCTCTTGAATTCCTGTCTCACTGGAACAACACTAAGGTTCCTACATGCAAGGCCAGCTCAATCTCTACTGTATTACAGACTTGGCGATTAAAGAGAGAAACAGAAAACAAGAGATATTTTTTTCTCACTCTGTGATTCTGTAACATGCAAAGGAAAATCTATCAGGCAGCAGACTATAGCCCTGCTTCCCACAAGGGGTAATTCTGCAATAAGCATACACTGATTTGTGAGAGAAAGGGACACCAGCTTATCTTGCAGCTGGCCCGTAGTTTTTAGACCATCATTCCCAGGATCAAAGGGGTATGTAAGCAGCAGTCTCAGGGGCAACCATCAAGAGCCTGGCTCACATAGCCACAGCAGAGCTAAGCACCAGAGCAGTGCTGGTACATAGACAATCACGTCTGTTGTTTCTCAGCCACAGCAAGTGTTGGGCTGTACAGCCATATAGTTCCCCAAAAGCCATAGTCAAAAGAACCAAATCCAAGGGCATTGTTGTTACTGTACCTTGAAACCAAAAGGCCAGTGCATGAGGTAGAGATCCAGGTAATCCAGTTTCAGGTCAGCAAGAGTTTTCTGGCAGGCTCCCTTTACAAGAGGTTTGTCATGAAATGTACACCACAACTAAAGGGGGAAAAAAAAAAAAAAAAGCACAAGGCGCACCATGACCTCCTGAATTAAAGCTCCTGGGTGCTCTCCTGCACAGGACAGGAGTGCTCCGTCTTCTTTGGAAGATGATGTGGACTGAGGCCATCCTGGTGCTCTTCAGATGGGGCTTGCTCTGTGATGGGACCGGCCTGTGACACTGAAGGGAGTATATACAGTGCCAGCACATGTGTTTGAGCAATATCATAAGAGAGAAAGCCCTCTGTTTCCATTAGTTAGTTTCCATTTGTAGGACCTGCCTTTGCAATAGGTGCCTTTTAAACAAAGACATATATTTGCCATTTCTGACCATGCACAAGACTCCTGCGTTGAATGGAGTAGACAAAGCCAAGAAAATACATTCCACCAATCACATCTTCTGCAGACAGGTGTTGACCAGATTACACTGTCTCCAAGTGCCCAAGAACCTCATCTTCCTCACACAGCAGAGACACTTCTTTGGCAGGACTGCAAGCACAGCTGCTGGAACAAGCACTAGCCACTGCCCTGCTCATCTCCTCTGCTGTGCTTTAGCAGTCAGTGAGGTGCCACTGCCAAACTGGTTCTGCCTCTGTACCTGTCCTTTACACTGAGTGATCCCAGACCTCTGCATCACGGGTTTCTACCTTGCTTGGTGCTGCCTAGCCCATGCTACTTTTTCTGCTTCCCTTCTTCTGCACCAGCTGGTCTGCAGGTATGAGGTACAGAAGCCAGGTTCCCCCTCATCCATCTCTCAGCAACTCTGGATTTCCTCAGCAGAGCTTAAGAACACAGCAGGGCTCTAGTGCTCAAGCTCTCAGTTGATTATTTGGGGGAAATCAGAATGTTGACTTCGTGTTATTGGATTGGCTGATGAAGAAATCTGCCGCAAGGCAATTAGAGTAAGGGTGATTGTTCTTCCTGCTCAAAGTTCAGGGAACGTTCTCTTCCAATCTAATGGCCACAACAATGAAAATCACTGTCAATGGACAGGAAGGAATCAAACTCTTATCACCCTGATGAAGTGAAAAAAGAAAGCATTGTCAGGAGTGATCTTATTTATATTATGAGTGTCTCCAATGCTACAGCATAAAATTCCTTTAGTTTCCTACTGTAAAAACATCACAGGTAAAGCAGATCTGTCCAAGATCCAAGACTATCTAATCCTTACCTTACTAACTATGAAGAGGTCCTCTCTTTTCACAACGCCTTCCTTGATTTTCTGCTGGATCCCTTCCCCAACTTCGTTCTCATTCTCGTACACATAGGCACAGTCAAAGTGGCGGTACCCAGCATCGATGGCTGCCATCACTGCAGCTTCCACCTTACCTGGGGGGGACTGAGGGGGGAAAGGGTATGATTTACCTTGATTTGAATTTCTCATATGCTGCTGCTCCTTGGGCAGATAAACATGCAGAAGGACTTTAAGAGGAGCGTTTACGTGAGGCTCTCTTGGGTCTGCATACATCTAAAGCACAGGCTCCTCAGCTTATTGCCAACCTCTGTCACCCAGCTCCACTCCCAGGATGGCTCAGCCCAACACCCTTGCCGAGAGGAGGCAAACCGGGGCCTTTCTGCAGAGCCAGGCCAAAGCCTCCTCCCCTCTCTGTACCTCCGCTCAGGAAAGAAGCCCTGGGCAGCAGCCAGCCGGGGCTGGGGGAGGAGGCTCAGCTCCGCGGAGAGTCCTCGGCCCAGGCAACTCATGTCCCTGGGCAAAGCCCCTCAACAGTGCAGGAGCTCAGGCTGCTGGCAGGGAGGGACCCTCGGTGCCAAGCGCCGGAGCGGCACCAACGTACCGAGAGGAACACCAGCCGGGAACGAGAGACCGCAGCATTGACGGCCTCCCCAGGCTGCACTGCATGAGGGTTCGCCACAGTTACCTTCCATGTGCCCAGCCCCAAGAGGGGCACCTTGGCCGCGGAGCCCAGCCGGACCCAAGTAACCATAGCTTCACTCGCTGAACGCGCCGCCCGCACGGCGCTTATACGGAGGCCGAGACCAGACCTGACCTGACCCGGCCCGCCTCAGGGGTGGTACCATCTCCCGCTCGCACCGCCGATTGGTAGCGCTCGGCCGTCCCCTCCTTAACAGCCAATCAACGCTCAAGTCCTGCCCCCATGGCAGCACCGCCCAATCAGCAGCAGAGTGGGACAACCAATAGGAGTCCCGGCCGGTTACTATGGTAAGTATGCGGGAGGGGGGAACCACTTGTGTGGGGGGGAGTGCTTGGGGCTGGTGAGCAGCGGTCTGAGGGTGACTCCCGACGGCGCTTCCCGCTCCGCCTCGGGCCGGTTTGATACTTCGAGAGTGGCATTTCCTACCGGAGCCGACGCCGCAGGCCGATGGACCCGACTGCTGAGGCCTGGTGCCGGGTAGCCGCTGTGGTGGACGGAGGAGCCGTCCACCGGGGACCTATGGCAGAGCTGGGCCATAAAGGCTTGGCCCGGGGCCCAGTAGGCCTCACACCGGCTCCTCCGGGGCAGGCCAGCCCAGCTCGGGCGGGCTTTTTCCTGAGGCTCGGCTCGTGTGAGCTCGCGCGAGAGCTGGAGTCGGCTAAAAACGGCAGAGGTGGTGGCCACTCCGGGGTGCACCCTGTGGCCCTCTCCCGGTAAAGTTCCTTGTGAAAAGACAGGGAAGGAGGACAGCTGTGCCCCCTTATCCACCTTGTGTTGGTTCAGTTGCAGAGGAATCCTGTCCCTGTGGCACGGGTTGTTTGCATCTATCTTGCTTGTACGTGCTGGGGTGTTGCAGCATGCTGTTGCAGCTCACCCCTTTAGTTACCAGATGAAGTTTCTGGCCTCTTTCATTCGGTGGCACTTTGGTCTGCTGTTTATCATCGGTAAAGCCGGGGGGGTGACCTGAAATGAGTCAATAAAGAGGAGTCCCAGGGTAGGGCATGAGACAGAGGTCTCTGCTGTGGGTGCTTGGAGCTGCTCCATTGCTGTTGACTACGTGGTTGTGGGCTGTTAAGCTATGGGTTGTGGAAAGGTTGAGCCCTTTGACTGGAGCAGCATGTCCCCACGGTAGTTGTGGTGGCCTGAGCTGGTCCTAAGAGCCTTGTCACCCTACATGCTGATGAAGTGAAGTGGCTAGAGAAACCTCAGCATAGGTTGGCTTGTGAGAACTTGTTCCCCTCTCCAGATGGGACAAATGCATCTTTCACTTTAGGGTGAGTTTATGAGTAATTTAGAAAATGATGAGTATAAATCACATGTTTTTAAATATTTGGAGAAAGTATTTTTTTAGTGTGTTTTCAAAGCAGTGAGTTTTCTGTGAGGGTCATGATGATTACGTTGTCCCTCTGTCTTTAGTGAAGTGCAGACGGTATTTTAGAATAAAATATACAAGTGTAGAAATAAATGGTAGATGACCTTTAATTTCACAGTAGAAACTGTGTTAGAAATTTTAGAGAGGCAAAATATGCTGGACTGGTGGGGTGGTCACAGGTGCATTGAAAGAAACCTGAGTTATCGGTAGAATCCTGTAAGTACTCCATAATGGTATTATGAGGCTGCTTGTGAGGCTTTGCTTATACTTAAGTAATTGATCCAGGTATAAACATAAGTTGAGAGTACGTATAATGGTATATTTTTCTTTGAGTGCCTCTCCCACAGCAGATGCCAAGGCTCTTTTTGCTTCATTTAACTGAAGGCAGTCAAGATAATTAGGTTTTCTCTTTAATCTTCCTCCTGTTTTGTGGCAGCACCATCAGTTGTCCTTGGCAGGATATGCTGCTTCAGTTGAATCACATAACAGTTGTGCAACTTGGGGCTTATCCTTTTTTGTGATTCCTTTTTCATAGATCTGCTCTGAGTGTACTCATCTTCTTAGTGGCTGGTTCATTGTTTGGAGAAGTCAGTCAAAAATGCAAAATGACACATTTTGCCTTGCTTGTGAGAATTTCTCAAGGGAGCCTAGAGACCAGCTGAAGTGCCAGTATTCCCAAGGCACTCAAGTTGTGCTGTGCTGCTGATTCATTAGTGTCAACAGTGTCACATTCAGAAACAGTTAATGGTGACTGGGGTTCAAATCTGCCACAATCAGTAAGATTTTGTACTGGAGCAGTACCATGGTGAACTGGTGCCATCAGAGAGCTGTGCTCTGCAAGTCTGTGAAAGCTTGAAAAGCCTGACTGTTTGGCCAGTAAGATTGGGTTTCTAATGAGAAGGAAGAGAAGAGCCTGCAGTATTTGTTCTTCTTCTAAACATGTTTTTTTAGGGAGAGATTTTGTAGCCTTGTGTTCCCATGACAAGGAGCTGAGTAGAGTGTGTGGTGACAGATAACAACACTTGGTGGACAGCATGGGTGAGAGATATGATTTGTCCTTCCTCTTATTTTCTTCTGAGATTTTTGTGTTGCTTCCTCTGTGAACTCATGGTCTCTTGTGAAGGTGGGTGTTTGGTTTTCCCCAATAGTTTTTTGAATGAGAGGTACCTTGGTCTTTTAACAGAGGGTTTTGGGTAGAAGTTTTGTATTTTGTTTTGTTGTTTGTGCCTGTTGGTGTGAGGCTTTCCTCAGATCATGCCACGACATGGAAACTGTCAGTTGTTTCTGTCTTAAAGGTGTGTGGCTGAGGTTGTCAGGTGATGGTAGGGCCTTTGGGAAAGCAGTATATTGAAACATGGTGTTTATCTTGCTAAATCCTGTGCATTGGTTCAGATTTCAGATGCGTGTCAAGGCAGGAATGCAGATGGACGGATAAAGGTTTAATCCAATTCTAAGACCATGGGGTCTTTGTTGCATTGAGTTCATATTAAGCCAGGAGCATCCTCTGAGGTCCCACAACCATCTCTGTGCCTTCTCAAGAGTTTTGTTGAAGACTTTAGTCTTAGATAAATCTGGTATTTGGCTATTAATCCGATGAGCTGGCAGAACTGTGTACTTAAAATCGAACTCTAGAAACTAAACTATGAGCATATTACATCAGTCTCTGTGGCAGACCCAGATCAATTTGCCTGCTCTAAACTCCATTCCTGGCACCTAGGCCTGATTCAGCAAGATGATGTGGCCAAACCCCTCTGACGTCTCCTTTCTTTCAGTAGGTTACTGTCTGTGCCCCAGGATGAGAGGGGAGATGCTTCCAGTGGGTGCAAGAAAGCTCTTTGGTGTGGGTGAGATGGGGTGGTAAGTGCTGCCCTTAGCCAAGGTGCATCTGGATGGATTTCTGTGACTATCCCCACAATAGTGGCTCCGTGGTAAGTTAGAGCAAGTGTATGAGCAGGAGAACCAAGCTTGTAGAACTTCTCTAAATCTTTTGCTCCCATGCCATAGTAAACCCTTACTGGGTTCAATAACATGGTCTATTATTTCACAGGATGGATGTCTGGCCTCTGCCTAGAGATTGCCAAGGGCTTTATGGGCTGCTGCCTTCAGGAAGCTGAGAAACATATGATCTTGTACTGTATCTTTGTGAACTGAAAGTGGAAGTTTTTGGGAGAAGGTCCTAAGGTGCTGGCAGTTTGGGTGCAGCACCATGGGGCTGAGCCTCTCTAGCGTGGGGGCAAACAAATGGGTTGTGTGGCATGTGCAGTGCCCCCCGGCATTGCCTGGGGCTGTGGCCCGAGCTTGAGGGATGGTGGCCAGCCGAGGGTCTCTTCTGAGAGCTGGCTGCCCTCTGGTAGGGGAAAGTGCCGAGTGACTGTTGTCCCAGGGGAAAGCCGTGTCCCCAAAGTGCAGGTTACTGCAACTGACCTCTCTGCACATTTCTGTGTAGTAGGGCTTTGGGTTTTTCCTACAGTAGACAGAAGACTTTCAGCCAATAATGTTTTTGCATTTTAAAATTAATTTTATTTAAAGTATGTGACACTTCTGATGAAATTTGGGATGTGTGGGTTTGGTTTTTTTGTGGTTTGTCAAGATCTGGTTTCTGCTGATGCAAACCTGAAGGTTTGTACCACCACTGCATGGTGGTATAAACTCTCCCTGTTTTCTGCTTAGCAGCTCTACCTAGGCTCTTCAGTAGTAATTCTCTCTTCTATTAAGCAGAACATTATTATATCCCACATTTTGTTCTGTAGAAAATACTCTTTCCAAAAACAGAATTCAAACAAATTTAATGAGATAAATATCCAGTGTCTTCACTGGCAGCAGCAGGACATATGGAGTAAGAAACAGGGATAATATGCAGTTCAAAGTTAAAGCAGAGGCATATGAGAAACCAGAAGTGAAGGCCATGTTACAATACATCTTCAGTATTCTGCATGGAAAGGGTAATCCTTGTGAGTTTGGGAGCTGAAATAAATCAAAAGAGGGAATGTTATTTTCATGGGTGACCTAAACATTATGTAGAGGTGCATTGGGTGTATGAATGAACCACTAAGGAAAGGTTTGCATCATGTGGTTACAGGAAGAATATATGGACATAAGTGTCCTTATTTCTCTAATGCAACAAGGATGAAGCAAACATCTAGAACCCGTTTTTTGTAATACATGTTACAGAGAGTTTCCTGGAAATGGAATTCAAAATTAGAATGTGGTTTGTTCTCTCTCTTTTTTATTTATTTCTTTTTCCTAAAATGAAAATACTAAGCCCTCTCCTGAACAAGTATTTTCGGGACAAATTAGTTGAAATTTGAGTTAGCGTGATTTTAAATAAACTGAAGTTCCTGCTGCCTAGTAGCTGAGACATGAAATTCCTTGTAAAGAATATTTAAAATTTAAGGATTGGAAGGAAACAAGCCGTGTCACTTACATTGTCATTTGACAGATCCTCCAGTTTCTGTTAAAGCTGAGAATGGTTGCCATCTCCTCTTTACTCAATTCAAAGTCAAAGACCTAGGAAGAGAAACAACTAGAAATTACCTCTTTGAAAAATCTAACAGTGTGAAGAAAGACAAGATTAAAGAGCAGCTCCATACTGGAGGGTCCATTTTCAGTCATCGATGACTGAATTAACATTAGAGGAAGAACTTGTTTTATGGACACAAGAACTATTTTATATATATATATATATATATATATATATGTATAATATTAATTATATATATTATTTTATATATGTTTATATGNTATGATATATATTTATTTATTACTTATTCCATATATGACTTTTCTGGCATATTACCATGTATGGGCTCCAAGTAGGCTGTGCCTGCTGATTCATCCACAAGCCATACAACAGAAAATGTCACTTAAGACCTGTTAATCTGTCTTCTCCAAAAGCAGGCCTGGTTTAACCATCCAGAGAGACCTGGACAGGCTTGAGAGGCAGGCCCGTGCCAACCTCATGAAGTTCAG
>VZRU01002700.1:21476-31830 GCA_013398155.1 Pedionomus torquatus | reverse complement strand
GGTGCTTTGGAACCTCCCATACTCGACAAACAAGGCTGCGGCTTTTTCTCTGTAGACTCAGCTCACACAGGTTAATGTGAAAGCTGAAATCAATTATAAATTGCGGAGGTGATCAATCCCCTGGAGTGTGTAATTGCTCACCCTGTGGACCTTTCCTCCCAGTAAAGTTCCTTATCAAACAAGAAGGACGGAGGGCAGCTGTGCCCCTATTTGGCTTGTGTTCACGCAGGGTTCAGCTACTGCAGCACCCTGTGCCATGGGTTGGTTGTGCATATCTCGTGTGATATGCACTGTGGTGTTGCAACTCACTGTTGCAGTTCACCCCATTGGTTACCAAGTGGAGCTTCTGTCCTGTTTTGTTCAGTGACACTTTGGCCCGCAGTTTGTCATCAGTAAAGTCACAGGGGTGTCTTGAAATGAGTCAATAAAGGGGAGTCCTGAGGTAGGGCATGAGACAGAGGTCCTTTGTTCTCAGTGCATGGAGCTGCTCCATTGCTGCTGGCTGCGTGGCTGTGAGCCATGGGCTGCAGAAGGGTTAAGCCCTTTGGCCAGAGCAGTGTGGTCTCCCCTTGACAGAGCCTTGTCACCCTGCATGCTGAGGAAGTGTTCACCCCCCCTGAATCCCCCCAAAGGTGACGGTATCTGTGCTTCAGAGGCTGGGAAGTGAGGCACAGGGAAGAGCAGGGAAGTTCACACAGGGCGTGCACGACAAGGCTGAAAAGTAAAATTAAATCCCCCATTTTTTGGTCATCTTAACGTGACCATCCCTCTGGTAAAATTCTAGAGTTGCCTTTGCACTTTTACTTCCTTTGTTTTATTAGTCCAGGCAACAGGCATATCTCTATTGCTTGTTTATTAGTGGCCAATGCATTCATAAAGGAGAGTTTCATAATGCAGAGAGGGAAACATAAGTGTAGAAGAGAAAACGTGTCCTGTAGCTACGTGGTCATCATGGATTTCATATATAATTAGCATTGCAAACTAATACAGTCTTTTGCACAAAAATAGAGCGGGATCCAGATGGTGGATGGAAGGATGTATTTTAATATTTGCACACAAGGGGGCAGATTTAAACTTGTGTGTGGCCGCTGCTTTTGAATCTCTTCAGTAATCTCTCATCAGATTGAATTGCACATTGCATTCCTTAGATTTTGTAACAATGAGAAGGTGGAAATGTTTCTTCCTTTGTCTCTTTTCCTAAAAAGGATAAGAAGAAAAAAAAAATGAAGGTGGCTTACATAATAAATAAATAGGCATGAAAATTTTCTGGTAGGTACTCAAAAGATACATTCAGAGTTTTGAAGAGGAAATTAACAATTATCACTAACATACCAGCTGTCTGAATGGTAAATTAAAGGCACAGAAAAGTATTTACTTTTCTCTCTTGTCCCCTGCACTAAGTGTATGCAACTGCTTTTCCTGCCTCAACTCACCGCTCTCTCTCAAAGATGTTCCAAAACTTGGCTTTTAAGGATTTTTATGCATCGGGAGAGAAATCAAGTCTGTTTTCTCCCTTCTGTTACCAAGCACGCACTTACAGCATGTTGTATATCCAAGGGGAAACAGAAAGACTGTCTAAAATTTAGAACGTTTGGAGTTACTATGACCGGTAGCGCTTCAATGTGCTCAGCACCTCTAGCTTGTTTTTGGCTGCAGCAGTCAGTGGGGATTGTGGGCTGTCTGCAGCTGGTAGGAAGCAGTATGTGCCGTACAGAGTTGGGTTCTTAACTATACATTGGCCACCAGGGGCTACTTCCATTGGGAGATTTGCCACTGATTCAACAGCATCAGAGCAAGTCTTTTGTTAAAATGTCTGCCAACAATGTCAGCTCTCTCTTCATTCAGCCAGTGTAATACCAAACTCACTCAAACCTATTTTGTCTTTTGGCCCCGATGTCTTCAGAATGGCTGGACGTCATGATTTCAACGTGTCTTCCAGTGCTTTGTCACCAGAGATCCCCTCTGTTCCCCCTCTGTAGTTCATGATGAGCCATGGCGGTGGCTCCGGCACAGTGGGGGAGACAAAATTCCTCAGGATCTGCATCCTGAGTGTGCTGGCGTCTGGGGGAAGGAACCAAGAACAGCAAGAAGAGTAAGAACTGACCTTTTCCATGCGCTTTCCCCATTCTGTAGTATAAACTGGTAGGCTTAAGCTGATTGAACAGGTGCTGCAGTATCATTCCAGGCTAGGAAAGCAGAGCTGCTAGAAATGGTTTATGCCCCTTTTTTTATACTTTTGCTCAGTGCGTGGCACGTTCCGGAGGGAGATGGACTTCCCTGAAGAAGTAGTCACATTCTGACATTTCCACAGCATTGGACACGCAAGAAGTTTGAAGCGATATATTTTAATTTCTGAGGGCCCTTCAGCCAGTCTGACTGAAGCTGTAGTAACCATTACTGTTAAAAATGGAGGAAATGGGGGAAAGTCTGCAGAACTTCAGGTTGAATCTACTCTGAAGAGGAATTTTTTAACTTAGCAGAACTGCAGGAAGCTACAGTTTCTGGGAGCTACATCAAATGGAGTGGTTTGGTGATAGAGAGGAGTATAACTTGCCAACAAGTGGGTACCTGAGGGTAAATAAGACAGGAAGAAATAGTTAATAAAACTGTCAGGCAGTGGGGAGCAGACCCCTGGAGGCAGTGGAGGAGGTGTTGACAGCAGACAAGGGCAAAACAAGACATGTTCACAGTATTCCCAAAATATAATATGGTAACATTTTCTTCTGTGTCTTGTCTACATGAAAATCTTGCACCGTTTCATTATGTTGATGCAAATGCCTTTTTTTTTGGACATGTATCAGTTGAAGTGTGTTGCATATTGCTTTAGCTTAAATCCTTTCTTCACCACTTCAGTTAAAACAGTAGGAAGTTCTCTTCGGCAAAATAACATCTATCCTCCCACAGACTTAGCATTAATTTAACAGCATCAGTTTTTGAGCTGGTTTAATTAAACTGCAGCTTCCTCGCACAGGCCAGAACTGGTTGCTGTGAAAGCAGAAACATGTCAGTGTCTTTTGAGGCTTTTCTTAAACTTGTGAAAAGAAACCTTCTGAGCATGCACCAGAGAGGTGGATTAATGTGGGATCGGCAAATACTTTGCTTGATTTTCTCCAGGTTAAGTCCTGTGAAAAGAGCAGGTACTAAAGCACCAACAAAGACTGTAGCTTCTCAGTTGTTTTTGTGGAAGAATGGGCTTTGTGATAAGGGGATAGGCAACTTGAGTTAAATAGGAAGGACACTGTGGCCAGCCTCCAAAACCAGCTCATCTACAAATGGAGACTTTGCCCATCCCAGACCTGCATTCTTGTCCAGTTCCATTGTTAGGCATGGTTTTCACAGGAACAAGATTTTTTTCTCTCATATGTGCAGACTGTAGGGTTTCCAAATCTGTTTTCTCATCACTTTTGAGAACAGTTTGCTATTTTTCTTGCCAAGTGGAGGCTCTTGTCGCCATTGAAAAATATTTTTATACTCCCATTTCAAGTCGCAGCAGTCAGCCATATCTAGTTTTGACAGGAAAAAGGGTGCTTCAAATGCCTTAGGAGTGGAGGAAGGGATGTTTTCCATTTGTGAAACTCAGAAGTGTTGAAAATATTTTCCTCGTGTTTGAAAAACAAAACAAAATGAAGCACACAGTAAAACCAATGAGTTCATCTTGATTAGGAAAAACATAGAAAATAGCATTGTGGATTCTGTGCAATTAGAGCTCAATATTAGATGCTTTATAACCTGGAACTTGTACACAACAGAGGAGCCAGATTGTTTTGGCTGACTGAGTTACTCAGGTTTTGTGAATATGAGAGCAGAACCTCATGTGGTCTTTCTCCTGTCATATGGCAGGACCCATGAGCAATATGAACATTTAGGGGCTGTGTGGAAGGTACAGTGATTCCCGCAAAGGTTTGGTTTATTTCCTTGACTAATCCGTGGATCTGCAGTTATCTCGCTTTGGGCTCCAGGTTTGCTGTATGCTAGGGTCAGATGGGTTTCCACACTCTCACCATTTACCATGTCCAGAAGTAATTCAGGGCGTGCGGGGAGCTGCAAATTGTTCTGGCAGGATGCTTCCAGCTGTTATGTTGTCTGAGGACTCTCGCTTGTCCTGTAACCAGAACGTCTGTAACCTGAGGGGCTGGGAGAAGATGGTGGCCAGGTGTGGGCTGCTGCAGAAGCTGGGAAAATTATTTTGGCTTGTGTGTACTCCCAGCTGTCCTCATGGACTCAGTGTAACCCAGAAGACCAGATAAAGTAACTTCTTCACGTCTAAAGTTTGGGAGCACCTGTCTCTTTAGAAGGGCAAAAAAACCATGCTCAAACAGCATGGGCCTCATTTTATGATATCTTTCTAGAGGTATTATACACGTACCCCCGTAAAAAAACACCCACCCAAGAAAAAAAAAAAAGAAAGACGTAGTTTGTTACCAGATATGTGTTACTTCTGCAAATGCCTTCTTAAGAAGGGCGGAACCATATTACCCAGGTTTTGTTCTCACGGATCCATTGAACTGATCATGGCTCAGTTAGTTATTTAGTATATTGTAGATGCAAACTTCAACAGGGAAGAGTAATGACAGCAGTACTGAATGTTTAAAAAAGTACTTGACCTATTCAAAATGCTAAATGCTAGATAGTGCCTTGTGTCTCTGGGAAGTAAAGTGTCTTTTTTGTAATATAAAAAGGAGATGCTGAATTACTGGCAAAATATTTTCCCAGGCTCTTCTTAGCTAGATCTGATGAAAATATAGAAGAATAGACTAATTCTGAATTTAAAAACCCCAACAGTTGAAGTCAGGCATTAAATTATTTAAATGGATGGATTTCCATGTGAGTAAAACAGAAGTGAGATGAAAATTAGACTTGAAGATTTCTGGGAAGTTGAATATCCAAACTCACCATCGATGTATGATTACTTAGTCCTGTCTGTCTTTCCACTCATGCTTCTTTTTCATTAAAGAAATGGGGGGGATGAGGGGCATTAATTAACTAGGGAAGCACAGCTATATCTTTAGCAACTTACCTCCTAAGGTTTCCTGGGAGACAATCCTGTAAAAGAGAGGCCTGATATTCTTGCTTTTTTACGTCGGGAGCAACCTCACTGAATTCCAAGAAGTTACAGTAAAGTACAAGAATAGTGTGAGTCAGTCCTTCTTGTTATAGTATCTAATCATGATGCATAGGACAGATTTTTTTGTATAGGAAATAAATTTTTGTGCTCCATTCAAAACCAAACAAAACATCAGTCAGGCTTGTTTTGTAAACTGTTACAGTGCAAGAGTCACATACTGTGGAAAGAAACTTAGGAGGCACAAGACAAATCTTTGTGGTTTGTAGAGTATTTGTGAGGAAGCAAACATCGTAAATACAGAGAGAGATGGCTCTGCACACAATCAGCAAGTTCTTACTGAACCTGGTGTTCATTGTAACATGGAAGTTAAAAACTTTTAAGCAGCTTTTTTAAGGTAAACCATTAATTTTTTTCTAGAAAAACGTCAGTATATACAAACTTGATTATGTCTTGTGTGTGTTTGTTGCTCTCCCCCTTCTATGCTTTGGAGTTCCCATTTTGGCTATATTTTGTTATATTTGCCCAGATTCCTACGTGCTGTTACCATGCTCTAATATCAGCACTATCCAGTCTGTTTTTTAACTAACTTATCATGCTTTGACTAGACACCACCCTGCTGCTTTCTTTTCTTGGAGGCCCTTTTAAAATTATCTTTTCCCAAACAGTTTTTTACTGACGTCTGATGTCTGCAGCACTTTGTTTATCATGGGAGGAAAAAAAATGGCAGATTCATCACAGGATTTTCTTTGCTTTTGATACTGCTACAATAAGTTAATTTATACAGTATTGTGACTAGAAAATAGTGAAAAGCTGCAAACAAAAAACGGCAATGTAAACTACTCTAAACCCACAAAATTTAGAAATTAAGCTGGTAGATCTTCAAATTGTAGTTTTTGCTCTAGAAATGGGAAAATTTTTGGTTATGAGAAAAAAAATTGTTTTCCCAACCATTGGCACTCTGTACAGCTTCTTTTAGAGCTATTTTTGAGGGCCTGAATTGTATCCATGAGGGCTCCCTCATAACATTGTGTTCCACACACTTTTCCTGTAGCATCTAGGCACCTGTTGTGGTAAGGTGTTTATTTCAAGAGGTCCGTGGTCAGGCTTTGAAGGCATAGAGTATGTAAAACTTTTCCCATGTGCATGTTTTCAGCTTGGGATATGCAGAAATGAAATATTTTTTTGAGTTAAGATTTCACATGAACAGAGAGAAGTCATGTTTTACTTCAGAATAACCTGACCTGTAACTAGCCATAGGAATTACATAAGAAGTTTGGTTCCCGCTTTGGGTTTGGGATACAATGCCTCACACAGTTTCTTTCATTCATCTGCTTTGCGTATAAAGGCTTTCATGTATTTTCTTCCTTTTTCTCAGTCCTTTATTCAATACTTAACAATTCAGAAATATTTCTGCATTTACTTAAAAACTAAAGCTATGATTCTGATGACAAACACAGGGTTCGTTTAAGTGCTTACACATTCACTTCTCCTTTTTTTGGACAGATTTCCCCCTCAAAGCAATGGAGTTAGAGTTAAAAAAGTACAGTACTGTATTTGGCCACCATATGCATTTATCCTTCTGGTTTTGACACAAAGGGAATCCACTCAGATGCATGAAGTTATATATTGCCTTAGTACCCAAACAGGATGAGAGCTCCGCTGTATTTACGTGTGAAAACAGCGTTGTATTAGACACTAGTAAGACAAAAGGTGAAAAATACTCCCCTTTGCTGGGGAGCTTAAATTGTAATAGAGTGACTAACTGGTATGCAATGTACACCTCACTGCTCTGGCAGCTGCACCCCCAAGTTTTAGGTAATAATAGCCTTGTTTTAAGATGTGGTGGTGGTGTGATATATTGGCAAATAGGGGGAGGTGTGTGATGAAAAATTACCCCCACACAGGCATGCTTGAGCCAAGAAAATGTTGAGAGCTACTTGTCTGGTTAATGCAAGATGTGGTGAGTGGCTCTAACAAAAAGACAGAAGTAGGACTAGTGTATCGTTGCCTGCTACATGCTCTCTGAGCTCTGATGGAGAAGGCTTTAATTTCTTTGTATTATAGACCAGAATCTGGTTTATAGAGATACATGAAGGACTTGGGGCCAACAGGACTGTGCAGCGCTGTACCTGAGCTGTGGCTATGGTCTCAGGGACAAGGAAAACAGCTTCAAGTCCATGAATACACATAAGTTTGCCTGGGATTCAGCTAAACAAGTGGGCTTAGAGGCTAGGCTTGGGTGAAAGCATATTGATGTCTTGTGGACTTGCAGTCTTCCTGGGATGGAAGAATGAAGCTGATTGAAAAATAAGTGAATGGAGTGGTCTTTTTAAACCAGAAAAACTTGAGTAAGGAGAGGTGTAAAAAGAATAGGTAAGGAGACTGAAGGCATGGATGGGTAAGATGGCTGTGGTGTTACAAGGAAAGGTATCCCTCCTGGGCAGCGCTGTCCTGCTATTCTTGTATTAATACACACTGTGGGCTTCCTGGGCCCCTGTCCACTTTGCAGGTGTTTTCTTGCAAGAAAGAAGGCTTATGTTTAGTTTACAAGAGAGAATCAGTGTACTAGGGGGTTGATGGGCAAGGAGGTGGATGTAGCCAGAGTCATTTTACCATCTAACAGCTCTGAGTCCTCTTGGGGAAATAAGGATGTGTTTAGCTCTCTGTATAGTGTGTTGTACTTTCTCAATGCAAATTTGGTCTTGAATGTAAGCAGACCATCAGAAAAGTTGCAGAGGAATGTGGGGTAACAATAGCAGGGATAGCAGAGAGAGAAAAGACAGGATCTAGGACTTTTGTTGAGGAAAAACTGTGAAGTGTTGAAAATGGCCTGAATAGGCTGGCATCCAGGAAAAGGGTGAGGATTCCTTGGACACACATAGGGGGTGGGAGAGAGAATGGGCGTGCTGCTGGCAGCAACCGAAGGAGGAAAGGAATAGGGAGAGTCTAGAAGGGAAGACACAAATTCATGGAGTAGAAAAACATCCTGGAGGAAGTTTATAGAGAGAAGGTTTCAGAGTTATTAAAGAGTGTGAGGAATTGATTACAGAATTTCTTTTGAAGATAAATTATTAATAAAGACGGATAATACAACAAATAGTTCTAAACAAAGAGCTCAGGGTCTTCTGGAATTTAGAGTGGGTAAGTCTGCAGTGCTCTGTGGCAAATACTTGGTCTATCTTTGAACAAAGTAACTATTCTATGAAAAAGCTCCAAGGGCATAATCGTGAAGAACAGTCCTGTTTGCTACAGTTTTCATCAATCATTAATTGGCCTATTTCTTTCCAGTTCTGTTCTCTTCTGTTTCTGCCTTGCTTAGCTCCAGGCCTCCCTTCTGTGCAGTGCAGTTGTACTCGTGTCCCAGTGGAAGTTTATGTGTTGAGGAAAGGAGTTTCCTGAACTGCTTCTGCCATACACATCCCAGCTAAATGCTACCTCCTGGAAGGGCTCCAAAGCAGAGACCCTGAAAAACACAGCCCAGCTGGTCTGAGAGATAATAGCTGCCAAATGAGTGTGGCTGTCCTCAAGAAGTCATGCACAGGGCTTTGACTCTTCTGTCCTTGTGTAGTTTGAAATGTGAATCAAAGTTATTAGGCTGTTTTTTTCCATGCTAATAACATGGTCTTGTTCATAGACTAATGGAGAGAAGAAATCCATATTTAATGGCCACAGAGGGCCTAGCCTGTGGCACAGGTTGCTGTGTACTGACTTGTAGTTATGACTGCCTATCGGCATACAATATTTCTTTCTGTTAATTGAATTCTTAGTGATTGAAGTACAGCCAATACATAGTGTCGATACTCAGGAATAGGTATTTTTCTTTCTGTCTTTAGGATATTTGGTTCTTTTCCTTAAAATGTCAGTCAACCAGTTTGCCTGTGGTGCACCCATATTCAGAGCTGTACCACCAGTATGTTTGAGACAGGAGGAGAGAAGTTGGATCTGACTGGAGGCAGGGTGATTGCAGGTGTGGGATCATGCAGTGCCATGCCGGGAGCGTTTACCAGTATGCGGTGGTGGGTGGTGAATCAAACTCTTTTAGTACAGTGTACTGTAAGTACAAGTATTTGATTATGTAGGCCGGACTGGCTTTATACTCTAGTTTCTGGTTTAGTCAAAGTTGGTAGAGACCAAAGGTAATTGTTAACATTAAAGTGAATGGGTGAGATGAAAAAGACTATATATGTGACTGTGAGTGCAATTCACATTCAGTGGAAATATTTTGTAGTAGCAGATTTTATTGTGGTTCTGTACTGAGGTCAGGCATAGTTCTTTTTTTCATGAAAAGCATTGAAAAATGTTCTCCTTGAGATGCTAAATGCTTGCCAGAGCTTCCCAAATAAATGAGGACCAAAGTCAGTGCAGTAACCACCAAAGAGCCAAGGGTGCTTCTCACTGGCAGCCTGGCCACCTTTACCACTTAGCACATTTGGTGCTGTGCCGTACTGAAAGTCTAGTGAAGCAGTGTTTTCTCTGGCTGATCCTTCTTTCCCACTGACAGGTTAGGATCTAATCTCTGTAAGTGCAAAACAAAACACCCTTTCTCTTCACAGCACTTTAGCAACGTTATTTTAACACCTTTGCCAGAGATTTTCTTAAATGTCCTTGTGTTGCTTTTTCCTATGAAAATCTGAATCCCCAATCTTTCATTTTCATTGAATCATAGAATGGTTAGAGTTGGAAGGGACCTTAAAGATCATCAAGTTCCAATCCCCCTGCCATGGGCAGGGACACCTTCCACTAGAGCAGGTTGCTCAAAGCCCCATCCAGCCTGACCTTAAACACAGTGCAGTATCATTTTCATGCAGTATCATTTTAACCTATTAGAAACGAAAGGTCATCTCTCCCTTGCAGAGAGGGTGGTAGAGCACATTCGGTATAAATTCAGTTCGTGGCCCTTTAAATTTTGGAGTGTGGCTGTTGAAGGGTAGGCATTTAGAGGAGAAAATGTGAATCTGATTGCATATAAAAGCAGAGCTGTGGTGATAGAAGCAGTCATACTGCTTCATTTTTCGCTAGAGCTGCTTCGTCCACTTGGTTTTGATTACTTTGAATGGGAATGACAGCCTGTGGGCAGGGTAGCTAAAGCGATCGTTAAGTTCCTAAACTCACTTCTATATATATATATATTTTTTTTTATTTTTTTTTTTGGTCTGCTGATTTCATTATGATTAATAAGGGTCCTTGCTTGTCACCAAAATCAAAAGGTCTTTAAAGCCAGAAGAGGGAAAAAAGGGAGCCCTGCCTGGGGCTGTGCCGCTACCTCCCCTCCTGGCAGTGAGGGAGGGG
>VZRU01002700.1:1277-20180 GCA_013398155.1 Pedionomus torquatus | reverse complement strand
CCTTGTAAAAGGGGTTGATCGGGTGAGCTTTGTGCCGGTTGGAGCGAAGACTCCTAAAAATGACCGGCTCTGGCAGTTAGACCTTAAAACCGTGCTTGGCTAAAAGATGTGCCGATATAAGATGTTACCTTCAGCCGGTTGCTCTGCTCTACTGTCCTGAGCCGGGGCTCTGTGTTGGTTCTGGTCTATGCTGGGTCCGGAGTTGCTGGCCGTATCCTCTGTGGTGTCCCAACAGTTCTTGTAGACTTTTTTTTTTAGTGCACTGGAGCTGTGGTAATTGCAGTCTAAACAAATCTTGAGGAGCAAATAATACCCTGGGGCGCCTGGGAGATGAGAAACTTTGGAAATGCAGGAACATTTGAATGTTTTTGAATTTTTTTTTGGAGAAGGAAATGGGTATCTTTCCCAGCCCGTATGAGTGGTGTGCTTTATTCTCTTACAGCTGAGAGAACGAGTGGTGGTTGGCATAATGCACTTGTGGTTTCTTTCCGTGTGAGCATTTGGTGTTTTATTCTCTTCCTTCAGGTAACTAGCCAAGAGCGTGTGGTGGCCTCTGTACAAAGCAGTTTTTGAGTCTGTGCTAGGATTTGTGTAGGTTGTTCCTCTGCCATAAGAAAGGTGAGTAGAATTATTTCCATGTGTTACTTCAAGGCTTTCTAACTTTAATACTTCCATAAGTGGACTGATATTTAAACAACCCTGTGACTGCCAGTTCGTTATAAATTTGTTTGGGAGTGGGGGTTCTGTCTAACCTTTTATATAACTGAACTGAAGTTTATGGTCCCCCGGTGATTTTACATCTTTGCATGAGTCTCTTTTTTTTTTTTTTATTTTTAATGTTTATTGAGTTTATTCTATTGAGTTTATTCTATTGGCTTTGACCAAGAACATTCAAGTATGAACAGGTATGAACAAGTGCATCTCCTCTATTGTTTGGTCTTGTGGTTTTTTTGTTGTTTTGAGTCGTAATATTGTAAACTTTTGTAAACCGTATTATCCACAGGAAGAGATTATGTAATTAAACTCAACAATGAAGTATCTGTGAAGATAGAGCTTTTTATGGGGCTTTGTTTTGTGTAGTAGCTTATGCTACGAGCACACTGCAGTTTCTAATCATATCTATAGGATGTTGGAGATAGATCACTTTGGCTTTAGATGGAAATGCTATCTGATACGTCTTCTTGTAAACCTAGTATCTTACAGTATTCTCTGTGATGTGACATGACATCTGATGTTCCAACAATAATTGGTTTCTTTGTTTAATGGGCAACTGATTATTGTGAGTGGAAAAAGTGGAACATCAAAGGGATTTTGTCTGAGTTGTTCCTTGTCATACACACAATTCAGCCCTCCTTTATATGAAATCATAGAAGACTTTCCCTTGTGTTTACCAATTGTCTATTGTGTATCAGACAAATACATAGTGATATTCTGTAAAAAAACAAATCTGTCAGTCCTCAAAGGATTTTTAATCCTGATCTGACCAGGAGTCAGAAGTTAAAGCTGGGGAGGTATTGTGTAGCATCCTGATGTGATGTAGGCTGTTTTCCATGGAGTAATGGAGTGTTAAGCTGTTGCTGTGGTCAAGATCAAACTACTGAGACTGTTAATGAGTTCAGCTTTTCTATCTTGCTTTTTGAAAGTCTGGTAAAAGTTAATCCTGACTGTATGCTTCCCAAAACCCAGAGTGAATGGGCCTTGTTGGTCCTGCTGACCTAATTCAGAGTCACAGTGAGCCTGAATTTGAGACACTTGGAGCGTGACTGGAGCAGCTCCAAATGATTTGAAATGATGGGAGCTTTCATAAGCATGTCTCTTACAGAAATATAGTTCAAAGTTGGGTGTGCAGAAATTAGGCCTCTCATTGCCTGTGGTTTTGAGAGCGCTTAATGTTAATTTAAGTACACAGCAGCCCTCCCGGTGCAAAGAGTTGTCTTCATATTTTGTCCCCTGCTCTGTCCATTGCTATCTAGTCTCTGACACTGCAGGTCAGAGTGATCAAGTGGGGCTTTTAGAGTTGCAGTGCTGTTTTAGATGGATCTTTCAGGCATCACATGATCTGCTAGAAGATCCTTGGCCACATTGCAAAAGCTTGGCAGAGTGGTCAAAATCCATTTACTGTTAAAGACAATCCAGAGGTGGTTTTGCTTAATGAACCGGAGCAGAGAAAGGTGCAACTTGATGTTACTGATGTGTAGCTATCCATTATTTAACAAGGGCAGGAAATATGCTATCTGTGCCTGTTGCAAAAGTAAAAACATTAATCTTGGTGATTGAGAACCTGGCAGGAATAATCTGTGAGATCACTTCTGGATTAAGTGAAATGGGAACTCACTAGTTGTGCATTGCATTGCAGAGTAGGTGTGTTGTGGCACTTGAGTGTGGAGGATGTGGCCTGGGGAAAAAAAAAAAGAAGCAGAGACTGGCATAATTAGTAGGACAGGATGAGGATGTGAGGAAACAAGTTATGCAAAGCATGATTATGGTGACATCTCTTTTGAGGAAAGCTAATGAGATTCTGTGTATTGCCAGTTCTGATTATGTGGTCCCCCTCTCCAGTTGCTCTGGCTGAGGATCACAGTTGCTATTTGTGCTTGCTTTCCCTTGGAGCCAGTGTGTGCCTGGGCAGCTCTTATGATCTTGGGCTCCTTGTCTTACCTCTAAGTTCACCAGTGAGAGTGAGATCTGTTTTTCTGGTTGGGAGCCTCTATTGTTGAGTGGAGCTCTGTGTAAGCACATGAGGGAAGTCTTTAGGCAGGAACAACTTGTACAAATCTGCTACTAATCAGTTGTTAAAGTGGGCTAGTTGCAGTAAGCTGGGTGAAGGATGGTGCTTTTCCTCCTACATGAGGGTGGGAAGGAAGTCAAAGGCAGGAGGCTTCAAATGTAAAAACATTCTCGGCAGACACTTGTTTCTTTGGTTGTTTAGACTCTTGACAGTTGTCTACTCTTTGCTGCCATGTTACAACTTGTAAATGGGATGTTTGATGTATGTCTCATGTCTCTGTCCAGATGTGTCATTAGATGCCAGACCAGCTGTCATCTGTGCTAAGCTGCAACAAAAATGGTGAAGTACAGGCTTGTTCTCTTAAGACATGGGGAAGGAGCATGGAACAAGGAGAACCGCTTCTGTAGCTGGGTGGACCAGAAGCTGAGCAGTGATGGGATAAAGGAAGCTCAGAACTGTGGCAAACACCTTAAAGCACTGGGCTTTGAGTTTGACCTCGTCTTCACCTCCGTACTCAGCCGCTCCATCCAGACTGCATGGCTTATCCTGGAAGAGATGAGCCAAGAATGGGTCCCCATTCAGAGTTCCTGGCGACTGAATGAGCGTCACTATGGTGCACTGATTGGTCTCAACAGAGCAGAAATGGCTCTGAATCATGGTGAGGAGCAAGTGAAAATATGGAGGAGAAGCTATGATGTTACCCCACCTCCCATAACTGAATCTCATCCTTACTATGAAGAGATATACAATGATCGCCGGTATAAATGCAGTGATGTCTCTCAGGATAATCTCCCAAAAGCTGAAAGTCTCAAAGATGTGCTTGATAGACTTCTTCCCTACTGGAATGAAAAGATAGTGCCAGAACTGAGAAGTGGCAAAATGATCCTTATCTCTGCTCATGGTAACAGCAGCAGAGCATTGCTGAAGCACGTGGAAGGTAAGGGTCTTCCTTGCAGCCTTTCCCCTCATCTCCTTACTCAACTGCTTAGAACTTTATCTTATTCTGTCATATACATCTGGGCTATGTAACGTAGTATCTGTGGTCTCCAGGGAGAAAGTAAAAGGTTGGCCTATGGGAACAGGAATCAAACTGTGGATGTGAAAGGGGGAGAGAATTAACAAGGTCAACGTAATTGAGTCAGATGCTTTCCCCTTGGTTCTTACTGCTCACCTTAAACTACTGTATTCAAGTGAACTTTGTGGCTGGTCTAGATAGAGCCTGAAGAGTTTGTGTCTAACTACTTTTGGATTTAATCAGCTGCTTTGTCAGGAGGGTCGAAGTCATAATTTGTTCATTAAACAATCATTACTATAACTCCGCAGAGTAAAGCGCTTGTGTTAGGTTGTAGAAATTCTTCTTGACTGTTTCAGTCGTGAGTCACTTTTGAGGCTTGATTCTTGATAATTTTTACTTGAAAAAGCTGCTGTGACAGGGAGTTCTCCAGAGAGTAGATACTTGCTAAAGCTTGTGCAAATACTATTTCCCAGTGTAGCAAATGCCTGCCAATGAGCAGCAAAGTTGGTAATTTAGCATAAGGCTGCTTATTTATTTGGGACCTGAAAAGGATGTGATTTGTTATATTCTTTCCCCTGCCTCTTCTTTAATAATATGGATTCTAGTTTAAATCATCTTAAACTGAAAGATATATTAATTTCTTTGACTTTGGGTAGAGTAGAATTTAGTGACTGTGTGTATGAATGCAGCCTGCTAGAGGTGTAGTTGCAATTATGCAGTCTGGATTGTGTCCACTCATTATTTCTTTTTTTTAATTTTTTTTTTTTTAGTTCTAAAACCCTCTGCTGTGTGCCTTTACAACTCTAAGCACTTTTTGCATCCAGGCATGCTGGAACAGTCAGGGCAGCTGATGCCTTAGCAGGAGTCAGAAGCCTGGGGTATAAGCTGTACAAGTGACTTGTGGAACTATAGAGGCTGTGAATTCTAGGGTACAGATCACTGCTTGGGTGAAGGAGGAAGGTTGGTTCAGCTGGTTCCACTGACATGGTCACAGTGGTTGTCACACCATGTGAAATGAAGAATTGCAAAGGAAAAAGGGACAGTGACCTGCAACCATGGTGTCTTTCCAGTTCCCTCCCTAGCTAGTCCCAAAGAAGGAATGAGTTTGATGAAACCACGCTGGCCAAGCCCTTAGGGAATGAAATACTGCAAGCTGACCACAGCTTCAGCAGGAACCTTCTGCCATTATCAGTGCAGGCATGCACCAAGGCTGGAGTGGACAGCATCGCTGACTGGTATAGGTTAAACTTACTATGGTTGGATTCCTTTGCTGCATTGGTATCAGAGAGAACACAAAGTTAGAGCAGCTGCAGAGCATTCCTTTGGGACAGTCTGTTAGGTAGAATTTTTCCAGGGCTGCCCACACTGAACCAAAGTAGAATAGAGCTGCGTCCCTTCTCTGTCCTAGACTGTAAGCACATGCTGGAGGGACAAGATACATAGGGAAATGTGAGGTATCCTTGGTAGAGGATTTAGTTTGCTTGACTGAGGACTGTCCATCAGCTATCCCACCTCCTAATCAGGAGCAATTGCCAGATACATGCTGGCTCTTCTGCTCTTTACACAGTGGAGATTTGGATTGCCTGATTTCACCCATCTTCCCTGTGAGAGAAGGTGGGATTGTGACATGGGCCAGCTCAGATAAAGTGCAAGAAAAGGTCACTTGGCTACAGTTACAGCGCATGAAGTAACTGGATAGAGATTAGCTGATGCTTGCAATGGCCAGAGTGTAAGATGGGATCTCTTTACTGTCCTCCTGGCCTGCTGGGTGGAGAGTGTTCTGTGTACCTTTTGCCTGCAACTGAATAGCATGATGTCCCGTTTTTCTGGGAGGGACAGGGTTAATTCTCCCCTGGCTCTAGCAGGGCCCAGGTATCCCACCCCACTGAGCCATGCCCAGGGGTCGCTGGGAGCTGCCGGGAAGGGGAGGGGTCACCGGAAGTGCGGGGTCGGGGACGGGTGCGCGGCTGCGGTCGGACGGGCGGCGGTCGGTATCGTACTCGCGTTTGTATCCTTCTCCATCCGAGTTACTGTTACTGTTTTTCCCTGTTCTACCTTGTTGTCCTGTTAAACAGTTCTTGCCCCAACCCACGAGCGCTGCCTTTTCCTTCCAACTGCTCTAACGCCGCCCCAATGCGTTAGCCAACCGGGCTGCCGCGTGGTTCTTTGTTGCCGTCTGAGGCTAAACCACGACACATGATGAGCTGCTTCTTGCTTCCTGAAGAACAGAAATGCTATACAAATACAGTAACAGTGCTGAAATAAAGCAACAGGACACTATTGTTTCTTGAGGGTTTTTACCTGACTTGAACTTTCATTTCTAGCCTTCTAGTGGTGAGGCAACGCTTCTGTCTAAGGAAAAATCCCAAGGAGAAAGCAAACATCCTTGCTGGAACTTGTTTATCCTGCACTCTATTTTGCTTTGTAAATCAAAACTAGTTGACATTGGTGTGGTCACTGTGGTGTGTAAAAACATGTAGCTACAGCTAGTTTTGTTTAACCCATATTCAGAAGAAACCTTTATATATCCTGGCTCCTGACCACTGTATGTGGTTTCTCTAAATTCTCCTGCGTGACTTCATCTGTTTTGTGTATATCTGAATGGTTTAGTCTGGGAGACTGAATTTGAGAAGTGGGCAGAACACTTCCTAGAGCTAGATTCTTTATGGATACCTGGTGACATATTTATGTTCTTAAAATCTAATGGATTTAAGAATCTTTGAAATAAGAGCTCGGGCAGCTTGACTGCTTGTTTTGCAAACCTAAGTCCTTGAGAACAGTGCTTGTGCGTGGTAAATGTACTGAGTATTTTTCCTGTGATTTCTGTGTGGTTTTAAAACTTTACATACTTCAAGAGTGCTTTTCTGTGGATCTGCGATTCTTTTGCCTGCAACAGGTAAATTATTTATCCTTTGTATACAAGGATTGCTTAAACTGGCAGAATGTAACTCTTTTTTAATGGACTGATGTAATGAGTTGTAAGCTTCTTGCAAGGGTTTGTCTGTTTCTCTTGCTCCATGCCCTTCTGAAATTGAGGGCTAATCCACAGCTGAACTAAGTGCTTAGTCTAATCAAAACAAGAATAGGTCACTGCAAAATTTGCATGCTTTTAGTCTCTGGGTGAGGGCATAAATTGGTTTTCACTTCATGCTTAGTTCTGTTTTCCCTGACCTGTTGCTAAGTGTCTTGCCTTTGTAGGTTTTCCTGTTAATATGTTGGCTCTGCTTTTCTGCCTAATGTGAAAATCACTGGTAAATTTGCACCCATATGTTCTGAGAAGCATCTGTTTTGCCAGCTGCTCAAGAGGATGTTTTCTTCATGTACCTTTGTCTAGTTTATACAGTGTCATAATTTTAGAAGCTTGATTGTGTGCATTTTCTAAGCATACATTAGTTAAGGCTGTCCTGCTTTAAAACAACAGGCTGCTGTGGTGACCTCAATGCTTCTTAAAAGGGGTGGAAAAAAAAGACATAATTGACATTCCCAATGACATTAGCTTTCTTTTATCTGAAAGTTTTGATGAATAATGACTTCGCAGTCACTGCTGCTTAATACAACTATTTAGAACTCGTGTGGAGACTTGAAGGTTTGGTTACAAAATTCACTTGGATGCTTTGGAGTCTTGTGTGTTTGATATAAAAATAGCCAGCAATTTCATTGAGATTAGAGACCCAGAATATTTTAATTGGGCACAGCTGGGTAAAATAAATTCTTTCCTCAGGTATATATTGTTGTAGTGGAATGGAAAAATACAGGGAAATGCTTCAAGTCATATAACTTAACATTCTTCTTTTTTTCATATCTCACTCATTTGAAAATGGAAACGAATATCCTATATCTAGTAATTCTGGGAATAGTACTGTAGGCAAGATTCTATGAACTTGCTTTTGAGAAATCAGATGTGGGCAAACAGTGGTCCTTACACTAGAAAGATTTTTAAGACTGCTTGTGTGAGAAGCTTTGCACAGAAAACTTTAAGAGAAAAATTGTCCTTGGTATCCTGCCTTTTTAAAGAGGCTGTTAGTATTGGTTGCTTAGCAGAGCAGCACATATGGATTCCAGTCATCTTTTGTGATGCGTGAATTGGGAAGATAAGGAGGAGAACCCATGGTCCTCAATGTCCTGTACTAAAGGAAAGGTACAGACTGTAGGGGGCAATTTCTTCCTGTTTATTTCACATTTATAGACTGAAAAATAAAGAAAATGTCTGCATCTCAGTGGGAACTCCCTCCTTTAGCTGTGTTCCTAAAGCACTAACCAAGCTGTGGTCTAGCTGGGAATTGACCCTTGAGTGATGTTGATGAAGGCTGGAACATGTCCTTGCCTCTTATAAGACTAGATAATCTAAGAAATAAGGATGAAGTAGACAGAAAATTAAGCTATTCACTAGGTGTAACTGTTGTGTGTTTATTTTGTTTGTGTGTTGTTTTTCCCTTTGGCAGGCATCTCTGACGAGGACATCATCAATGTTACTCTCCCCACTGGTGTTCCCATACTTCTTGAACTTGATGAGAACCTGCACCCTCTGGGCCCACACCAGTTTCTAGGTGATCAAGAAGCTATCCAAGCTGCCATCAAAAAAGTGGAAGATCAAGGGAAAGTAAAATCTGCTGAAAAGTAAATTCCTACTAACACAGCTGTTCTCAAAGTGTGGCAATAAGTGATTTATGTATGACTGCTAGGTTGCACTGTGTGAAAGTCTCAATTTCAAGCACCAAATAATGGGAAGGGACAGTTGGTGAATCTCAAGTTGGTAGATTAACCCTCTGCCTTTCAAAAACTGGAATTTAGATCTCAGTGTGAGATTATGGATACTGAAAAACAAAATTAAGAGATCATTCAGGTAATGGAAACTTGCAGGACAGTCTGACCCAGATCTAGCATTAAGAGTGGCCCAGTAGAGGAATAAAGGGATATGTTGTTGCTATCTACCCAGTAATGAGTGGAAAAGCACCACTTTAGTGGACTAATTAAGTTCAGGTTGTTATAGGCACTAAAACTTCCTCACTGATAAAATGGCACCATGTATCAGAGTTATCCAGTATGATTCCTCTGTGTCAATGGCCATGACAATTTGTTCTGGATGGAGTTCCTTTTGGTCTTTCAGAACACTGTCAGCTGTACAGCTCTTTGCTTTTGTCCTTTTGAGTCTTCCAAGGCCAGTTCATGGTCCAGAGGAAAATTTTTGTAGAGATGTTCAGACTGTTATTGTTACCATAGTTGTCTTTTTATTACATAATATTCAATTTTTTTTTTAAGTAACCTAGAAGGAATCCCCTTTCCTCCACCATCTTTGCAAAGCCTAGCAGATTGCATTTTGCTGGCTTGCAGTAATAGGCTTTAACTTGGGCTTCAGTCCATGAACTAAGCACAAAGTTTTCCTGCTCAGTGTTTAAGACATCACTTAGCTCTTAGCGAGTGATCTGAATAGCTGTGAAACACTAAGTAACATGTACTAGAGGTTTGATCATCAGAGTCAAGTCGTTAGAATAATTCCTGTTTACTTCAGTAAAATTGGATATAGGAAAATCCCCTTCTGAGCTTTCCTGAGTTGCAAAGATCTCTTGATAAATATTTCCACGTAAATAGTACTGTGGTGTTCTCTGTATCAATTTCTGCAGAGGGCTGGAAGAGATGCATAAGGTGTGTAAGAAGTGTACTGGGCGCAGCTCATTCAGCCATCATGCTGATATGGAAGGGTGTTCTGCCATGCCTAAAAGTGTATTGCTCTAAAACTCTCATCACAATCATAGCTCAGTTCCTGCTGAGTGTGGCCTTGCTGTTGTATTTGACACTAAATTCAAACAGTTCACACTCTGGTTGTGTGCAGTGTAGCGTGTATGGCAATTTGATGTTCTCTCTTGGTACACGAGCATCAAGATAATTCCACTTTTGAAGACTTGCTGTAATTTTACTTGCAACTATGAAATTGTACTTAGATCTGACCCAGTGTCTCATTTGAACACCTGGATTTTGACCTCAGTTACTGACAGAGGTGGCACTTGGGTATGTACTACGTGAGCTGAACGTATTCTCAACATGGCCCAGCTACAAATCTCAAGAGAAGTTAAGAACTCCCTCAGTATGTTGATAGTATAAATTTTAAATCCTTGAGTAGCTGCTTCTTTGCAGTGAGCAGCTCTGTAGCTCATTTCTGAAGTGAGAGGATGTTTTTAACTTTGAGAAGAGAGTGTGGTGTACCTTTTACAGTCTCCTCACCGATGTGGATATAGGCTTTCCGGGTCTGATGCTGACTCGTGTTAGTGTAGTGTGTACTCCATAAAAGACCTCTTGTTAGGTGGTAGTTTCTCTTGCATGAATGATGCTTGGGCTTCTTTTTGATTTTGTTGCCCTTGCAGTAGGAAAAAAATTACATGCTTCTCTTTTAAACATAAAGCTGGTAGGCTCCCTCTTGTTTTGGATGAGCAAGGATATTTGAGTGTTTTTCCTCTGAAACACTATTAGTGGCGTCCCTGCTGCTCTATTTGACACTGAGCCCTTTGTGGGTTTTTAGTTTTCTGTACATAGAGCAACTCTGAATCTTAGTTGATACTTCACAGATCAGTGTTCTGGAGTTAGATTGTTATCAGCAAATGTTCACCTGCCAATACCCTGAGGAGGGCCACTGGCACTCAAGTGATTTGGTGGTTCTCCCAGCATTCACTAATGCGTGAAGTTCAGTAACAGGTAAAAATTACTGTTGCTCTTTAACAAGTCTAGCAGAGCCACCTGTTGTCAGTGGGGACTGTGTGCATCCAGATGCATGGGCTTACAGGCGTCAGCTATCAGTGTCCATATCCCCTTGACATTGTGGTATTGTAATATAGAACTTCTTTAGGACTTGAGATGTAGCTGAAATATTCATGGAAATGAATCTGGCCAAACTGGGAGAGATGCTTTCTTCTCCTTTTCTCTTAGAGAATTTGTGGTCTCTTCTGTGGACAGGAGGATGGAAAGGTGGATGAGTGAAGGTGGAGAGCATTAGTATTACTTCTTGCAGGTGAACAGATGAAACTGGCCTTTTGAAGAGTCACGGACAGTAAGAAAAGAGCAGCAGTATGATGTTTTCAGGTGGCTGTCTCTGCAGTGCTGCTTGAGATGTGAATAGTGATAGCTCCCTGGGAAGTTTGACTTCATTTGCTTTGGTTGTGACTCCAAAGTGATAACAGGAATTTACATCAACATCTGGCAGCAATACCACCTTGCAAAACTGTCAAATGGAACCAACTATGGGGAATTTCATTGTGCTTTTTCAGACTATTTTAACACCTTTCAACGCTTGCTTTTGAATAACCTTTTAATTAAATTCCTAATTCAATGGATTCATAACCCATGTATATTGAAGAGAAACCAGCTTCCATCAACAGTGGCTTAAAGATACTTGATTTTCAGGCATAGCTACATTAGAAGGAGATGAGAATCTTGATGGTGGCTTTAAAAATCACTGGTTGGAAAACACTTTCACCATGTTAAAGTATGCCTCAAAGTCCTGTAAGGTAACTCATGTTTCTACAGTTGACATTATGGATGTGGTTAATTTTGGTTTGTTTATGCATTTTTATTTTTTTTAACTAGTTGTTCCATAACAATAACAACTCTAGAATCCTCTTGAAAACCTTTGTAAATATGGTGGAGCTGGCACGTTCTTTATAACTCAATAAATTCACCTGAAATAAAATTTAATCTGCCTTCAGTCTGTCTTCCTTCTACTCCTTTCCCCTTTATCTCCTTTCCAGAGCTGATTGGTAAATAAAACTGACCTTCAGAGTCCCAGAACTCATCAAGCAGTCATTGGTCACATATCATGCAGTCAGTTGGGTAAAAATAGTGTTAGAACAAACGTTGCCTTATGTTGATGTGTAAAGAAGTTGGACTGGAGGGGAATACATAACAGATGAAAATCATGAAGGTGTTTGCACAGGAACAACACATTAAGTGTTTAGTTCCAGAACAATGGAGGTAAACAAATGTTCACATGCTTGCTTTTTAGAAAAAAAATTACAATAACTGCTTTTTGACATATTTAACATTGTAGCTTCTGGAGAAAAAGCCGACCCCTTCACTCTCCAGAGTACTCTGGTGTTGAGTTGTGACTCAAATGACAAATGCAAGGAACTGCAAGTCTGCTGATAATTGTTTCTACTTATTGATCAAGAAAGCTCAGAGGTATGGTAGGAACAGTCTCTTGGAGACTGCAGAAGGGTTTGGCAAGAAGGAACCCCTATTCAAGAGCTGTGCCAAACAGTTGTTGCTGCCTCTTCCTTGTGTTATGGTGGCTAAAGGTTCTGTGGGTGGGTGAATACAACAGGAAGCTTGGCTTCAGGCTGCCCTCTGTGTTATGCTAGATATGACAGGGCATTCCTGCTCCTGCCTTATGAGCTTGTTAGACAGTTCTCAGGCCTTCTTGGGTCTATTCTAGCAGAATTTAGCAGCCATGTTGTGTCCCCACCCTACAGAAAGAAAAGGGGGAGAGGGAAGAGGCTCCTGTTCTTGCATGTTATGCTTACAGAGCAGGGGAGGGCAGCAGACACCAGACTATTGCTGTTGCTGTGCTGTGAAGTCAAGCTTGGTGCAATAAAGTGGCCAGAAGATTACTGCTGTTACTGAAAGGAGGAGGTATTGACCCACAGCCTGGTCAGAGATGTTTACTAGAATTGCAGTGCCCATGTTATCTAGTGAATCCTCCTTTCCTGACAGATGGTTGTCAGCCTCTTGGGTTTAACTGTAGCAAACTACTGTTAAAGCTGACCTCGTTCTCCAGTTCAGATCTGTGGCTCACCAGCTGTTCCTAAAATCTGCTGATTGGGCTTTCCAGGATCTGTACCAGAAGGCATTGGCTATGCCAGGAGTGAGCAAGGAAGCGTAAAGATCTGTAACTATCCCTAAAGACAAAGCAATTGCTCTTACACAGACTGCAACTGTAGATGGAGTTGCAGAAATGTGAGTGGACAACAGGTGGCGCAAATACATTGTGGTAAGTACATTCTTGAAAATGGGAACAATTTCATGTTCCTGTGTGAATATGGGGATAGCAAGGCATAATTAACATTTTGTGAAAAGCAGCATGGTTTATCTCTACCAGTTCCGTCCTACAGGTGTGAAGATACTATAGTTCTGGTGTAGAATGAATTGCAATTGTCATCTAGGTCACTTCTGCAGACTGGCAATTAGTCCTATTTTTGTCTTGCATCAGCAACTTCACCAGACCAGCTAAATTCAATAGGAGCAAGACTGGCTATTTGCAGACAGATACTTAATCTGCAAAAAAGCAACCTAAAAGCCCACAGTTCTGGTGAGTGATAGTATATTAATAACTATGTCAGGAAAGGTTGGGGGAAAATCAGTGTTATATGAGAAAAGGAGCTAGCAATGACCAGATGCCAAATAAAGTAAAAATTAAAAAAATAAAATTGGAGGGTACCTTGGGTTTTGGGGATCTGATTTCAGGTACTCTGATACTAATTTTAGTAAGGTCTGTAGTTTCCTCCCTCCCCTGTCACAAGTTGTGGAAGCTTACAAGGACTTTACGTGCTTTCAAACTGAGCTTTAAGGTACACTTTAGACCCACTGTTTAAACATATCTCGGAAAAATGTTGGCTGGTGTGACCTACCTATCTTGTGAGTTTATAGGTGTAGCTGACGGAAAAAGACCCCAGCATGGTAAATTCCCAGCCTTGTACTGTAAGCCCCACTATCGCTGCCTTCCCTAACAGTTTAGTGTGAAAAATGCTTGTTGGTGGTACAAAACTCATGAGCTTTGCTTTTGTATTTGCTGCGTGCTTCATCCCATGCTTGTAAATGAATGCTTTTTTCTTTTTCTTTTTCTTTTTTTAGAGTACAAACACACATAAATTTCAATTTTATGAAATATTGTGTGAACCGCGTGAATGCTCAATTTTTGTCAGGCAACAACAAAGTGGAATAAGCTTTCACAGGTCTCCTTTTTCCAGATGAAGCCCTTAGGATATCTACTGAAATGAAAAGTACTTTCAATAGTGGGAATCTGTGCTTTCTGTTCAGTGCTTTCTCCTCCATGTGGTTAGCTCAGGTGATTTCTGCAGGTAGCAGTTAGGAATATCTTCCATGAAGCTGTAAATCCTTCACAGAGGCTGCCAATAAGAGTTTTCTGAGATCTGAGAACTACTATTTCATCACCTTATTTCAGTATTGGGGATATCGGAGGTACCTACACAGTGATATGGTCAAATACTCCTCTTCATTTTAAAACTGCATACCTTGCCTTATTTACAGGCATATATTTATTTGTTTCTCAGAGTCCCTGCTACATTTAATAATTTTAATTCTCCCTTATGCCAGACTGGGCTTGATCTGATCAACTACTTCTTGATATTAAATAACATATGTTGGCAATATCAGGTGTAGTCAGACTCATATGCAAATAATGCTTACCAAAACGCATGGTTATTTTGATGCATATATGAATGGAAGAATTGTTGATATTCTTGGCATACCCTTTGGGATCATGATCGGTTTGTCTGTATATTTCTTGAATTGTGAGGACCTGATGGACACAGCATTCCAGATGATGCCTGAGAAGTGCAGAGCAGAGTGCAGATCATCACATCTCTATCTCTGCTTTTAATGCCCCTGTGGATGCAGCCCAGAATCCAAATTGCCTTTGTTGTTGCAGCAGCACACTATTGACTCAAGTTCAGCTTGTTGTCCACCGGGTTTTCTAGGTCCCTTTCAATGAGGCTGCTCCCTGGTCACGCAGATCCTAGCCTGCACTGGGTTCTTTATGTAGTCCAGAGTGCAGGACTTTGCACTTGTCTTGATTAAACTTCATACAGTTCTTGCTAGCTCACTCTTCCACCTTTTCCAGGCCTTTCTGCAAGATGGATCTGCCTTCTGATGTGTCCAACTCACCTCCCTGTTTAGTGTCATCAGCAAACTTGGTGACAGCATTTTCAGTCACATTGTCCAGATCATTTATGAAGATGTTGAACAGTGTGGGGCCAAGTATAAAAATCTGGGGAACCCTACTGGTGACAGGCAGCCAGTCTGATTAAAAAAGCATTGATCGTCACTCTCTGAGTGTGGCCTCAGAGCCAATTTCCTACCCATCTTGCCTACCCTCTATCCTATCTGTATTTTGTCAGGTTGTCCAGTGGAAGGCTGTGGACACTGTTGAATGCTTTCTGTAAGTAAACAATATCCAGCATTCAAGATCTGTCTGGATTCCAACCTGGCTTTAACAAATACTCCAGGAAGTGCCACTGATTCTTTCAATAGATACATAAAGCTGCTTTCAAATTACTAAGTCTTGTGCCTCAGACTTAAAGCAACAACAAAAAAGAATAATTATCCTGTAAATCTATTTTAGGTATGTACTCAGTATCTCTTGTTATGATTAATCTTCTGCTGTTGACTAATTCTAATCTGAAATTATATTTGCTAGGTTTAAGCATTCAGCTTCTCCCTGTGTTGCAAATCTGCAGGAGGGCAAACTGGGTAGCAGTGGAAATTACTGTATAAGCTAACATTTAAATGGACCCTACGTTTAAATATCCCACGTTTAAATGGACCATTTTACTTGTTGGCATGATAGGAAGCAAAACGTAAGTACCAGCACTTTGTGCTTGATAATGTGTGTCACTTGCCATATTCAATACATCAGCAGCAGAGGTTATGGTTTTCTAGATGAGAAGATATTTCCAAAGTACTTTATCTTCTATAGTTCCTTATTTAGCCTCTCTGCCCTTCCTTTGGAATTTGAGTTCTAGGGGTAGCAAAAGGGAACTTGAATTTTGGTGCTGATTTCTCAGCTTGGAAAGTGTTAATTGGATTTGGTCAGCATCCACCTGAAATAGTGACACCTTAGTTCAGAGCAGGACATAAATGAAAAACAAACAGCAGCAAGCCCCAAAAACCATTTGCATGGAAAGGTGCTGTCTGGGCAATGAAGAAGTGAATGCTATTTGGCTGAAAACTCAAGTGGTCCTTCATGTTTGTTTTAGAAGCCACCAGCTGGTTCTTGGTGATCCCTTTATTTGTGTTTCTTGCATCTTAGCAGGCTTGTGGTTCTGCCCCAGCCCTTGATGTGGTCCAGCCTGAAACTTCTGTATCCAACCACATAGTACCTTCTCCAGCAGTGCACCATACCTTCCTCAGCAGTGTGCCCCGCTAGTTTGAGAGGCGCTTGGGTGAGCAGAGACAGGGTGGAGTGTGGTCTGAGAGGGAGATGTATCCAAAAAACCTGAGAAATGCTGTGCTGAGGTATGGATTTGTGGCTGGATCATGTTTATATTTTACAGTCCTGTGATGCACAGGGGAACAATGCAGACTTTTTGTATTTTTAACTGGAAAAAGTCACCCACTTGAGAGAAACATTTTCTCTGCTCATTTTGTTCTTTCTGTTACTCCAGAGAAAGTCTCTCCCACAAGCAACCAGTCGTGCACAGAGGGTTTTCAGGGCTGACAGCTGACATACCTGCATAGCTGGAGCAATTGGATGTGGCAGGAGAGTGCTATGACCTGATGGGCTGCTGCAGGGTGTTTCTGTTGTGTGTGGGCTCAGCAGTGGTACGTGACAAATGCTAATTTTTTTAATTATTTTTATTTTTTTACTGCTATGACTTGCCAAAGATTTAGTCTGTGCCTCTACCACTGCTGGTGAGAATTGTGGTTGTTCATCACCTCACGGATCAGGTCTTTTGTTAATGATGTCCCTTAAAAAAAGCATCATACTAATGTACAGGCGCTAGCTGATGTTAATTCCTTCAGGGTCTAAGAGCAGTGTGCCAGGAATGAAGAAAAATTGTTTGAGTTAACAAAGGGAAAAATCAATTGCAGAAATATTAGGGGTACTATATTAGATATGCCCGTGCTCCCAAAAAGATAAGCTAAGGGCTGTCAAAACAGCGTGCAATCTCTTTTCCAGTCTTATGTAGCTTTGCATTTGTTTTTCATTGATATGAGAAAAAAGGCCTCACAAAGCCTGGTGGTTTGGTCTTGATTCAAAAGGTGCTTAATAGTTTTGCCTCCAATGGACCTCTATTTAAGTGTTACACACAACCATTCCCACTGCACTCAACACTTCTGAAAAACCAGGGCACTTGAAGAGCTGTCTAACTGGATGCAGTGTGTGAATAGGTGGGTGATCTTGTGTAGCTCTCCGAGACACTGTGGTGGGGGAAGGATGAGGAAGGAAAATGTCTTTGCTGCTGGGCAAGCGCTTAATGTGTCCACTGGTGACAACAGAACTCCTGATTGAAAGCACAATAGTCAGTCTAGCTCTTTGCACTCACACTTTGCAGCGTTGACCGTGGTTATTATAACCTGGGATTCTGATCCTTGTTTTCCCTCCAGGAAATGGTGGAAGTCCTGCTGACTCCAGAGGGAGAGGACCAAGCTCCCTACAGACACTTTTCCCCCCCTGGATGCAGAAATAAAGCAGCAGACTTTAAAATGCAACCTTCATATCTCATCAGCATGTTTCTCTCTAAGATTCCTGGGAGGGCCCTTCAAGACAGCAGCCCTGGTGGACAGACAGGAAGAGAGCTAGAGATTACAAGGCATGAATAATCCTAAATTCTAGCCTGGTCACTAATGGAGCTCTAGGTAATAACATGAGGTTTCTGAGAAAGCTTGAGATTTCTACTCCACCTTCTGTTTACAACTGCTTTGAGCATTTTGCTTTTGCGTGTGCTTAAAACATCACTTTGTTTTTAAAGTGGAGTTCCCTGTCCCTTCACTCATGCGTGTGTGGCCCCCAACGCCCACTCTAGCCTTTGTTTGGTATGTGAGAGCCACCTTGGGGTCATGTCAACCACATGCATTCTTCAGATGTACTGCTGCTCGCGGCAAAAAAAGCTTTTGTGTGGGCCCCTGTAAATGAGGGGGCAGCACAAGAAACATCTGTGCGGTGTACTGAGCAGGACAGGAGGGTGGAGGGAGCCCAGGTCCGAATTTCCCACTTCTGCTACCAAGATCGGTCGCCCCGTTGCAGTAACAGGAACCCCGGTTCTGGCAGTAGAGATCCCCGTGGACAGACCCTTCCCACTGCCTGCAGCGCTCTGGCAGGGAGCACTCTTTGGGTAGTTATAATCTGTGGGCAGTGATCCTTTCCAGGAGCAACACAAACTACCTCTAGGAGTCAGAAAGTTGGGGGGGCCACAATGAAGAAATCCCTACTTACCGTATTTGTGCTCCCTCATGTTCTTACCACAAGAACTTACAAGCATTTAGAGCATGTAAGTTGTAGAGCGAGTAAAGCTCAGAGGTCTTTGGTAGCAGTCTACCTTGCATCTGGTAGAATCGCGTTGTGGGTGTCAGCTAGTGTAACTCCAAGAGCTCATTCATGTAAATGAATGTACCAAATAGGGCAGTCTGACCACTTCCAGCTCTGCAGGTGGCATGAGGATCATACTCACAAGTCTTTGTAATGCCTTTGCAAGCAGCCAGGAACTTTTTCAAGTTAGAATTAAACCACCATGATAAAAAGTTAGATCTGGAGGAAGAGTTCCTGCCTGTTAAGATGTAGCACTTCAGGTCATGTTCCTGACAGCAGTATTTTCTTTACCAAGGAATACGGACGGGCCAGGCTTTACCTCACCTCCTTGTGCATGTCTGCAGTATAAATATCCCCAATTGATCAAGGCTCTCACTTGGCTGCATTTATCAATAAGAGAGAGTAACAGGCCTTTTCAGGATGCGAGTCATAAGATCTATTGTGGACATTTCATTTGGGTGAGGTTAATGGTGGCTTCCTACTATTTGTTTCGCTGCACTGACTTGGAGAGCTTTGGTCTGACTAAACCTGACTTTGCATGTGTTTTACGGAAGCCTGTAACTGCACAGACACGACACTGCCTGAGCAGACCTGGTTTCTTAGCTGCAGGGTTGATTTTTGGTAGGTGATACGCATAACATGCAAACAAAACCATGGATGGGTATGTTTACACCCTTGTCATCTGGCCCAAAGCTGGATTTTGCTATCCATAAGGACAACAAACCAGCAAACTCTTCTTGATGTACCTCAGGATGCCATTGGTCTTCTTGGGCACAAGGGCACATTGCTGGCTCATGTTCATCCTGTTGTCCAACAGGACTCCTAGGCCTTTTTCCACAGAGCTGCTCTCCAGCAGGTCAGCCCCCAACCTGTACTGGCGCATGGGGTTATTCCCCCTATGAATGATTA
>VZRU01002699.1:12335-26493 GCA_013398155.1 Pedionomus torquatus | reverse complement strand
CCCTGGGCAGGGACACCTCCCACCACACCAGGTTGCTCCAAGCCCCATCCAGCCTGGCCTTGAACCCCTCCAGGGATGGGGCAGCCACAGCTTCTCTGGGCAACCTCTTCCAGTGCCTCACCACCCTCACACCAAAGAAGTTCTTCCTAATATGCAATCTAAATCTCCCCTCTTCCAATTTAAAACTCTTCCCCCTTATTCTACCACTCCCCTCCCTGACCAAGGGTCCCTCTCCAGCTCTCCTGGAGCTCCCTTCAGATCCTGGAAGGCTGCTGGAAGTTCTCCCTGGAGCCTTCTCTTCTTCAGGCTGAACCCCCCAGCTCTCTCAGCCTGTCTTTACAGCAGAGGTGCTCCAGCTCTTTCATCATCTTGGTGGCCCATTAACAGCAGAGGACCACCAAGTGATGAGGGGCCTGGAGCATCTCTGTGATGAAGAAAGGCTGAGGGACTTGGGTCTTTTGAGTCTAGAAAAAAGAAGACTGAAGGTGGATCTGATCATCACCTGAAAGGGTGGGTGTCAGGAGGATGGGGACAGTCTTTTTTCAGTGGTGCCCAGGGACAGGACAAGAGGGAATGGGCACGAACTTGAAAATAGGAAGTCCCATCTCAACATGATCCTGGAGTCCTTCCTTCTGCCCAAGAACCTCCTGTGGAAGGCTTGTAGGCTCAGGGTGCTTGAGGACATCGCTGTCCAGAACCCTTCATTTGACCAAGTGTGGAGCCACGTGCACAGAGTGATTAGCAGGGCGTGTATCTCAGCATGACAAAATGGTGTGGAAGCTCCTCTTGTAGCTGCAGAAGAAAATGTTTTCATTTATTGTAGGTTTTAGACTGAGAAATTGTGGTTCCTTTGCGCAGGGTCCTCTCTCTTTAACAGCTACTCATCTTTTCTGATGAAAAACGTGAATGGAGTTTGACTTGATCAAGACAGGAAATTCTTCAATAAAGTAGAATCATGTCCAGTGTCACTCAGGTACCAGCTGATAGGTAAGATGAAAGTTCTACCAAAGATAATGAAATACGTCTTTTAACCAATTATTAATTTGTATTCTGTGTTCTGCACTATGACTGCACATTCTGACTATGAATACGTTGACTTGGAATGAAAAAGGGTTGAAACCAATCCCCTTGTGCGCTAAAAGCTAAAAAATGGACTAAATACATAAACTATTTTGGGGGAAAAATAGAAGGTGTATCCTTCCACTTCTGGCAGACCATTCAGTCCCCACAATAGGAAGAAATACAGCCTTTAATTTTGCTTAGAAAGCTGGATGCTTACTGCTCTTTAGTATGATTTTTTCCCAAGAGAGCACAGCAAACTCCTCAGGTGGCCAAATTTATTTACAAATAAAACTCACTGTATTTAAAAAAAAAAAAAAATCCCAAGAAGATTTGCAATTCTTCGTCTTCCTTTCCTTTTTCTCCATGCCTTTTTGGGTGGTCTCAGAAATTATGTTCTTGAGTTTTTCCACCCGTAGCAGATGGAACAGGGTGTTGAATCTTTAAGAAACAATTGTTTCCCTTAAAAACGCTTGCTGAGTGAGTGGTTGGAGTGGAACGAGCAGTTCTGAGAAGCGAATGACTGATTAAAAGGCAAAATGTATTCGGTTACCTTGATTAAAAGCTGCCAGTAATTTCATCGCCACAACATTGAGAAATGATCTGAAATCATTCGTAGGATCATTGGAGGTTCAGTTTGTAAAGTGGAAAGTAAATTAGGGCACAGGAGGTCTACAAAAAGGGAATAAAAGGAAATCTTTCAGTTTTCAGTATAAGACTAATACAGGAGTCTAAAACCTGAGGATATTCACAGAAGTTAAAAAAAACCCAACTTTTTGAGACCAATTTAAAAAATGAGGGTTTTTTTCAAGTTAATGGTTTATGCCGTAAGGCAAAAAGGCGATCCTGATTTGACTGAAAATATTGGCCAAGTTGAACCCAGTTCAGTGAACAGCCTCAAGAAATATTTAAAAAATTGTTAAAATGGCTCTCGTTACTCCAGATTCTACATTTTGAGCCTTTTTTAAAAGGAAACCAATGAAGGTTGTGTTTAGTTTACATTTGTTTTTCGAATTATTAGTGGAAAGAAATAAAATGTCTTTCTTTTGGACACCAGCTGGAGAGAGGGTTTCAGTGTGACCCACAGGCACCTCACCCCTGTATTTAGTAGTGCCGGGTGGGTGGTGGGACAAGAGAGCTCCTAAGTGTCCCCAGGGGACTTGCTGTCCCCATGGTGGCATCCTGCTGGCCCCTGCGTCCACTCCAGCCCGTGGTCACCCCTTGTACGTCCTTCCCCTGGTGGACACGTACCCCTGTGTCATCTTGCTGAGGAACAGGCAAGGATGGAGGGTTGTTTAAAACTTCTCTGCCTGACTCCAGAGGCTAATTCTTTTGAGATTTGTAGAGTTAAACCCAGAGACAGGGAAAATGGCATACATCGCCTTGGAGATTAGAAGGTAATAGGACTTGAGCCAGTCGAAGATCTAGACTGGAGCTCCTTAATGAATATTAAAGAATATTGAAAAAAATAGTAAACAATGGGAAAAAAAGATTGCTAATCCTCAACGGAATAGAGGGTCCAGCTGCACTTGGGGGAGTGGGGGACAAGTAATTTTCAGTTTTTACTCAAACCACTTCCAAAATTATGAGAAAAGGCTGAGAGAGTTGGGACCTTTGAGCCTGGAGAAGAGAAGGCTGAAGGGAGACCTTATTCATGCTCACAAGGATCTGCAGGATGGATTGACGGAGGATGGAACTGGGCTCTTCTCAGTGGTTCCCAGTGACAGGATGAGGGGCAACGGGCACAAGTTTGGACACGGGAAGCTCCATTCAAATAATGCTAATGCACATCTCACCTATGTTAAGGCTAGGGGGTCCTGAGGTCCTGGCATGATACGGGTGCTCCAGCAGGGAAGAAAGCACAGAAACGTGTCTCCAGCCCTTGCTGGGTAAACACAAGGTTGATTGCAAGGTTGAACACAAGGCTGATGGAGAGCAAGGAGTAAAGACCTTGGAAGGAGCTGACCAAGGAAGGATTTCCAACCAACCCTCCCAAGAAAGAGGGTGGTTGGAAAGCGATAGGCCACTGGCAATGGTGGATCCAAAGGCAATCCAGCTTTGGTACTCTCCAGGAGTTTATCACAGCATCTCCCCGTGCCTGCACTAGGTCTCTACGCAGCTGCACAACCCCAAGACAGAACCTGTCTGTCGTGACAGACCGTCAATCTGCAGAGCTCGGCCGAGTTTGGGTAGGAAAGCTCTCACACACTTTCCAGTCCTGCCTGCCTATTGTTGGTTTTCCATTACCCCGCTGTTGGACGGCCCCGAAAAACCACAAGAACTTCCTTTCTTGTCGTGTTTCATCACGTTGGCCTCAGAATGAAACTAACCAAAATGAAAAACAGCCGGATCAAAAAAATAAATGTAGTAAACAAACAAACAAAACCAAACCTTCAGAAACTCGGTTGTTTTTAATTCTGTGCCCGGTTTTGGCCAAACCGGGCACTCATTTTCATTTCTTTTCTTCCCTGTCAATTTGTATGTTCGTTGCAAGGAGAATCACGTTTGCTTTCAGTCCCCCACCAGTCTCTGATCTTCTCTTTCACTGCCATTTGGCAACTGTTGTGTGTCTGTGCTAATGCTCATGTCGTGAGACCACATCGTGGGTGATTTATGACTTAAGATCCAGGTTTTGGGTCAGCACCTAGTAAAAAAAATTATGACTTGTTTCTTTTCACTAGGGATCTTAAACTGAAAGAGGGGAGATTGAGATGAGACGTGGGGAAAAACTTCTTTGGTTCTTCCTGTGAGGAATCCACTGAAAAGCTTTGTGGTTCTGCTGCCCCATTAGCCACAGTTTATATTTTAAGGCAGGTAAAAGGTCAGGCCTAAAAACTTCACTGGAACTGAGGCAAATGCAATCAATCAATAATTAACACTGTTCACCTCCTCTAAGTCCAAATTCCTGCATCCAGAGTGCTGCTCTTGGCACGTCAGGTCCGTCAGCTTCACCAGTTTGATCTGCCAGCAGGTGATAGCAGCAAAGTTCTAGCAGACGTTCTGCGGGGTTTTTGTATCCTGGGTATGTTTGTTTGTGGTATTAATTTTATAAAATAAGGGCACAGGGGGAAGTAGCTCAGAGAAAGCAGGAGTTTCAGAGCAGGATTGCTGGGAAGGGCCTCTGGCTAAGTACTTTTAATACAGATTATTGAAAAATAAGCTGTTCTGTGCCAGAGAAAGGTATTTGGGGGCATGAAAGAGGAGGTAAATGCCCACGTGTGTGTAAAGGACAAGTGATGGGAGCCTGGGGAGTCAAAGTGGATTTATTCATAGAACCATTATAGAATGGTTAGAGTTGGAAGGGCCCTTGAAGATCATCCAGTTCCAACCCCCCTGCCCTGGGCAGGGACACCTCCCACCACACCAGGTTGCTCCAAGCCCCATCCAGCCTGGCCTTAAATACTTCTAGGGATGGGGCAGCCACAACTTCTCTGGACAACTTGTTCCAGTGCCTCACCATCCTCACACCAAAGAAGTTATTCCTAATATCCAATCTAAATCTCCCCTCTTCCAGTTTAAAACCGTTCCCCCTTGTCCTGTCCCTCCACTCCCTGACCAAGAGTCCCTCTCCATCTCTCCTGGAGCTCCCTTCAGATCCTGGAAGGCTGCTCCAAGGTCTCCCCGGAGCCTTCTCTTCTCCAGGCTGAACAGCCCCATCTCCCTCAGCCTGTCCTCACAGCAGAGGGGCTCCAGCCCTCGCAGCATCTTGGTGGCCCTCCGCTGGACCCCTTCCAACAGTTCTATGTCCTTTCAAATGAGAGGTAGAGCCTGACGAGTTTTTCCCACACCGCTTCCCCTGCTAACGCCAGCCTGATGTGAAAGAAGCACCTTTTCAGGTCTCCTTGGTGCCGGGTCCTCTCCTGAAGGCAGAAGCAAGACAGAACCCAGCCAAGCTGTGGATGGACACCCACCAAGAGATGTCCAGGTTGGGCAAGACCTCAGGGTGGTGGTGGCACCTTAACCCCAGCCCCCACCGTGAAGGCAGAGCACTCTATCCCTCCCGGCCACCCCGTTCCTAATCCCTCACTGTGCTTTCTGTTTTTTAACTTTTTTGTGTGTGTGTGTTTGTTTTCCTTGTCTGGCTGCCAGCAGGGCAGACAGTGTGGGCAGTCAAGGAGCAGCAGCCTGCTGGAGCTCTGAGCTTCACGTCACGCAGGCAGGAGCGAAGGGGGTGAGATTAGGTGAAACATTAAGCCACGTCCCCTTGGCCTCCCTCCAGAGCCTTTCAATTATTTCTTTATGTGCCCTGCTTGTTTGGCATTTAAAAAAAGGTATGCTCCGAGAAAGGATTTCACAACGAGCTGCCGTTTCTTGCAGCTCAGAACAGATGCAATCTTATCACCCGTGGAAATTTATGGCTCCGCGAACCCCTTTCCTCTCCCCTTCCCGGAGGCTTACGGCAAAGCCACGCCGGGCAGATCAATCATGAGGAGCTGCGTAATAGGCTAAAAATAATGCAAGTTATAAAAGTCTGGAAGCTGTTGCTCATTTAGGGATTTGAAGATTGAAATGTCAGTCAATACCAATGGCTCCAGTAGCTGGACCGCGGGAGATAAGGGCCAAATAGTCTTCTAAGACCATTAACTTACCTCAACGCCACTTGCCAAAATGTGTCTCCTCAGTTTCCCGGGATGCAGGGGACAGGCACATGTTCATGCAGTTCTTCAGGAGCAGAATTTCACCCTAGGTCCAAAGAAATAGGGTTGGAAGGCAGAACAAACTGTGCTTATATCACCCCTGACAGCTGGTTGTCTCACCAGTTCCTAAAGACTGCATGGAGACTCCACCAGGCAACCTGTTCCAGCGCTTCCTCATCCTTCCCATTGGAAAGAGCTGCTCCTTATCCAGATGGGAGCAGGGTCCAGGTTCCTTACCGACCTGTCCAGCCACATAAAAGTGGAGCAACGCGTTGCAACACCGACTGGTGACTTGCAGATGGTCCTGAAGACCAGATGCTTCCTTCAGGTTAGGGTGGGGATGGTGAGAGGAATACCCTGATAAAGCCCAGAGTGCAAATTCAGGTGGTCGAACTATATCTTTTGCCCAGGAAGAGCCATGGAGAGCTCAGAGGGGTAAATAATTGCAGACAGGAGGCTTTCACGGCATCGCAGGATTGCATCTTAATTTTGTGCTGGGATTTATGAAATCACTGTCAAGGGAGGCTAACACACTGAAGATGGCTCTAATGAAGGGCTATTCTTTAAAGGCACAGGAGATTTGAAAGGCTGAGAGAGCTGAGACTCTTGAGCCTGGAGAAGAGAAGGCTGAGGTGAGACCTTCTTCATGCTCACAAGGATCTGAAGGTGGGGTGAAGGAGGATGGGGCCAGACTCTTCTCAGTGGCTCCCAGTGACAGGACAAGGGGCAACGGGCACAAGCTGGGACACAGGGAGTTCCACTGGAATATGAGGAGAAACTTCTTTGGGGTGAGGGTGTCAGAGCCCTGGCAGAGGCTGCCCAGGGAGGGTGTGGAGTCCCCTTCTCTGGAGATCTCCAAGCCCCTCCTGGATGCAGTCCTGAGGGATGTGCTCTGGGCAACCCTGCTTGAGCAGGGGAGTTGGGCTGAAATCTCGAGAGGTCCCTGCCAACTCTGACCATTCCCTGATTTGAGTGCTCAAGGATAAAATATATTATGTTTAATCTGGACTGGCTTTTTGACAAATTCTGTTGGCTGAACTGGGATGCTCCTGCAGTGCTAACACTATAAAAACAGGCAGAGAAATTATTTTTTGTTTGATTTCTAAGGCATAGGCAACATTCTGACTATCTCCCAGGTAATTAGCACTGGTCTTGTGCTGATTTCCCTTTTGCATCCCTCCTGGCAGATACTGGGCTGAGAGTGGCTGGAGAAGGAAGACGTGCCCGCAGTTTGACACCGACGTAGCTGGCCAAGAGAGGTCACCACGACACCCTGAGCAGATGCACTCGCCAAGGTATGAGCCAACACACCCAGAAGGGTAGTCTGAGGGGGCCACCACCCGCCTCGAGGGGCTTGGGTCTCACATGGGGCTCAACCCTAGAAGTGATGAAAGCACAGCACTCTCCTAATCATGGGAATGACCTTAATATCATGAGGAATTTTTTAAAAAGGCTGTATTTCTTTTGGGTGTTGGTGGTTTTTCTTCTTGTGTGTATAAGAGAGAAAGGCAGAGTGAGTGCTGCCAGTTCTTTTAGATGGATAGAGTGATACCCTCTTTTGTAAAAGCTCTCTCTGGCCTCCTCAGAGCAGGAAGGTTCCAGCTGACCATCAGACTAATGAATTTACTAATGAATTCCTAATGAATTTACTCTAGATCTTACCAGCCCACATCTGCACTCTTCTCTTGCACAACAACCCATTACCCCACCCGAGGGAAAATTGCTATGAATTCCTGAGTTTCCCAGCTCACTTCTTGCACTTAAGACTTCTTCTTGCCCATCTCTCTTTCCCCATCGTGAAGTTTCTGGGTTCTCCCGGGGTAGAAGAAGGTGACGCTTGAGATGTTTTGCTTCCCTCCCACTGCTCGCAGAGCTGGTGCTGAGGGATGGAGGGCACAGGGGGACCTGCTTTTCATTGAATGATGGCCAGAAGGAATTGTCTGGTGTGGCCTTCTCTATAAGATGGACCAAAAGGCTCAACCTGCGTTTGTCCTTGTTTGAGCTATTGCTTTTCTTTGAGTAGAACAGCCACATGTAATTGAACTACTGTGCCCATTGATGAACAATCTACCCTCTGCTCTGTGTAAATTGTCCCAGCAGTTAATTTCCCTTCTCTGCTGAAGCTACAAGCGTTATATCTAAGGCAGATTGTCTAAACAGAGGTGTGTAAGGACTTCCAAACTTCTGCTCCAAACACAAGTACTCCTGAGTTCCACCTGTATGAGCCCTTCCCTTTGCTGCAGTGAAGAGCTTCAGCTTTGGGAAACTCTTGCTGTGAGATGTTTCCCAGTCCTCCATCATCCAGGCGACTCCTTTCTGAAACCTCTTCATCTATTAATACTCTTCTTAAATTGTGTGCATGAGGCCAGAACTCTTTTAAACCGAGACCAGTTACAGACTTTGTCCATAACATCCCAAGTTCCCAGGTTCTGGATTCCTCTGGCGCTTTTGTTGAAGTGAAGATTTCCTCCTCTTGGGTTATCTGTCTTGGACCCCCTGCAGAGTCACTGCTTCTGAGGGCTTCATTAACCTGCGGAGATGCCCTTCAAGATTTGTCGTCTGATGAATGAGTTGGCTTCTGGCTGTGCTGAAGTTCGCATCAAAACCTGGCTGCGTCTGTGCAGCTTGCCAAGTATGTCACATTGCTCCTTATCAGCCGTCTGATTTCTTCATTATTGACCACTCCATCATTTCACGTGACTTCGGGTCACTGCCCGCAGGGCTAGCCGGGCGTTTCACATTGGGTAAAATATATAAAAGGAGTAGGAATAAAACCCTTTTATTCCACCTGAGCTCCTGAACCACGAGGCTCAGTCGCATTTCTTAGGCTTACATTAATTTTGGCTGTTAGTAGCGATAACAGGGCTGTGCAGGAGGACCTCTAGCTCATCTCTCCTCATAAGCATGTGCCCAAATTTCCCTGGCCTGCTCAGCTGCACCAGTGGCCTGTAGGCTAATGTCAACCCAGGTGACATCAGCATCTGTCTCACTGTTCCTGGAGGAGATGGGGAGCATCACTAGAGTAGGGAGTCTTTAGAAATTACCATGTGGAACCTCCTCATCTTGCTGTAACCCAGAGTACAGACAAGCCTCCAGCACTATCTCCAGCCCCATCATCCAGCCCCTCACCTCCCCAGCCCCTCACTGACCTTGTTGGATGGCTGATGACGGATGAGAGTAGACACAGACGTTTCCTTCGGGGGAATATGCCTGCTCCTGTGGGTCATGCCACCAGTGCTGGGTCCCACAGATGATAAAAGTTGACTGTTGCTTATTTTAGAAAATACAGGTTCCTCCACAAGGTATAGGACCCACATGTCCAACATGAAGCTCAGTGCTGAGCTGCATTCAGAGTGCACCCACCAGACTGAGACCTTGGTGCTGGGATGTCACATGGAGAATTATAGAATTGCCCAGGTTGGAAGGGACCTTTCAGATCATCGAGTCCAACTGTCAACCCGACACTGACAAAACCCATCACTAACCCATGTCCCTCAGCACCATGTCAACCTATCTTGTAAATACCTTCAGGGATGAGGACTCCACCACTGCCCCGGGCAGCCTGGTCCAAGGCTTCATAACCCTTTTAGAGTAGAAATGTTTCCTAATATCTGTCCTAAACCTCCCCTAGTGCAACTTGAGGCCGTTTCCTCTTGTCCCATTGCCTGTTCCTTGGGAGAAGAGACCAAACCCTCCCAGCTACCCCCTCCTTTCAGGGAGTTGGAGAGAGCAAAGAGGTCTCCCCTCAGCCTTCTCTTCTCCAGGCTGAATTCCCTCAGCCGCTCCTCACAAGACTTGTGCTCCAGACCCCTCACCAGCTCCGTTGCCCTTCTTTGGACCCGCTCCAGCCCCTCAATGTCTTTTTTTTTTGTGGTGAGGTGCCCAAAACTGGACACAACCCTCGAGGTGGGGCCTCAGCAGTGCCAATTAGAGGGGGATGATCACTGACCCAGTCCTGCTGGCTGCACTGTTCCTGATCCAGGCCAGGATGCTCTTGGCCACCTGGGCACTCTGCTGGCTCACATTCAGCTGGCTGTCAGCATCTGTGACATGGTGGTGAGCCTGGGCTCTGCAGACACCCAGGGATACTGATGCCCGACAGCGAGGTACCACATGAGTTTGGGAAATGGCAGGCTTGGTTCCAAGCATCTCCAACATCTTGAGCGCTCCCTTCTCCCCCCTTCCTAGACATCTGTATCTTCCACTGGATTTAACCATGGTGATTTTGACTGCACACCCCCTGTATCGCTTCCCTCCACACTTGGGCTCTGCTTGCTGAGCTCTGCCACTGTCCATTCCTCTTCAGCCACCTTCCATCCCTGCCGCCTTCCCCTCAGAGATGTCCCACTCTGCGAGATCTTTGCCCGAGTCTGACTGCTTAGAAACACAACGAGCCGTGTTCTGAACCTCTAGATCCCTTGCTGACTTGTGTGCCAATCAGATTTAAACGTCAACGTGGTAATAATATTATTGTTAATATTTCACAGTTGTCACCAAGATGCTTTTCACACCTCTTCCTGAGAAGACTCCAAAAAGCCCAACGCCTACCTGTTCCTAGAGCCCCATCATCCGTCTGTAGCAGATTCAGGTGATATCTTGGACCTTTTATCAGTTGTTATCACCTGCAGTAGCCCCTGGCACAGGATTGCCCTAAAATATGCTTTTCCTGGGTGCCTTCCAGGTATCTCCAATTGCAATCTCCTCACGAGCCAAGGAGAGCTCGTGTTGTGCAAAACAAGAAATAGAAAAATACCCAAGAGGATAAAGAAAAGCCTGAATGATTTTAATTCCAAAAATATACGAGGCCCCTGATATTTCCCCCCCACAACTCCTTTCTCTGCAGCACAACGAGGAGATATTTTAAACGGTACTGTTAATGGAATTATATGTTGCTACTGGATAAATGGTCTGCTGCGCAGAGATAATTGTTGAGGCACAGCTGAGGTATTTATTGAAGATAAACATTGAGGCAAAGCCAAGTTGTTTATTTTCTAAGCGCCAGACCGTAATGCAGGCAAAACATATAATATCATTAGCGTTATTACTGACGCATTGGAAGCCTGAACATGCCCCATCACAAACTCTCATTAGCTTGGTGGCAGAACCAAGAAATGCACCCAAGCTGATCCAAATCCCAAAGCCAGAGGGCAGCTCTGTTGACTGTACCATGGAAAATGCCCAAGTGTCACCCCTCTTAGCTGGTGTCTGTTCTTCTGTAGCCCAGGGAGGTGGCAGAACTGCTGCCTAGAGACCTGACTGCTCCCAGGCGAAGCATCAGGAAGGTACGTGTGTTTGTCTCTGAGCACTGGTGAAGGACAGGTCCATACAGGCACGTGGGCAGCTTTAAGCAGAAGCAGGCGCTGGTACCAAGTGGTAATCATAGCATCATAGAAAGGTTTGGGTTGCAAGAGACCTTGAAGATCATCCAATTCCAACCCCCTGCCCTGGGCAGAGACACCTTCTACCACACCAGGTTGCTCCAAGATCTGTCCATCCTGGCCTTGAACCCCTCCAGGGATGGGGCAGCCACAGCTTCTCTGGGCAACCTGTTCTAGTGCCTCACCACCCTCACAGCAAAGAATTTCTTCCTGAAGAAATGGAATGGAGAAGGACAGGTCCATACAAGCACATGGGCAGCTTCAAGCAGAAGCAGGGCCTAGTTCTACGTGGTGATGGAGGAGGACAGGCATGGTGGTACACCTGGGTGGGGTGTGCAGCTGCTCCTGCACGCTTGGGTGCGGCAGGGCTCCTCCAGGCACATGCTGGTGCAGGTTCTCCTGTGTCCATGAACTGTGGAGGCTGAGAGCTGTGGTTGAGTCTTCTTGTAGGAGGGGATCCCAGCTGGTGTTGGGTGCCTGTTGGTCTTGGTTGTACCCAGTGCAGTGCTGTGCAGGGTCTCAGCCTTGCTGGTCACAGCAGTCACTGGTTTTGGCATTGCCCTTGGTAAACGTAGGAGGTGGAACTGGCTTTTTCCACCATTCTCCTCAGGGATGGGGATGGGTCCCAGGTGCATGAAGATATTTAAACACCCGCCTCCTGTTTATTATGTTGGTCATCAGGCACCTAAATATGCCCATGGGCCTGGTCATAACTCCCTCAATCCATTCAAAGAGGACAGCCACAGCCTTGAGCGTTGTCTGCATCTGAAGACCTTGCTTTCAGATTGGCTGTGAAGTATCTTCACCTACAAAAAATACCACGTGCCACTCTATTGTAGGGCAAGACGAAGTTCTTGTAACTGTGCCACTTCTCAGGACTATAACCCACACCCTTTTTTTAAAAAGGTAACTGAAACTCCTATGTGCCCTGATCTTACATGTGTGACATTGTTTATGGGAGTCCTGAGCATCCAAGGCTGTTTATCAGCATCAGCTGAAGGAATAAAAACCTTTGGGGTCACCATCCCTTTAGAGAAACTAGACCATTTCTGAACAATCCAGCTTTTCCATATAGATACCAATGGATTTTTAACAAAATCATTGGACCATGATGGATGCCTCCATTTTATCTCTGTCACCAGCACTTTCCTTCCTCAAGCCAAAATGTAGCCTTGTCCATTTGTCCTGAGAAGTCCTGACTTGGTTCATCTTCCTTCTGTGGGATTAACTCCTGTGTAGCCATATGTAGTCCACTACAGACTGGTCACTACTGGTGACCTACTGCGTCTCCCTTTTTGACTGTTTTGTGCGTTTCCACCACTAAATTGGGTGATGAGGAAAATGGTGACACTGTCAGGACGCACCCAGTTGTCCCCCCTCTGGACCACAGATAAGGGTCCATCTTCACCAGAGGTATTGCCAAGGTCAGAAGGGCCTACCCCTTATATCACGACCATCTCCACGAGGAAGAAAAGACGGGTAATCGTTGTAGGTGATTGTTGTGAGGGGAACAGAGGGGTCCAGTAAGCCCTCTAGGGCCCAAGTTAAGGACATCACTAGGAAACTTCTGAGCCTGGTATGGCCCTGGGACTATAACCCATTGCTGCTCTTCCATGTGGGTGGCGATGAAGCCATGACACACAGTGTGGGGTGATCCAAAGAGACTTCAGGGCCTTGGGATGGGTGTTTAGGGAATTTTTTCTTCTCAACTCTGCAATTGTGAGACCCCACCAGGAGTTCCGTGTCCAGCTCTGGGGCCCCCAACATAAGAAGGACACAGACCTGTTGGAGCAGGTCCAGATGAGCACCACAAAAGCCCTGGAGAAGAGGCCCTTTCAGCCTGGAGAAGAGGAGCTTTTGGGGAGATCTATAGCAGCCTTTCAGTACTTAGAGAGGGCCCACAGGAGAGATGATGACAAACTTGTTTAGCGGGGCCTGTTGTGAGAGGACAAGGAGTAATGATTTTAAACTAAAAGAGGGTAGATTTAGACTAGATAGAAGGAAGAAATTTTTTCAATCAGGGTGGTGAGACCCTGGCCCAGGTTGCCCAGAGAAGCTGTGGCTGTCCCATCCCTGGAGGGGTTTGAGGTCAGGTTGGATTGGGCTCAGAGCAAGCTGGTCTACTTGAAGATGTTCCTGTTTATTTCAGGGGGTCTGGAGTTGCTGACCTTTGAAGATCTCTTCCAATGCAAAGTATTCCATGATTCTATGACAAGGAGGGGTTTCCCACAGTGCAGACCTGCCCTGGAGGGCATGGCCAATCTTACTGGGAGCTATGGATTCATCCTAACATCCCTGTTTACAAGGCTCTTTGCAACATTTGCATATAAAAAGTTTGCAACCATAGAAATGCCAAGGGAACATAACGTGATTCATGCTTTTACAACAAGTGCTATGAGGTAAGCTGACCTAATTACAGAATGCTAGTGCATTTCTAGCTTTCCCTTCAGTTTTGGCAAACTCCCACAAGAGATACGATTCTGATTTTAGTTCCTCACTGAAGAGGCCATATGTGACAAGTAGATATTGATTATTCTTACTTGTATTTTGATAATCACAGAATGCTATGGGGTTGGAAGGAACCTCTGGAGATCATCTCCTCCAAACCCCTGACACAGCAGGGTCACCCACAGCAGGTCCCACAGGAACGTGTCCAGGTGGGGTTTGAACATCTCCGGAGAAGGAGACTCCACCACCTCTCTGGGCAGCCTCTGCCAGGGCTCTGACACCCTCACAGCAAACAAGGTCCTCCTCATGTTGAGATGGAGCTTCCCATGTTCCAGTTTGTGCCCATTCCCCCTTGTCCTGTCCCTGGGCACCACTGAAAAAAGCCTGGCCCCATCCTCCTGACACCCACCCTTGAAGGATTTCAAGGTGTTGATCAGATCCCCCCTCAGCCTTCTCTTCTCCAGACTCAAAAGACCCAAGTCCCTCAGCTTTTCCTCTCACAGAGATGCTCCAGGCCCCTCAGCATCTTTGTAGCCCTTTGCTGTCCCCTCTCCAGCAGTTCCCTGTCCTTCTGAACTGGGGAGCCCAGAACTGGACCCAGTGCTCCAGCTGGGTCCTCCCCAGGGCAGAGCAGAG
>VZRU01002699.1:0-12012 GCA_013398155.1 Pedionomus torquatus | reverse complement strand
CACCAGGTTGCTCCAAGCCCCATCCAGCCTGGCCTTGAACCCCACCAGGGATGGGGCAGCCACAGCTTCTCGGGGCAACCTCTTCCAGTGCCTCACCACCCTCACACCAAAGAAGTTCTTCCTAATATCCAATCTAAATCTCCCCTCTTCCAGTTTAAAACCATTCCCCCTTGTCCTGTCACTGCACTCCCTGACCAAGAGTCCCTCTCCAGCTCTCCTGGAGGCTCCCTTCAGATCCTGGAAGGCTGCTGGAAGGTATTTGTTAAGTCCAACAGACTTGCTTAGAAAGGAAGAGATCACGCTCTGGCCCAAATAGGATTCTGTGTGTTTAATGCCGAGGTGGTCAAAGCTCTTTCAGGATCTTACAAAATACAGTTCACATGATGTTTCTTAGAAATGAGCTCTGGCTTGTTTATATGAGGAAAATAAAGACATAAAGGCAAGTTGGTTTGCTTTTGAGACATCTCGGGATTGTTTTAATGCCAGCTGCGTCAACCATCTCCAGTAGATCTGCAAAGGAAAACTCTAATTACTAGGTTACTTGGTGCTATAATATTCAATATTATGGTAATGAGGGATGAATTAAACGTGCTGTTGCATTGAGGAACCCCTGCCTTCTAGAATCAACTTCACAGAGGCTATTTAATTGGCTATTTAGCAGGAGCCAGTTGTATGAGTGCATTTTGTGAGTGCTCTGGCAACATTTGGTCTAATCCTTTTTGCTTCTGTGCCCAAACGGCATAGATGGGGGGGGGGTAAAAAAGAGCAAAACCAGTTGTCATTTTGGTGTGAGCAATGCACTATAATGGGAATTGTCAGTGCTGTAAAAGCCCCGCTTCAAGCAGGACAAACGTGGAGATAACTTTTTTAGTCCTTCCTCAGCCAGCAGTGGTTTCTCTGGTGGGCAGCTGAAGATGGTGATCAGCAGAAGTCGCGTGCGAGCTGGAAGTCTCTAGCAGGGGCAGCACCACGCTTTTCTCTTTCAAAGCTTTATCGAGCTAAAAGGATATTTTTATACTCATTGGCCTGCTCGGAGTATTTGCTGTTTGCACCCTGGTCTTCCATAGTTGATATATTTTATATATATATGTATGTATGCATATCAGCCTTCCAGTTTCTGATGGGAGCCTACAGGAGAGCAGGAGAGAGACTCTTGGTCAGGAAGAGTAGTGATAGGACAAGGGTTAATGGTTTTAAACTGGAAGAGGAGATATTTAGATTGGATATTAGGAAGAAATTCTTTGCTGTGAGGGTGGTGAGGCACTGGAAGAGGTTGCCCCGAGAAGCTGTGGCTGCCCCATCCCTGGAGGGGTTCAAGGCCAGGCTGGATGGGGCTTGGATCAACCTGGTGTGGTGGGAGGTGTCCCTGCCCAGGGCAGGGGGGTTGGTACTGGATGATCTCTGAGGTTCCTTCCAACTCTAAACATTCTGTGATTCTATGATACGGGCAGTGTCTTCTGCTCTACACAGCCTCCATAGTCATGGGTACTATAACTCTGCTCTGCAGTGGTGGTGGGTATCCATGCTGTGGTGTGCCCCACCAACCACCCCTCAGTGGTGGACCTTCTGCCGCAGTCTCTTTCGGTGGGAAACCGGCCAGCACCTTTTATTTTATTATTGTTAGAAAGACAAAGGTCAAATACAGTTGGAGCAGGAAGTTCTGTGGTTTGTGATGGTCTTTAGTTGCCTGGAAAGTTGATTCTGCAGATTCAGAGCTCTAAAAAACCCAAATTCTAACTTCTGCCCAAAAGAGGTTTTTTTTTCTTACCGTAGTGATTTCTGTACCTCAGAGGATTGTGGTTGAGAGTGGCGAAGCTGATCATAGTCTTCACTCTGCAGCTTTCTGTGGCTTTTTGTAGTGGCCATGAAGGGTCTCAAAGGCAACGAGTCTCCACTATGCTTGAAATGCCATGGATGGCTGGGGCAGGGAGGAAGGGACGGGTCAGATTCATTCACAGCAACCCATGTCTTCTCTAGTATCTGGGGTTTGGTATCTTCACGACATGCAGAGTGAAGACGTCTCACATCACCTCCCCAGGCCCCAGTTGTGGAGGGTGTCTGGTGGAGTTTTTCTCAACAGGGGGAAGAGTTTGGCCAATGCTGGCTCCCTGCAGAAGCTGCTCTGTTTGGGGGACCAGAGTTACTACCAGATGACAGGACCGACATAGCCAGTAGTGGGCACGTACCCTTAGCTGCATGGTGACTGCAAACTCTCCAAAAAATGTTCTCCTCCATTATTTATCAGAAACTTCTCATTCCCTGCAAGCCAGCTTCTGCTCTCATACAAGCAGAGGCTGCTGGTCACGGCAGAGGTCCAGAGGCTTTTCTGATGCTGATTTTAATAAGGGTATGTTTGAGAACCCTTTGCGTATGCTATTGTGCTTTTTTCTTCATCGAGGCATGAATACAATGCTTGCTGGTTTGGGGAAAAAAAAAAAAAAAAGTGTATTAATTATGTGAAACGCTGAGCCCAGCCCAAACATCAAAAGGACTTGTAGGTGCTCACCTTCCCACTGGAGGTTTGCTTGATGAACCCAACCATCTGTGCAATATTATGCATGACCATATTCTTCGTCCTTAACTTCTGCTGGTCTGAATATATTATGTGTTACATCTGAAGTCGTTATGATTCCCATAATTCTTCCACACATCCCCAACTGCAAAATTCATGCTTCGGTTAAAAAAAACCAAACAACCAAACTCAATTCATACTGGAGCTGGGTTCGTTATTTGTATGTTTTGCTCTGGTGATCACAGAATGAGGAAGATGTTGAGCCTTCAAGGAGGAGGAATGGAAAGAAGGATGTATTAGAGGTGGCAAGAGGTGAAGGAAAATAAAGGGCTTTCATATCTTTGTTTTCAAGCAGAAGGTAAATCATTGATATTTACGAGAAGAACCTGTAGCGGATTTTAAATTAACCTTCACAATCTTGACAACAGCAGTATTGACTAACTGGAGGGGCAGCCCCCATTTCCCATAAATCTAAGTCTACTGACAGCAGTGACTGCGTTCCTCACTTACCTGCTGTGAAGATTTTGGGCACAAGACCTTTCCCTTTGTGTCTCCTAGAGGTTTCAAAAATTAAACGATTAACAAAAAGGACCAGAGAAGTGACTCTGAGGTAGCAAAAAAAATCTCAGGTCTCCCCTCCCCAACCTCAAGTTTGAGCCTGGTCTCCTGAGTCGCTGCTCAGGCTTGGGAGGGGAGAGGAGACTGAAGTGAAGGGAAGATCTCCTTTAGAAAATGCAATTTGTTGAAAATACAGCTGTGCGTTGTTGACACTCTTTTAAGCACTAGCAGGGGACAATGGTTTGGGCTCGTTTGTCTCTCTTCAAATGAAATTGTTGTCAGGACTCTGCCAGCATTAACTGGTGGATTTTTCTAAGCAACATCAATTGGTGGCAATGACAACATTCCAGAAGGCTTATTTAAAATATGGAGTGTATTGTGTAATACTTTTTTATTTGTCTCTTGCACAATCTATTTGCTGATACTTGTTCCTTTCCCTCTCTCCCTCCCTCCCTCTCCCCTAGGCTATCAAACAAAGCTGCCCAACCTTACACTCATCCATCAACCTCGAGTTATTAAGGGAATAACTGCAGAACATTTACAAGTGGATGGGATGGAGTCCTGGCTGCTTTTCAAGAACACAGAGTCAGTGCTTTGCAAAAAAAATATCTTTGCAAGATGGCAAATTTTCTCATGCTGCCTGTTCCTTGCTCTGCTGGGACCTGCTGGAAGGAATCGTTTTCTTCAGTTTATGGTAACTAATCTAGGTTAATGCCAAAACTGTTAATCACATCGTATCTAGGATCAGATAATAATTTTGTCTGAGTAAAATGTATGTTATTTTTTTTAAAGTGCTTCTCACAAAGGCTTTGGGATGTATTGGAGGGAGGGAAGGGATCAGGGTAAGTGCAGGCATCCGAGAGCTTGTGCTGTATGACTTTCTCAAGGGTGGGCTTATATCATCCCTGCATGAAAGCAGAGGATAAGAGGTTGTAAGAGTAACAAAATGAAGGTAAAATGGGTCTTTTTCTCACTGCCTAAAAGACAGAGGATGCGATGGAGTGGAGTTGCCATGTAATAATCGAAAAATCTGACCAGCAGCTTAGGGTGGGCACAAAGACACCGAAGTACAATTTACTCCCACAGCTTGAAGAGCTGGGAAACGGGGTGCAGAGGCTCCGTGGAAGCCAGCGCTGAACCAGGAGCGATATGGGCCCCTGTGCTGTGCCAGCTCAACAGGGTTATTCTGCCTCTCCCTCCCACTTGGCGAATCCCACAGGGATCTTTGCTGCACCACGTGGCCTCGCCAGATCAGCTCGGCGCTAGCTTGAGGATCACTGCATCATATTCTCCACCATATAAATAGATCCTTGGAAATTAAGCTAATTATGTGTGACTTCCATAGGAGTGGGAGAATGCTTCCTGGCTAGCCAGCGTTCATCTGATGAAGTGGGACTGCAGGAAGAACAAAATGTGTAGCTCCCTACAGTGACTCTCCAGACAAAAGTATCCCAGCAGGGACTGAAAAGCTGATCCCTTTGAGCATCCTATATTCTCTTCAGTGAAAAGCTTCAGGTTCCGTTGTGCTGGATTAGATGCTTGCAAAATTGGGGTACATCAGAAAGAGTGTGACCAGCAGGTGGAGGGAGGTCATCCTCCCCCTCTGCTTTGCCCTGGGGAGGACTCATCTGGTGCACTGGGACCAGTTCTGGGCTCCCCAGTTCCAGAAGGACAGGGAACTGCTGAGGGTAAAGCAGAGGAGCACAGAGATGCTGAGGGGCCTGGAGCATCTCTGTGATGAGGAAAGGCTGAGGGACTTTGGTCTTTCTAGTCTGGAGAAGAGAAGACTGAGGGGGGACCTCATCAATGCTGAGCAATATCTAAAAGGCAGGTGTCAGGAGGATGGGAACAGGCTCTTCTCAGTGGTGCCCAGGGACAGGACAAGACAGGTACAAACTGGAACATGGGAAGTTCCATCTCAGCATGAGGAGGAACTTATTCCCTGTGAGGGTGTCAGAGCCCTGGCAGAGGCTGCCCAGAGAGGTGGTGGAGTCTCCTTCTCTGGAGACATTCCAACCCCACCTGGACACGTTCCTGTGGGACCTGCTGTGGGTGACCCTGCTGTGTCAGGGGGCTGGAGGAGATGATCTCCAGAGGTCCCTTCCAACCCCTAAAATTCTGTGATTCTGTGAAATCCAGAGATCAGCAAGAAGTTAAATTGTTAGGAGGGAGCAGTCAGCTGTCGGGAGCTGCCACTGGTCACGGGATGATTCAGGGAGAGGCTCTGGAGTGCAGAGAAGCTGCCAGCGCAGCCAGCTTCAGTGGGAGGCATCGATAGCTCCTCTGTTGTGGGTCCATTTTCTCTGCCTTGCCTTTGTTCTGAGCAGATCAGGCTCTGCTTTAGCAAGGCTGCTTGGTGGTGGGCATCTCTGCTGCTGGAGGCAGGAGAACTGAAGATGAGTCAGGACCATGAGATCACCCTGACTGACCACAGGGGACCAGGGCCTGGGATAGTCACAGGGCTTGGTGGCAGGAGACATGGAGGCTGGGGACCTGCAGCAGGAGAGGGGGCACCTGATGAGATCAGGAATGTAATTTACAGAATTCTAATGACAAAAGCTATGAACTTTTGTTTGTAACTTCTTGCTGCATTTAAAAATTTTCTGTGTCAGTTTGGGAATTTGCCACAACCTTTTATTTATAGCCCCCAGTAAATTTGGCATGTCAGAGAGCGTTTAATATCAGGAAAAGTGCTGTAGCTACACTACTAAAATATGAGCAATTTTCAGCAGCTCCGGCACCGTCTGTGCTTTGTCCGCTCAATAACAGCACTATTTGGTGACTCCACCCTGCACTCGTGGCAGTCAGAGAGCTTTCACCAGGCTGCTTCACGGTGTAGTAGTGATGTGAGGGAGCATTTGCCAAAGCTGGGAAGAAATATCAGCAATTGAGCCACAGGGAAGGCAAATTCCTGTGGTAGCCTCTTTCACGGGAGGGAAGGTGAATGGAAATCAATGGTTCCTCTCCCTCTGGCTGCCGCCTTCATCAGTTCATCTCATATCCTCCCTCTGACTTTTCTTCCCAGGTCTGTGATGTGCATCCCCCCCCGGTACCACCCCCGGCCTTCCCTCTGGCTCTCCTCTCCTCCCTCTCACTCTCAGTGCTTTGTATTTCCATCCCGAGACCTCATCGATGAGGCTTCCCTCTGCTTCCGCTCCCTCCTGATGTGGCCTTCAACCCTGGCTCAACCCTTCTAACAAAAACCCTCATTATCAACCCAATATTCATTAAGCACAACTCCCTCCCTCTTGTTTAGTTTTCCTTCAGGCGTGTCCTTATCCTTCACTTCACTATTTGGTTCTCCTGTTACTTCCAGGCCACAATTTGCCTCAAAGCCCCCTTTGCTCTTCATCTACCACTTCATGCTTCTCTTTGAGCTTCAGTGTTGCACTGACACCCTGAGTGCTCCCTCTAACCCCCACCATGGTCTGAGGAACGGGGTGGCCACATGAGGAAGCACTGAATGTTTGTAGAAGTTAACCCTGATTTTAGGGACAAATTCCCTTGCTGGCTCAGAGAAAAAAATCAAGTACCAGTTTTCTACTGTCAGATCTTCTCTATGGTATTTCAGGTCCAGCCCTAAGCAAAACATTCCTGCCTTTTTCCTTGCAATAATTTAGATTTAGATTAAATTCTAGGAAGTTCTTTGGTGTGAGGGTGGTGAGGCACTGGAAGAGGTTGCCCCGAGAAGCTGTGGCTGCCCCATCCCTGGAGGGGTTCAAGGCCAGGCTGGATGGGGCTTGGAGCAACCTGGTGTGGTGGGAGGTGTCCCTGCCCAGGGCAGGGGGCTTGGAACTGGGTGATCTTGAAGGTCCCTTCCAACTCTAACCATTCTATGATTCTAATTAGCAAGGATGCCTATTATATTGATTCCTCTGCTCACTCTCTGATTCCTGGGGCAAATGATCTACCCCAGCAGAAATGCCCCCCGTTTAACCTTCCTAGGTAAGTCCCAACCCAGGGACCAGCTTCTCGGACCTCGCTCTGCCCTTGTTGGCTTCTTTGTCACCCAGTTTCACGCTGTCACCTCCCACGCTGCAACCAGTGGCAAGCTCCCTGTAAAACTCTCCCCAGTTACTCCTCGCTTTGTGGCCCTTGCCCCAAAAGCCATCCCATGTCCCAACGCCTCGGAGGGCAGAGAGGCTTATTCTTTTCAGGACAAACCACGCCAGGCCAGAAGAGAGCAGCACAGTTTGTTTTGTCCTTTGAGATTCTTAGTATATCAGGAGGACCTTATGCCAATGCTATTTTCTATGGGTCTGTTTGCGTTTCTGTTGCCCCCGTAGTTTTTCCCCATCTTCCCCTTCCCCGTGAGGTCCAGAGACATTATCCCTGCATCCCACATGGGCCAAATGGTGCCGATGAGCCAAGAGGTGTGGAGAAGTCTAATCTGGGCCACACAACTCTCACTCATGTATCTAGGCCATCCAGCCCCTAGTTTTTTTCAGGTAATGAGTTCAAGATAAATTTCCAAGCCATTAAGAAGACAGTATCAGTTGCTGCTCTGTTGTTTTCTCTGTGACCAGAATTCCTAGCAGCATTGATTTCCAAGCTGATACGAGTGGGTTTGGTTGTTTTTTTCCATTGTCTCATAGACTAAAGCTGCCACTTTCCGCGCCGAACCAGGAACAGTTGCAAGGGTTTTCTACAGAGGGACCATTCACGTAAACTAAATGCATTGGGCATCTCTAAGAAACAGAGCAGACAATTCTTGAAAGCAAAAGCTCTCAGCTGACAACTTGGCTGGAATTAAAAATCCTGTTGTGTGATGCTGAAAAACTGCTACAACCCTCTGCTGGAAGCTGTTTGGGAGAAAACAAAGTTCTAGTTCTCCCTCTCTCATTTTTAAGGTGAATTTAACGTGGTGATCATACGACCCAGTGCTGCTTCTGAAACTGCAAACCCCACCCTGCTATCTGTCGTTGGTGGCCACAATCCGTCCTCAGACACCTGGTTTCTCCAGGTCACCATCAGAGGACTCACAAGAAGTTACTGTCACTATTGGGGTGCATTAGAATCATAGAATTGTCTGGGTTGGAAGGGACCTTTTAGATCATCCAGTCCAACTATCAACCCAACGCTGACAAAACCCATCCCTAATCCATGTCTCTCAGCACCACGTCTGCCTGGCTTTTAAATCCCTCCAGGGGTGGGGACTCCACCACTGCCCTGGGCAGCCCATTCCAAGGCTTCACAACCCCTTCAGGGTAAACATTTTCCTAATCTCCAATCTGAACTTCCCCTGGAGCAACTTGAGGCCGTTTCCTCTTGTCCCATCGCCTGCTCTTTGGGAGAAGAGACTGACCCCCCCCCTGGCTACACCCTCCTTTCAGGGAGTTGGAGAGAGTGACTCATGAAACACTTGAACATAAAGCCCATGAATCTTGATTTGCCATCATTGGTCCCCAGAAATCTCCCCATTACAGAACAGCTCTTTTAGAACTGCCTGGTGTAAATCAGCACAGGATGTTGTAGAACAAATGGATGTTTCTCCATCCCTGGAGGGGTTCAAGGCCAGGCTGGATGGGGCTTGGAGCAACCTGGTGTGGTGGGAGGTGTCCCTGCCCAGGGCAGGGGGGTTGGAAAACGATGATCTTCAAGGTCCTTTCCAACTCTAACCATTCTATGATTCTATGTAATAAGGTAGAAGTGGAAGAAACATTGGTACCACTTAAAGATTGCTTTAAAGAGATCAGTGAGTCGCTAACTGTTTAATGTGCTTGCTGGGAAGGGTATAAACACACTTCCTAATTGGTGGAAAAGAATATTTAAGTCATATATATATGTAAAACCAGATATTTAGTGGCTTAGCACCAGGCAGGCGATGTTGCAGATCTTCACCAGGGGTTTGTGAGAATGGATTAATTAGACCAACATCTGTCACACTTGGGTAGATCCTGCTCAGGTGAGCTGGATGGGCTCCAGAGGTCTCTTCAGTGCTTGCACAACCACAACAACACTTCGGTGGTGAAGTGGTTATAGGGTGAGGAAAACACCTTTGGCTCCTGAGGGGCCAGAAGATTTGCAGGTGGCTTCAGTCCCACGTGTTAACCTCCGTCTTACTCAGGCAAAGCTTCTCAGCCCACACCTGATTTCTGAGCGCAGCCAGGAGGGGAGAGGGGCAGCGCACTTCAGTCGGTCTAGCAAATTCACCAGCAACTTTTAAATCATTCCAGTACACTTTGAATATCCCATTTTCCTGCTAAAATGAGCTATAACAGCTATTTAACTGTGATGCAGTTAACTACACTATATAAACATCTAGCTATTATTGTGTAACTATATAAAATGTAGTTATATATAGTTTTATATATATTTATATATTTTCTATAATTTATAACTATAGTTTATAACTATATAAACTATGGTTATAAAACCGTATACTGTAATTACCCATGAAGTAGCTATAACAGCCACGTGTAGGTTTTTTTTCAGAAGGAATTTTATAGAGGTAAAGCAGTGGAAAGGCACCTGCTTGCTTCAGAAATGGAAATGCAGTCAGAATTAAAGGGAAAACATTGCTGTATTTTGGCAGAAATTAGTTGCAAGAGTGATAGGCACCGCAGAGACTTCATGGTATCACACATCTGGAATTCAGTGTACACTCGTCTAGTGAATTTTATTAATTCACAGTAAGTCACAGGGACGGGGCAGCCACAGCTTCTGCCAGGGTCTCACCAACCTCACAGCAAGGAGCTTTTTTCTGAGATCTTGTCTAAATCTCTCTTCTTTCAGCGTCAAACCCTTCCTATTGCTCCGCTCCCTTGTAAAGCTCCTTGTAAAATTGTGGTTCCTCGTGATCCCTCTGCTGTCCAGGTGACTTGAGTGGAATTGTTTTGAGGCAGGAAAACGCTTTACCACGCAGCACGGTTCAGATTGAGCCCAAGACTGCGCAAGGGTGGTGGGTTTTTTTCAATATAGGAGTAGGCTGAGAAACCTGTGGTCTTAAGGGGCAATTTCCAAGGTAAAGCCCCATGGCCTGATGCAGGAGGTAGGGGGACGCCGTGTGCAAAAGGAAAAGATCAGGCCAGATCCCTTGTGTCCCATCCCTGGGAGCGTTCAAGGCCAGCTTGGATGAAGCTTTGGGCAACCTGGTCTGGTGGGAGGTGCCCCTGCCCAGGGTAGGAGAGTTGGAACTCGATGATCTTTAAGACCCCTTCCAACCCACACCATTCTGCGGTTCTGTGAAGATCACCTGAAGCGGTGGTTTTGAGGTTTTAAAAAGGATCCCACTGATAGTTGACCCTGATGCTTTTCTGCTGGATGGGTGTACCCACCAACTGTGGCAGCAGAACACCAGCCCAGACAACCTTCAACTACCTTTTGGTGTTTTGGGGGGACTGTTCTACTGGATGGCAGAGCCAGCTGGGGACTGGCTCGGTGGTGGGATAAGAAGGCTTGTTATCTCTGGCCACATTCCAGCGTTGTCAGTGCTGTCGTCTCTGGGTAACACCATCTGGATGTCCCTGTGTCACCCTCTCCAGCACCTGTATTATACAGTTCCTGGGGTGTTTTAGCTCTTCTGTTTCATCCCGCAGTTTCTTTGAGTTGTGCACTTCTCCTTAGTGTATGCCGTGCCATTTCAAAGGAGGAAAAGTTGGTTTTCACTCTGTCCTTGTAACTTGTAGTTGGAGTCTCACAGGGTAAAGTACAGTAGATTGTCATCTTCTGGCCTTCAAGAGTAAGAGAGAACTATTTGTGGTACTTTCTTATACCATCAGTGAGAAAGAACAAGAGAAGCACGTGGAGATTCAGGTTATTTTTCAAAGTGGGACATTGGAAGAGGAAACTGTGAAGTAGGAGTCTGGTGTGAGAAAATACTAGAGCTGATTTTCATGTAAATGAAATTTTTCTGTAGATAGATTTTTTTTAAAGCCAAAATACTTGCAAAGCCATATCTGTTTTGTCAAGAAGAGTAGCAGACAGAACTTGAAGAAGTAGGCACAGATCACGCTCTGGGATGAGGTGATTAGGTAATTTCCTAAACTAAGATCCTGACTCATTCCCTACTTTGCTGTGTAATCCAGATGTTCAAGGCTGGAAGGATCTGTAAGTGAGCAGCACAAAACAAGTTTGTAATGGAAGGCCAGTGCTCTGCTCCTGACTCATGTGTGCCTTCCAACGTGGAAAAGCAAGAAGCTTAGGCTGCAAAGAGTTGTCTTAGTGCACTTTTGACACAAGAATCATTTGAAAGACATTATTTTCTTCTCTGAAAAGCAAAAGATCAGATTTCAGTGCTTAAATATTGCCACAAGCGATGTAGGTGGCACTTTTGGCCCGTGCCAATCCTGCCATGGGATTGCAGTAATGCTCCATTGGAACAAGTCTGGAGACAGTAAAAAAGAGGTGGTAGCACGTGGTGTACCAGCAGAAGTCAAAGGCAAAGCTGGTGGAGAAAGTCTTGGGTCAAAAACTGGAGGAGATGGTGGAGTTTGGATTTTTGCTCAGCTGGGACCTGAGGTTCTTTCTGTCTGTTTGAGGGATGCATCAACTCCTTGGCATCCCTCTGAAGTAGTCTGTGGATCACGTGAGCCTGGTCACACAACCAGAGTGTGGCTGGGAAGTACCAGTCCCTGGCACACACATGCAGACCAGATCTGCTGGGTGGGAAAGTCTGGAAAGAAAAAGCCCTCTGAAAAAAAAAAAAAAGTGCATGGGTAGCCTGGACAGAAGGGGGAAGGACAGTAGAAAAGAGGGTTTAGCAGGAGAGAGGAGAAATGGGGTGTAGACACTTTGAGATGGCAGCATGATGTCCAAAAAGTGTTTTAAGCAGAGCACTGGACATGAGCATGAGCACCCAGAGAAGCTGTAGGTGTGTAAACTCGCTGTGTCACTGGGGTTGAGGTTCAGGAAAGGCACGTTGGGCACCTCCAAACTGGGGAGGCAAGAAGACCCCTGTACTCTCCCCCTCTACTGGGCACTGGTGGGGCCCCACCTTGAGT
>VZRU01002697.1:0-12162 GCA_013398155.1 Pedionomus torquatus | reverse complement strand
AAAAAAAAAAAAAAGTTACAGTAGCTGCTTCTTCCCCTAAAGATTCAGCAGCTTCTTTTACTTGCTCACTCTCCCTCCAGGGACAGGGCTAGGTAGCAGAGCCATTCACAGCAACTCCCATGCAGGACCAAGCATGCTCCAGCCCTTCTCCCCTGGCCTTGCTGAGCCTGCATAGGCATCACAGCTGCTCTTCCACAGCCCAGGACGTCACCCTGGTGCTCGGAGGAAGAGCCTGCCGCCTACCCAGCGGCACAGTGCCCCATGGGCTCTTCCCTTTGACACTTGAGTTGTTTCTCCACCTTGCATCAGACAAAACTTTAGAAAGCACTGGCTGGAGCTGCAGGGGGATGTGGGAAAGACCCAGCCACGTTCCCCTGGGTGTATGGAGTCCGCAAGCAGTGCGAGGGCTAGAAGAAAGTGTGGGGCTAGGCTGGCCACGAAGCACCCCCAGGAGCTTTCCTGGGCATCCACCGACCACCTTGGCTGTGCGAGGGCAGCCGCTGGGGCAGAGCCAGGCAGGCTGCAAGTCTGCCAGGCAGCCCAGCGAGGAGGCACTGAGGGCAGAGGGCTCACTGTAGTGCATACAAGGAGGACCAGGGCCATCATTTGCCGCAGGCTGTGCCCTGCCCTCCAGAGGGAGAGCGCACAGGCCCAACCAGAGATGCACATGCAAGCTGGCCACTTGCCTGTCCAGAGCCCAGGGTGAGTTGCTGTGGCCAAGACCCACCACTCCCACAAAGGCACATTGCTGAGGCCAGCAGCACAGCCTTGGCCCACTCTGCTTCGAGCTGCGACCACACGATGGCTCTGGGTCTGAGCTAAGCCCCATGCAGGGCAAACACTCATGGGCAAGGTGATTTGCAGCACCCAGAAGGAGCCAGAGCCTCCAGCTGGACACGGTCCGCAGTATTTTACAGCGCAGAGCAATCCTGCCCTCAAGAGACACATTTCTTTGGCTGCCGTGAGACGAGCACAGCTATCGTAGCATCCAAACGCCCCCAAGCCTTGCATGGCCCCAGCACAGCTCCAGCCCAGGTGGGTCCTGCAGCCCCACGCGCATGCCTCTGTGTGTGTGTGTGTGTGTGGGTGGGTAGGTGGGTGCGTGCGTGTGTGTGTGCATGTGTGGATGAAGGAAACGTGAAAAGGCAACAATAAATAACTGGTGCAGTCTGTACGAGAAGGAATTGCCACCAGCCCCAACACTGGCACAACAAGCCAGGGACAGCACAAGGCCGGCAGCAGAGGCCTCTCAGTCACTCTTGGCGCTGTGTGAGGTGTCCAAGTTGACCACCTGCAGCTCCGTCAGGCTGCTGCCACTGCTGCTCTGCTGCCCGATGACAGCCATCTAGAGAGAAAAGGGAGGAGGAAGCACTGGGGGATAGCATGCCCTGAGACCACGTGTGCCAGCAGCCAGGGTGGCACTGTCCTCTCTGGGCACCTGTCCAAGGAGGGTAAGACTTCTTCACCCAAGGGTGTGTTGCACTGAAATCTTTCCCCAACCTGAGGACTGGCCCTACCCAAGGGCCCGGGTCTGCCCAGACTCAAAAAGGATGTGCAGGCAGGGGTAGAGCAAGGACACCCCCTGAACACATGCGAGTACCACTCTCCACCTACCTGGTGAAGCTGGACAGCTGAGACTGGGATCTGAACGGTGCCTGATGGGGCTGTCAGGAACACTTGGGGGACGCCACCTGCCACAAAGAGAGAGATTGCAAATGACACCATCCCTTAAACAGTGCTCCCCCACAGGTCCTTTCTCTGAGCTCCAAGGAGATTCACAAGGATGAAGGTGCCTGTTTGCATGCATGGAGGCATCCCAGGAGAGAGCCACATGCGTGAGCTTCCAAACGCTGGGAGAAGGCGGCATAAGCTCTTAACCTAAGTCTTGCCAACATGGCTCCATGCTGCTTTGTCCACTCGCGCATGCTCTCCAGAGTCTCCTAGCTCCCTTCACCGCCTACCCCATATGCCACCCATCACAGTAATCCTCACCCTTTTTCCCCAGCAAATCAAGCAATTCTTTGCATAGGAGAGTAGCAGGATCTAAAAGCATTCATCAAGCATCCCCCTTGCCAGGCTGTTGTACAGTCACTAGGACTGCTTAGAAGAAAATTCTTTAAAATTAATATACAGCACAAATGCAAATGATGAGAAGAATAAGGGTGTCAGAGCACTTAAGGGAGCATTGACAGACAACTGTCTTACCCTGATCCTGGACCTGGCCGTGGGACACCTGCATCGCTGAGGGCGCCTGTGAAAAAGCGTTGAGGACTGCAAGTCCGCCGTCCGCAAGGCCAGATGTGGGTGCGTACATCACCGCATGTGGGCTGGGGTACATCATGTGGCCACCCACAGTGGTTGGCACAGACGATGTCATGATGGTCGCCGGGAGGGTCACTGGCACCAGGACAGACTACATGTGAGCCACACGAAAGCAGTCTGCTACCCTCACACGCCTGCTCAGCACCCCTCCCTCAGCCACCCTTGGCTACGCCATCCTGAAGCAGCAAGTGCATAGCAATACCCATCTTGCTCCACCAAGCTCTTGAGGAAAAGCCCCAGGAAACAGGCATTAGAGCTCAAACCTCTCCTTTCATGAGTAAGCCTGAGAGGGCAGAAAAGCACGGTAGCCAATATCTCAGGACTGAATTCAACTTGAGATACAGGTTTCCTTATGAATCTTTAATAACTGTTGAACTGGATTCACTCAGCACCTGAACTCAGATTTTGCTGACAAGAGGTGTCCTCTGCATACACAGTAAAAATAGCAAGTAGATGTGAGCCAATGCCTTGTGCTAGGGCCAACAATGGCTAAGAAACCATCTGAGAACTGGGCAACCTGTTCCCAGCTCCATGTTGCATGTATCTGGAGAGGCTCTGAAAATCCTTTGTAAGGTGCCCTGTGCACAGTGGCATCTACCTAGACACAGCATAGCACAGGTGCTAGCAACAGGCATAAGTACACCTAAGAAACCATCAGAAAGACTGGGGTAGAGTTGGTCTGAAGAAGGACCTTGGCCAGGGAACAGGTGTGAGGTCTATTGGTGTGGATTGTTATCAGCAGTGGTAAGGAAGGAAGACACAACATGGTTACCATAATGTCCAAATTACCTGTTCCACTGGAAGAGGTCTGGGTAAGGTCAGTGCTGCTGTCACTAGAAGGAGACGTTTGCTGCGGTGCCTGATGCACCTGGATTGCCTGGACTGGGACCTGCTGAGCCATGGTACCACCTGGGGGGAGAGAGGAAACCATGAGTCTGGCTCAAGAGGGCTGCAGGCACTCTGGGCCATGTGAAAGCCCCCCCAGTCCCTCCCTGGCTGCACACAGCTCCACAGTGTGGCTCTGCACTGTGCTGGGGAAGACTAGCAAAAAGCAGCATGTGGCAGAAACCAGGCCCTGCCCCAAAGAGCAGGCTAAAACCTGCTCCTTCCAGGCACACAGGGGCCAAGGAGGGGTTAGCTGGCGTACAGGACTCCAGAGGAAAGGCCACAGCAGCTTTTGTCCAGCTCCCAGGCATGGTTCAGGAATGTCTGAGGCTCTTGCCACCATTCCTGGCTCCACCAAGACACACAGTGCAGATGATATTGGGAGGAGAGGGCCCAGTACATGCTCCCAGCATTGTCCATGCTCAACCAGTCCTGTAAGGATCATCTCGCTGCATGGAGCAGAACTGCGAGAGCCCAAATGACCAGGCCAGCTGGGCCCCACTGCCTTCACACTTTGGAGCTCAGCTCCATCCTCCACAGAGCACTTGGGGAACAACTATCTCACCAACCTTGTGGTCTCAAGGACATCACAGTGTCCTGCCCAGGGATTAGAGACCACTGGGCCATGAGATGTGCACCCAGCAGCTGCAGGAGCATGTCCACACAGCCTCCAGCCCAGTGCCGCTTACTGCAAAGCTCTTCAGCTCCAGAGACAGAGCTCAGCACAGAAAGCCCCACTTCAGGCTCAGGTCCTGTCTCCAGAGGGAAGAGCAAGGGATGCCAGAAGTCAGGAATCACCAGCTGCCTCACTCGGACTGGGCATCTCCCCATGCACCACACCACAGAGACACATGTCCATTATTCTGTTAGCTCCTCCAGATCACAAAGAAAATCCCATCCCCTTGCATAGTATCATGCTGTCTGGCTGGGCTCAAAGGAGACCTCAGGGCTCCAAGAAAGCAAGCTGGCTATCAGACTCATCAACTTGGGCACAAGCATGCAGGCCACAAGAAATACCGCCTCACTCTCAGAGCTGGTACCCAGACAATGCCTGCCCCCACAAAGTAAAGCCTAGCCCTGCTCTGAAATTCCAGCCCAGAGCATGCCCAGCCCCAGTACAACACCTAGAGATCCTTGACTCAGCACAACAAGAAATTCCTACAAAGGACAATGCACACAAGACTGCACAGCAGCACCACTCCCTCCTCTGCTCTGGGTCTCTCCTAATCTATCCTCTACACTGTGGTTCAGTAACTCACTGCAGGTCCAAATACAAAAGCAAGGGCAGCTGCTCAGACCCAAATGCCAGCACTCAAAAAAGCATCCATTGGGCATCTAAGCCCCTGCAGTATCCTTCCATCAGCCCCCCTAGCAACACAGTTCAGCCTCAGCACAGCTGCACCAGAGACCTGTCTCCTCTGCATTTGCTAGCTGCAGAGCAAACCCTGTGGAAGGAAACTGACAACCCACTGCTTCTCTTGTTCTGTATCCCCCAGGATGCTGTCCCTGCCTATGCCAAGCATTCTGTGCCCTGTCTTCCCATCTCTCACCCACAGCCACAGCCAGGGTGCCCTGTGCTCTGCCTCTTCTGCACTCCCACCTCAGTTGGAGGTCAGCTCTCTGGCCAGGACCAGGAACCCCACAGACGCCTCCATCCCCCCACCTCAAGCAAGAGGAGGAGAAGCGAGTGCTGACCTGTCAGCGACACGATCTGCCCTCCAGCTCTGGCAGGGAAGCGGAAGACTGTCTGTTGTGCCTGCTGCAGCTGTCCAGCCGTACCCGTGACCACCTGGCCCTGCTGGCTGGAAAGAGCCAGGGAGTGCGGCTGTAACTGAGTGAGAGGAATGGTAGGGGTCCCCGGAGAAAGGGAAGCACCTGCCAAAAGGAGGGAGAAAGAAAGGCTTTGTCACCACCAGCTCTTTTCACTCCCTCCAGGCTTCTCGGTGCTGCCCTGGGGTCCCAGCTCAGCTCCCTGCCATCATGCCCTTCCCAGCAGCAGGGCCAGCTAGCAGCAGTCTAAAGAAATAGTCACTAAATGACCCTTCTCCAGCCACTGGCCTGGCTGGGCTCGAGCAAGGAATCACAGCCAAGCTCACCCTACAGCAGCAACCACTCTGTTTCCTCCTGCCACTAGGTCTCCCCTGTTCTGGAGAAGACAGCAACACACTCCAGGTGCAGGTGAATGGATGCAGTCCTCAGCTCCTAAAGGCACTGACCTGACATGAGGGTGAAGCCGGTGGGTATCGGCATGAGGCCCCCAGATGTCACTGCACTGGCTCCAGTAGTCTTCAGCACTGTCCCGTTGGCACTGGTGACGGCATTGGGGCTGATGCTGGCAGACACTGGCGCCAGGTAATTAGTGATGGGGAATGACGGGCCACTGCTGACCTGCATGGAGGTTGAGGTGGTGGGGGCTGTCTGGATGGTGGACGTTGTCCCCGGCAGGTTGGTGACAGTGAACGCTGGTTTCAGTGCATCCTGAGGAAGGAGAGATTATGACAACTCAGACCAGTCCTTGGATCTGGCCAACATCTGCCCACAAGAATAAACCAGGCTGCGTAGGTTGCAAACCCGTGCTACACCATACCCCCATAGCCTGCTGCCAACACATGGAGCAGAGCCAGGATAGCAGAGAGGAGTTACTTGTACAAACATGAGGAGACTGTGCCCAATAACGCCGCATGGGAGCTGGAGAGAGCTCAGCGTAAACCTTGGATACAAGCCCAGGGCCACACAGGTCCCCTGAGAGACTTCCCTGCAAGACAACAGGGGACAAAGCAACCCTTCCCCTCCCCAGGAGTCCTCACAGGCCCTAAGAAGAAGAGAACAGCCTCTTTTTGGCACACACCAGGCAAAAGCAGGTCCTTGCAGGGACAGACATAAAGGCAAACAGCATCTCCTGTCAGGAACACACACCACTTCCCGTATGGCAGGAAACACATGGCTAAGAATTAATGGAGAACTGGCTCTTAAAGGCAGCTGTACACTGAAAGCGGCAAGGGAGAGGTGAGCAAGGCCAAAGCCAGACACTAGGGAGGCCCAAACCCAGCTGCTTTGGAATGCCCTGGGCAACACTTCCATAAATCTCCTGGAGTAAAGGGGAAGCACCCATTTACCAGTCCACTACCAGGAGGTGGGCATGAGGCAAACGCTTCCAAGGGACCCTGCACGTTAGCTATGGCCAACATGCACTACAGTCCTGCAAGGAGCATTGGAATTCTATGGCTGTCTGAGGACAGCACCTCCAGGCAAACTGAGAACCAGGAGGAAAAGAGTCCTGTCCTGGACCAATGCTAGCCTGAGGGACTGGCCTCCCGGGTCTGTGAACAAGGGAAAAACATGTATGTCAGGCTGCAGGACATGTAACGCCCCAGTTTCCACAGCCATAAGGATGTGGCTTGGGTCTAGAGAAACCAGCCAAGCCCAGCATGATCCCTACTGCCTCTGGCAGAGACATTTCACCTAACACACTTTCTTACCCCAAAATCCCCTTTTGGATACCCAGGCTCTCCAAGGTCCCCCTCTCTCAGCTTGGCCTAAAGCAGACTGCAAAAACACTGCTCCACAGGAGACCATGCCACAGGCCACAAGGGACCTGCTGTCCCCCTGCCCCGCCAGGGCTGCCGGCATGCCTGGGAAGAGTTAAGGCTGCCACACTCCCACCCCTCCCGCTGCAGGCTGGTGGGCCCAGCTCTCCCACGTGCTAAGCCTTGTTCCCAGCTTGTCAAGCTGCCAGGAACGAGGAATTCACAGCTCAACGAACAGCTAAAAAAGGGAAGGCAGCCCATTTTGGACAGGGGGAGCCAATCCCGGGCACTCAGCCGTGCCCCAGGGCCTGGGGAGGGAGGAGAGCAACGCCCCTCTGCCTTGGCACCGGAGTCCCTGAAGTCCGAATTAGAAGAGGCACGTGATAACGGAGTGGAGCCCAGCAGAGGCACTTTCCATTAGCTCAACCACAAACTCCTGCCATCCCACATGGGACACAGAGGCTGTGGGTGCTCTCCCCACGTGGGTGACAGGGCAGAGCCAGAGCTCACCCTGGCCCACTAGGCCATGAGAGCCATAGCAGAGCAGGGTAGGTCCTGTTCCCAGCTGGAAACACCAGGCTCCCTCATCCCCAAGCATAGCCCTGAAGCTGTAGATCCCTGAGATATAGTCCCCAAGCAGCCAGGGCATTTAGCATGCCCCCATGCTCTGTACACTCAGGGCTGGAGAGGTCATCCCAAAAGATTCACAGCACCCTACTCAGGGGGATTCACAAGAATCTCTAGAAACATGAGAGTAAACCTCAGTATGCCCTGACACTATGAGGGCAAACCTCATAGTATAACCTATGTAAAGGTATGTGGGAGGAAAGCTGTGCCAGCAGGCTCAAACCATGCACACCACATCTCTGCTCTCCCTACTCTGCCACAGGTGAGACTCAGATTCCTCCATTCTTTGCTGTGTTTCCCATAGGCTGCAGCAACAGCTCCCAGTACAGAAAGGGAGTTGGGAGAGACCCTGGGATTAGACACCCATTCTCTTCTCTCCACCCCTATCTGGGATGTCTCAGAGCCCCTAGGCATCTTGCTCACCCTGAGCACCCTGCAAAACCCAAACTACATGCCTGAGGCCAGCCTTCAATAGGAGCCAAGTCATGGGTCACCTTCAGCAGAGGTTATTCATGAGGCCATGGAGAAGCCCCAAGGCAGCAGAGCAGCCCTCAAGTCCCTTCCCTTCCTGATCCAGATGTATATCCATTCCCCACCATAGTTCACTGGAAACTTCAGTTTGTAGAGCAGCACCTGGGGAATTGAGACACAGAGAGAGGTGCAGCATAGCAGCAGGAGATGTCTGCACAGACACCACTGTGCATGCTTGTTAAACATTACACAGATTGAGTGAATGACCAGGCATGGCCCAGGCCACCTGATGCCCATCTTCGACCACCACAGGGTCTTGGGGACAAAAATAATCCCACTCTGCAGCTTCTGAGGGCTACCTGGGACAATGTTGTTTAGCACTGGCCCAGACTCACCAGCCAGCATTATTATGCAGATGTTGTAAAACAACTGGCTTTGGTGGTACATGGGAAATCCCGATCTGGTCTCCAACACCTGGTCTGCATTCCAGATGTGGCAGGAAGTCCCACCTTTCTCCCACCCTGAGAGATGACCAGATCAGGACTACTCCTATGCTCTCATCCCAGTCTAGAGCCTCTGAGCTTCCTCACAAATCCCCTCTCCCACATAACCAAACCTAGAAAAGTACATGAGAGCACTGTGTCCTTTGAGGCCCACAACAGATCAGACAGGTCAATGCACAATAGTATCATGGTGAGGCTACAGCTGCTGTCTTGAAAGTACAGCATGCCCCAGTCTTAGCTGCAGTTCGAGCTCAGCTCCATGGCAGGGAGTTTGGGTTTGGCACAGCAGGAGGATCTCATAACTACTGCTGGCTGCAGCACAGAGGAACACCAGCTGGCTGCTGACTGCAGGTAACAACCCAGATGCACTGCTTCCCCCTCTGCTGCTGCAGCAGCTGAACACAAGCAGGTTTTATTCATTCGGAAGCCCACAAGGCAGAGTTCACAGGAAGGCCAGGGAGCAACTGCCCAACCCTCTCAGAGCATCCTAAGTAGCTGGACCTGACAGACCAGATACTCAATTTCCTGCCATCTCCTCCAATAAGGCACCTGTAACCCAGCCCTGTGTGCCACTCACCCCTCAGCAAGATGCTAGCCAGTTCGCATAGCCAACCCACAGACTCCCTTCACTCTTGGAGTGAAGGTCTTGGTCTACCTGAACTGGGCCAGTCTCTGCCAGAGCATCAAACCACGCTTCCAGCCCTGCAGAAACTACAGCAGGACCAGGGAGGGTCAGGGTGGGCCTGTCCCTAGCCCCAGGGCTCACCATGACAAGAACTCTCAGCAGGCCAGGGGTGGGTTTGGTCAGAACGTCAACCAGAAAACAGGGCCACAGGGCTACTCCAGCTCCACGCTGAATGCTGGCTGTGGCCACAAGGCACCCCACTCTAAGCATTACCACTTACTTGTGAATACTGGGATAGAGCTTGCAGGGCACCAAGTGGGGTTGCATCCAAAAACCGGCAGGGAAGAGCTGTGTTAAGGTCTCCTCTGCAGATTAACTGTACCCCAAAAGAACACTTCCTTTGGGACCAGCTAGCAGTATTTTCATGGAAAAATCTTAAGAGATGTGACATGAACGAGCCCAGGGACAGGTCAGCTGCCAGGCACAGCACTTCCTGAGCCTTCTAATAACTCCAGGCACAGGTAATTTACCTCGTTATAAAATGCCCACGGGACTTGCCTTTTCATCCAGGAGAAGCCCAAGAGACACAAGTCTCCCTTGTGCAGCCTGTGTTTGTAAGGAAACTGCTGGTGACAATGGGGTCCTTCGCCTGTTGGAAAGGGCTGGCACAGCTCATACTAGGCGGCACACAGGGGAGTCACGCCAGACTGAGACAGCCAGGATTCTTCTTGGGCTCCCATCAGTGGGAAGCCTTCCCAGGGACTCTTCCAGGCTCCAGCAAAGAGTTCTCTAGCCACCAATACCCTGGCCCACCACAGCTCCTCTGCCTGCAGGGATCTCTGGGACTGCTGGTGTTTCTTAGGGCTCAGCAGTGACAAGCCTTTGCTCAGTCCAGCACTGCATATGCGTCAGGAAGAGGGCATGCAAGAACAGGGGCTGATGGATACCCAACAGCACCGTGACCAGAGCTGTTGGGCTGCCACAGGATATCAACACGCAGCCAAACACCCCTGTAGCCCCAGACAACATGCTGGGCACATCTCAGGGCTGCACTCCCTACCTTTGGGATTACAGTACAGAGATCTCAAACACTCTTCTCCAGGTTTTGTCTGCTTAACGTTTAGTGGTTACTGTATGGCAAAGATGCTGCTGTGGCTCACTTACAGTTGGCTAGAAGACTCCTAGTTTACCTGGGAGGATGCTTTTGCAGCAAGCCCAGCACCCATGCTGTGAGCACAGGCACAGCAGAGCTGCAGCAACTTGCACCACCCAACAGCACTCTGTGAAGGCCCAGGAAGCTGTGGCACAACCCCCAGTTCAGCACGTCACCCCAGCCTTGCACCACAAGCTCCCTTGCCTCCCATCTCCAAGTGCCTGCAGACCTGAGCCCCAGTCTGCAAAGGAAGCAGCAGCAGCTCTGAGGAACAGCACGAGGGGATGCAGGGACAAGACAGGGCCCTCCGAGCAGAAAAGGGGCACTGCCAGGCTCTGCACCCACAGGCAGGCCCTCTGTGGCACCCTGAGCAAGAGGCCACAAGTGACACAGGCAGGCAAGGGCCGGCGCCTGCAGGGATACCAGGCAGGGAGCAGAAGTGGTTCATCCAGCGAAATGTTTCCATTCCCCATGTCCTCCCTGCCCCCTTCCAAAACAGCACCAAAGCAAGAGACAGCTGCAGCTTATAAGGAATGTGAGGGGCCCTGCCAGGGACTCTGGCGAGGGAAACCAGGCCTTATAAGGCCATGGAGGCAGAATCAAATTTTTATCAATGAGTGCAAGAGCACGGAGACGCCCGGGGAGAGATAACAGTGCCGAGAGCTGGCCAGGGGGGTGGGCTGGGATGGTGGGGAGTCCCACTGCAAAGGCTAGGGCCAGAACACCTGCCACCCATTTCCCTCACTCTCCAAACCCCTGCTACAGCCAGCCAAGTGAAGGAGCCAGCCCTGAGAGGCCACAGCACGAGCTCGCTGGAGTCGCAGCCACAGGGGACTCTTCACCTTCCCAAGCTGCTGTTCAAGGATGGCTGAGGATGATCAGGGCTCCAGCACAGCCCCACAGGCACAGCCCATGCCCCCCAGGGTGCACAGGCACATTACCTTTGTCTCCCCACTGCTGTCTGACTCAGACACCTGGTAGGTGAGGTCCGTCTCCTCAAAGCCCGTGGCGCTCATGCGCTGGTCAGTGGTGGGGTCCGAGCGTGGGGGTGAGTCTGGGGAATTGAGGCACGTTTGGATCAACGCCTTCCCCGTCTCACTGGTGATCATGGGCTGCAGCTTCCGCGTGGCAAATGTGTACACATGGCCCGTCTCACTGGCCACCAGCAGCAGGACTTGAGTGCCGGTCAGCGTGGAGAGCTCATAGGCCTGCCAGCAGCACAAGGGAAGAACAGAGAGTCACAGACGGCAGGGACACATACAGTGCAGGACAAAAGTCCCTGGCATGTCCCTGTGCTCCCAGCATGGCCCTCCTTTTCCTCACACCAGCTCTCGTTGGTTCCTTGTCACCCCAGATGAGCTGCAGCCTCTCAACTGAACCAACTCAAGATTGATTCCCTACAGACTGAAGTGCCCCATCCTGTGTTCCCATCTCCTTTAGCGTGCCCTTAAGGGATGCACATGCCAAGAAGCCACAGGAAAAAAAGTTCCCTCAGGAGAGTAACATGAGGACACCGGGCTGTCCCCACTTGGGAAATCCCACCTGCTTCTCCAGACACACCTGGATATCTTCCCCCAGTTCACTTCTGCTGAGCCATGTGAGAGGATGCTATTCAGCCCACATGCGTTTGCTACCTCTTTCCCCTGACTGACACCCCAGCTCGGCTGGGACTCAGATTCCCCTCTCAGTCTTCACAGCTCTGAGCACAGCTGCACCCAAGCACCCCTGCTGTGAGGACACCACCCACCCATGACTGACCCGTGGGGTCGGAAGAACACTCTTCATATGCCATCATGGCACACTCAGTGGTCTTGCACAAGCCACCACAGACAGGACAGCCTCATTCTACATCCTGCACAGCCAGGACGTGCCCAGCAGTACCCCACAGCCATTCCCACCTCCCCAAGTCCCATCAGGGATGCTCAGCTGGGATGCAGCACCGCTCTGTTGTTCAGAGGATGCTATGAATACCGAGGGGGATGCAGACGAGCCAGCAGCATCCAACTACACACTAATACGCCCCCCTCCCCAAGTTTCTAATCTGTCCGT
>VZRU01002696.1:87270-115175 GCA_013398155.1 Pedionomus torquatus | reverse complement strand
TGTCAAATGCTTTACATAAGTCCAGGTAGATAATTCATGAGAGAATTTTTCCTCAAATTAAATTCTGTTTTCAAAAGGCAAATGGGTATTCAAAGTAGTCTTATCTTTACATGTTCAAGTGGCTGAAAGGCTGAAACCCTTTTCTCAGTATGAGCGAAAAATTTTGCTCCTGCACGCCTAATTGGTGAAGGGTATTCTCAGTTATTTTAATTTACTGCATTTCACACTATGTAGTTTTTGATTCAATAGGGTTTTTGCTGCTTCTTTTGACAAGTTGCAACTTCTGCCTCTTTAGTTCTTCAGGAAGAGAGAAAATGCTATCCTGGTGCTCTCAGTTGCACTGAAGGCAGTAGAAAGAGTGGAAAACACAGAATTGCTCCAGCACTTCCAAGATTTCTGTGGCAGACGGATAATTTAGCCTGTGTTGTGTTTCAGATGCACAGCCACCCAGCCAGTCTTCTGGAAAGACCACCAATTCTGCCTGGCAGCCATGGGCAGCTGTGCCAGAGGAAGCAAGATCATAGAATCATAGAATGGTTAGAGTTGGAAGGGACCTTAAAGGTCATCCAGTTCTAACTCCACTGCCACAGGCAAGGACACTTCCCACTAGACCAGGTTGCTCAAGATAGGATAGCAAATATTGGAGTTTGCAGTAGGTTTCTGGTCAGTGTCTAATGGTCAAAAACTTGAGGAAGAGCTCTGCAAATGTCAAACTGCTTCCCAGGGAGATGCCTGGGCAAGATCTGAGTCTTGAACAGTGTGAAGTTTTGAGGAAAGAAGTATTTTTCCTGTTGCCTGTGATCTTTAAGTCATTGTACAAATCTGTGAGAACATTCTGCAAAGAAGATAATCACTACCCTTTATCATTGAAGATACACAATCAAACAGTCATTGGATATGTGCTAGGCAGAAAGTAGATTGATTGGTTTATAAAAGACTTCTTTTTCCATGCAACGTGTAACATCTATTGTCATCACTCCCTTGCTAAAGTATCCATTTCTTGGTAAGCTTTTTCAGAGAACAGAAAACTTTGCTTAGGAGAATAGCTTCAGTTCCCTTTCATTTGGCTAAGTCAGTGAATAATTGGTAATATAAATCCCTGAGTGAAAAAAAAAGAAGTCTCTAGTGTACTTAGAAATGCTGTATGGTTTGTATTTTCTCAAAAAACAGATTGCTTTTTCAAAAAATTCACACACACCCTCCAAAAAGAANGCCTACATTCTGCTTTTAATTTCATAGTTCCATATGAAGTGGTTTAATTCCATAATTCTGGTGAAACTCCAGACAGAAATGGATTTGGAAATGGATGAAGCTGAAAGTCTGATTTGTGTATGTGCTCTTAAATACACAAAATAGGAAGTTGAGCATGTATCCCGAGTATCTTTTCTTACATTAAGGAAATGAATTTATAGTAGCATAAGGTTAAGAGGGAATCAGGTCTTCTGTCTTTATTCTCCTGCAATCATACACTTGCTAAATTAAGTTTTGGTAACCTTAAATGAGACAGGACATCTCTTTAGCTTCTTTCTGTCTTGCAGATAAATAACAATAATTTGGGGGAAAAGTAGAGGGACTGAAACCATTGGGAATTATATAGAGCTGAAAAGCTTTCCAAGATTAAATAATAAAATTCAGGTAGTCATACCCAACCAGTGAACTGATCTGCAGATACCTTTAAGTACATTATATAATGGCAGGAGCTGGGATATGCCGATGGAGACATACTGCCTGGCATTCATAGATAAAATGAAAGGTCTCCTTAAAGCTGTATTAAGATAGTAATACTTGATAGTGGGCCATTTTGTGTCCAGAAATATCATCTATAGCTTCTATATGAGCTATAAAAAAAAAGCTTCATGTTTCAGTGTAAATTAGCTGATGCTGGAGTCAGGAAGGCATTGTTCAGTTCATTATCCAAGCAGGAGGTTGGACTAGATGACTCCAGAGCTCTCTTGCAACCTGAATTATTCTGTGATTCTGTGATTTTCCAGCTCTGTAGCTAAGTATGGGCAGAGGTGTGTGAAATTCTGGAGGCTTTGACATTTCTCTAAAGAATTAGGACTGTCCTATATAGAAGGAGGATATCAACCTTGTTGGAATCTCTTCTCCTGATCCTGTGTGACATATCCTACTTTCCTAAGTGTGTTGCAGCTCAATTAATTTCTTTAGACAATTCATGTAATTCAGCCAGTGAAAAATGGCTTCAAAAGATGATTCCCTTTTTGTAATTGACCATAATCTAGGGAAAGAGGCTTGTATGCTATCAGAGGAAATGAGGTGATGTACTATGAAAAGATGTAGGTACTTTGACATTTACAGGTGAATGGCTATCTCTTAAATTATTTTTTTCCCTACATCCATCAATGTGCCTCTAATGCAGAGAATCCATACCATAGCATTCATATGTGTCAGTTATTGTACTAGCCAGATTTGAGAATATGGGTCTTGCATAATATTCTAGTCACAATCTGTGATGCAGTTGTCGAATGTACTTGCCAAAGCTTGAAACTGGGATTTAAAGTGTGGTTCATCTTTAATATAAATATTTTTAATAAAAATTAACGCTCAGGGGGGCACTGAAAACCAGCTACCGTCCTAAACAGTCTGAGATAGACTTCATGTTAATTTGTGCAAAATGTAGTTGTGCATGGATTAAGCATGAAAAAAAACCCCAACTTCTCAAAAGTTGCCATTAACTTTTCAAATGTCTCCCTTTTTAGAAGATAAATTGAGAAAAGGTGCCATTTTTGCCATACAGCACTTTGGCAGTAATATATCCATTTCACTCTGTAAGTATTAATATGAGATACATTCATGCAGAACCTTTAAAAGTTTGCAGTATTTAATTTGAAAATTGTGTGTTATCCTAAGAATAATCCATACATTCTCTCCAGCATCATCACTATATCTGCAGCATGAGCAAAGATCTATGGATCAGATTATATGCTTTTTTGTTTGTTTTCTCTTTTCTTATATTAACATAAACATACTATTTTTATTTCTATTGTTGGTCACCTGTTTCTCAAACATTCAGGATTGTGGTCACAGCTTCACCTAGGTGACATAATTTTGAATCCTCCCCTCCCAGATCTCCATAGTAAATGTGAGGATACCTCATGCTGCTACCTGAGATTTAATTTCTTTGAAAATCGTGTTTGAATATCTTTAAGAAATAAATGGAGGGCCATTATTCCTTTCACAGAATTCTTATCTGATTGAAACTTGAAGATAAGTTCCCTTTTTGTCAAAGAATGGATTAATGCAGGTAGTTCCAGAAGAAACAGAAAGTGGTTGAAATACTAACCTGGCTGCTCTGATGATCTGAAAGTACTTAGGCAGCACAGATTGGGTAACATTTTCTTCCTTCTTCCCCAGACGATTTGGGTTAAATTGTGTTAAACAAAATCTTGTTTGAAGCCTCTCATTGCTACTAATCTTAAAGTGAGTAAGCACTGTATAATTGCCTGGGGAGCATATAAATGGCAAGAAGCTGAATCTGGGAATATTATGTATTATGTAGGACAACAACAAAAAAACAGGTTGAACCTTACTTTCTTTCCTAGTTCCTCTTTTTCCTACCCCTTTGGCTGCTTGATTTCCTGATGTGCTGAAGATATAACATGGTCTGCCTGTTACGCAAGTCTAAAATCAGAGCTGGCATGGGGTTTCTTTCAGCTTGTCAAAGATGCAGTATGCTATACTCTATTCAACAATGCTGCTCAATACAGCATATGACTGTAAATCTTCTTTTCACATACACTGCAGTAGAGACTTGTACCTTGTGATGTACCAGGTTTTATTTAGCTATAAAAGGACTGGTATTCAAGAACTGTTTCAGGAGGGACTTAACAAGTCCTGAGAGGGTACAAAAAGATGGTAAATGCCAAAATTTAAAAACAAAACAAAACAACAACAACAAAAAAACCCAAACCAACCAACCAACCAACCAACCAAACAAACAAAAAAAAGAAATCCCTCCACAAAAAGCCCCAACCAAAACAGATCTGTTACTGCAAAAAGTTCTGAACACATATTGCTTACAAAATTACAGGTCAGGAGCTAATAACTGGGAACAAAATTCTAGAAGGTCCTCTGAGGTCAGGAAGGCAGTATTTTGTTTAATAACTATTCTTTTTAACTCCCTAAAGTTTTTACTGTTTATACTACCATGTAATCAAACTACAGCTTGGACTCATTTTTTAAAACTGCAAACAAGAACTAATAATGCTGTGTTTAGCTGCTTCTGAATGTAGATTTGACATGGCAGCTTGTGTGTGTCAGAAAGAAAAAAGGGATTAGTATCTGTAAGCCTACCAGAAGTTTCCATAGAAGACATACATCAAGCCAACACTGCTGAACACACAGTTTAGGCACTTCTTAAAAATATATATTTAAGCCTTAAAGTCCTGTCAGTTACTGTATTTGTATTGCCAAGATTTAACTAGACTCCACAAAAATCATGTATTGTATTGCTACTAAGTGTCAGCTATCTTCTGCCTATATGTCATTTCAACCTAGATTTCTGAATAAAGCCTTTTTGAAGATTTAAACCTTGGAATTAACCCATTCTGCACTGAATTTCTGAACCATTTGGAAGCCTCTTACAGATTAGTTTGAAAACATTGTGCCATGGTTTTCATCATTCTTAATGTCAACATCTCCCTGGAAGTAGTGTAGGTTTTCACATCTCTGCAGAGTGATAAGGCTTAACTGGCCGATGGAATGTTTGACCCTCCTTACAGTAGGTATCACAGTAAACTGTAAATACGTACAGTTCAGAAACTGCTGATGTTGCTGTTGATCCATGGCATCCAACATGCACAGGCCAATCTATTGTTCTGCATCATAAACATGCAGTCCAGAAAAGCTCACATTTAAACTCAAATAACCAAAATATGGATTTAAAGAGCATGAAAAAAAAAAATGTTTTCTTCTTTTGCACAGTCATAAAGAAAAGCCACAGGATGGTTCAAAAGCATATAGTATCCAAGAAGGCATAGTGTGTAAGACCCCATAACAAGAAACTCCAATAAGCAGAAAATGTAAATGGACAGGATGAAATAAACAGCAAATGACGAGGAAACTAAAAACGTTTCTCTTGGTTGTTTATTAATTATTCTGGCAAAATGTGAAAATGTGGGGGAACAGTGGGGGTAATTTTGGATATACTTGTACATTTAGATACAAGGCAAAGTTTTTGGGGTTTGGGTTTTGGTTTTTTTTATTACATGTAAAGGAAAAAATGGTGGGAAAGCTAGTAGGCTAGTGGGTGAGGGGCTGTGAAAGCAGAAAAACAAATTATGTGATGGTTTAAATCAATGTTGTTTGGTCAATAGGATAAAATATGAGCTATTATATAAATTGCTGCAAAGAGTTTGCACAGGCATACAGAAATTATGCATTAGAATGCAGCATTTGGGAGATGTTCAAATTCTTATCACATTTTAGTGTTCATTTCTTTATATAATCATATGAAGTGAAATTTCAGGTACTCACTCTACAGTGCTTGAAGTTGTAAAAACACTTAGCTCTCCCCTGCCTGCTCATCTTGTTATTTATGTGGGCTTCATACAAAAGATAGGAATTACACTCATACTGGGATGATTGTAGTAAATTTTCCACAGAAAAAATATAAAAAGCACTCTCTGTTTTGTGCTAGATATTCAAGTTACTAATGTTAACTCATGTTAACACTAAATGAGTTTTTTTAGGTTTAGACTTAAAATTTTATTTCCAAGTAAGAGTTTAAGTGTCACGGAAATTATGACTTACAAGCTTGATGGTGAGTAGTCTTCTCTCAGAGAACTTAAATGTTCCTCTGCATGTGGCTAGAAAATGTATCCATAAAGCAGTCAAAATTATGCAACTCTAATGGAAAGCCCCAAAAAGTAGTGAGATGTTTGCATCACGATATTGAGTATAATGTTGCCCAAGAAACCTGGCACAGAAAAAAAAAGGTAGCATGATTTTAATAGTTGTGTCATTTTAAATAAAACCTTCTACTGTGTCAGCATAGTGAGTATCTTGATCTAAACTTACATATTTAGTTTCACTTTTTCCTACAGAGATTGAAGTTTTTTACCTAGTCATGGAATATATCACTGAATCAAAACTGGAAACAAAACCACGTTCCAATATACATACATTTATATGTATGCGTGCACATATATTAAGGTAGAGCAGTCCAAGTTACGTGTTTTATTCAACAATTTTCCTGGTGGTACAATGATCATGACAAAGTTAGCTGAGATGTACATACTATTAGCATCCCTTCTGTGTAAAATATGCAGGAAAATATAAATTGCTTTTGAAATAACAATGAGAGGGGGGAATAGGTCTTAAAAGGTAATAATAAAAAAGCCTAGCAAAACTTCTTATAAATTTATCTTCTTTAAACTGAAATTATTTTTTTCCCTTCACCTTTTTTTTTTTTTTTTCTGTAAAAGGAGTACTTGATGTCCTTGAATTTACCTTCTGCCCACCACCTTGTTTCTAATCCTTTAAAACATTTCATGGAATCCTCAATAATTTTAAGTTATTAGGCGTGCAGGTTTTTAATTTCTACTGCTTTTGTGGTGATTGTGTAATCAAACATTTGTCATATAATTGGGATTAAAATATATAATCTCAGAAATGTTTAGAGCTGTGTAAAATTCACTGAATTTAATTGAAGTGGTTAGAAGGTTTTAGGAATGACTTTTTAAAGGAGTGCTGAGGTAGAAAGATTTCAGCTACACTTACACATTTTCATACTTTTCTGAACTGTTAAAATCTAAAATCAATTTTTTGATCAAGGAGAAAAAGAAATTGATGGCAACCCCAAAAAACGGCAGACAAAAAGGCTTCAGTTCTTCTGTGGATTTCCTAAGGACTACAGAAAGTAATCAATTCTTTTTCAAAATTGGATCTGAAACCAAATGTTAGCTGATGTTAGCTAACACCTGGTATTTAGAGTCACTAGTTTTAACTACACCAAGGCATTTAAAGACCTTAAGCTTGAAAGTAATTGCTGAAAGCATGCACAGTGGAGCATGTACATGATTTTATACAGTAATCACATCACTTTTGCTTACAGGAATGCAGGAATTGATAGTACTTCCTGGTGTGAGAATAAAGAATGTCTAGAGGAAGTCTTTCACTTGGGAACGGGCTCTGAATTCTCAGCAGATCTGTCTGCAGATATTTTCTTTTTTACAGATCAGGAACAAATTTTACAATTTATAGAATGTGCAAAATAAAAAGGTATCAAGTACAACAGCTGTCAAAAATGTAGTGGCATCCTTGTTGCTTTTACAAAGGTCTGTTATCATAGTTAAGGTTGATAGATTAGTACCAGCCACCAGTTCTCCCTTCAACTGAAATCTGAAGTGTTCAATTAGCTGGGTGGTTTTTTTACCTTCTTCCATTTCCATCAGATCATCTGCCATTCTGACTGCCTCTTAAAATATCCTGAAAGCTGGGAAACAACTGTGGGGTCATTGCCATTTCTTGCAGAACTGGACTATATTTTGTATCTGAAAAGTGAGGATAGAAAGTATCAGAAAGCAAAACTTCTTGGCTGATCTGTTACAGAAAATACTTGATAAGCTGTTTGCTAATGAAAGGCTTTTAGAACTTTTTGAACAAGTTATGTTTATTTTGCCTAATCTAAATTTTTGTCTCTACTCCATATGTGGTAAATTGGAAAACAAAGTAAGATATCAGTAGCAAATATGCTAACCCCTTTTCATACATGTAGTTTCCTTTATCCTCCCATCTCTACACCCAGAAACACATACCAAAATTCAGCCTGCAGTTATGATATTGAATATGTATGGCCTGGTAGAATACAAAATTAAATATAATTCAGCACTGGACAGCACTTTTGGGAAGATGCATGAATCGGGTTAAAACTGCTTCATTTCTGTGTTCGGCTGCAGCATTTATTTACATTAATTTTCCAGAAATGAAAGTCAATGTGGTAATGATGATGATGATAATATTTCTTATTTCACCTAGTAATACAGGAAAGAGACAGCGTGAATGTGGCTATAAACAGAACTATCACTTCTCTCCAGAAGAATCAATTAGAACGTAACATTTCTTTTCATAATAAGTAACCTGTAGCATTCCATCTTCTATTAATAATTTTATTTAAAAATCAATTAAATAGAGGTGTTCTGCCATTTAAAGTACTAGGACTTTTAAAATACAAAATAGGAATAAGTCTGACTCTCATCAAGAAAAATAAGTATCTTGCAACCATTTCTCAGCCTCTGATGTTCTGGAATTCATGCTGGGAATCTAAACGATGAAATTCATTAGCGTCAACATTGTATATTCATAGCTGAAAAATTCAGAAAAGGACCAAATGCTACATGATTATGTCCTGTTTATACATGCAAACTGTCACCATCATATACTGAATGCTGTGAAGATGCTTTACAGTGAACGTTTGAAGGATGGGGCTAGGTGGTCATCAGAACCATTTAGAAAAATTGCCCTTATACAGCTGATTGCTGCGGAAGTGGTACTGTATTAATAAATAACCTAACCTATGAATATCAAGCTAATATTGTTTCTACAGAATGATTATATATTTGGATACATGTATGTTGAGTGGCATAACTATACAGCTATAAACTTGGTGCTCATATATTGGAAAAGCAAGGACTTGTTTGTGGGATTTTTTATCAGAATATAAAGTGGAGTTCACAAGTAACTAGTTTAACAAGTTACACGACATTTTGCTAATACCTTCCATACCAGTTAAAAAAAAATGTTAATAGATTACGTTTTTAATCTTGCCATGTTGTCACATGTGAAATCATAAATGCAAGATTGACAAAGCTCTCAACTGCAGAAAATTAGCAACTCCATTAAAGTCAGTGCAATATTAATGTACAACAGCTAGGAATCCGTGGTCTGGAGTTTTACTTGGCCCGGATTTTTCAGGTCAGGTACCCGTAGTTGGGTGATGAAGGACCTCATTGTCACAGGCAAGTATTGGAAGGTACTGCAGGTGTAGGGAATGTATGCAGCAGGTACAGAGTATGCTTGAGAAGGCAAAGACCACCGACTTACTCTTCTCACCCATTGCAGTGATTCAAATCTCTTGCAACTGTACAGCAAAGAATGCATGTGTCTAAGAGTAAACATATGTACATATGTTTACGAAATGTAAACACATAGATTTCCATTATCTTGCATATACAAAGTCTTCTTAAATTGCCATAATCTTTAATATTACAATGCAAGCTTAAGTATTAAATGAAGGACTTTAAGGAAAAATGTTCCTGTTGTTTCCTGCCAGTGGTGTGCTTATCACATGAAATGTTTTAGTTAGTCAAAAAAAATATTTCAGTGGGATGGGAAACCTGATTCTGCAAAATCTTTGTGAAACTAAGCTTGATCTACAGAACCCCTGGGTAGTTTTTTGCTTTCTCATATGCTATCATAGGTTTGGCTGATATTCAGAAACATTTAGCCTGTTCTTAATGAGCTATTTTTTTTTTATGGTCAGGTGTACAAATTACTGGAAGGGTTGGTAATGTTTTATAATCATTCACATTATAAGCAAATCAAATGGCTTCCACTAGATGGAACCAGATTGGCTCCTGCATGCTTCTATATCAATATAATGAATTTATGCTACTGTAGGAAACCATGTCATGTGAACCCCACTGGACACATAGGGTTCATTAATAAGAAACAGTCTTTCCTTGTATAGCTTGAGACTTCTGCAAGAGCAATTGGGGAAAATAATTCATTAGTTTCAACTTAGAACAAGAAGACTTTATAAATGGAATATAAAATGTCGTAGTGGTAATAGCACTGAGCTATAGTTTTATATCAGCCATGTTCTTGGTTTTCCACAGTTAATAATGTCAGTGCTTAGATGGAGAGTCCCCTACCCATTCGGTAGATTAAATGCTGAGTATGCGGTTTGTGTGACAATAGCTGCAAGCTTCTCAGTGATCTCTGGTTGCTCCAGTCTAAAACACATGCCACAATCCCCTTTCAGATCAGAGAGGTTGCAAAATCCCCCCCCCCCCAAAAAAATACTTTCCACCATGAAAAGTCAACAAGAACAAATGCAAGGCATTTATATATGGGAAGACAAACTTTAGACCCAGCTCAGGCTTATTGTAACTCAGTAATGAACTAGTCCCACTGAATTAGCCTGTAAATAAATATATTATATCCAGCTTAGTCTCTTACTCATTATTCTGTAAGCTTCATCTTTAAGATTGTCTAAATAATTGTGACATCATACGGCTGATAGTGATAGGTACACCTTCATCCAGCTGGTATAATAGATCAATCAGTACTTTAAAATGGCCTCTTTCCCCAATCTGTGAAAAATAATTCTGAGCGTCACCACTGTAAATTTTTCTCTCTCTTAAATTGAAAAATAAGAGAAGTGTTTCCCTTTTGGTTTTGCTTACTTGGAGCATCGGTAAATACCATGTGAATTGTTTGTGTATTGTCATAATATTAAAATAAAAGAAAATTTCCAGAACATGTGAATGACCCACCCTTTTCTTAGGACTCTACTGTGTATTAGTTTATTACAGAATAAACAGAAATGCAATTGCCTGAAGAAATCAGAGACATTTTCTGAAATAACTGTGATGTATTATTAATTAAGTAGCTGGATATGGCTGGGCTTGTCTCCAAACTCTGAGAGGGCCCAGGGAAAAATGGCTGGTATCACTGCTGGAATTAAGTTGGGATGCACCACAACTGAATTCTGGTCACCAAAATAGCTCCTCAGTGTTTATTGCAGGAAGTTAGAGCAAATGGAAAACTGACAGTAGTGTAAGTTCCTAGTAACTTGTGGGGTTCAGGCAGCACCCCAGACAGTGATTAAAAACTGTGCTAACAAATGCTGAATTGGGAGCCAATGACTATTTGTCTCTGTGAGCAAATTTAGTTGTAGCACTGTTAAGTGTTGTTAATAATAAAGTGCTCTTAAGCCCAAGTAAAAAAGATAACTTTAAAGACTGAGGGGGAAAAAAGAACCTTTGCCTTATGTTCCTCTAAATTAATTCATTGCAGCCATAGTTCCTCAATTTTGTCATATTGCAAAATCACATCTGAGACATAACACTGAAGTAAGGTAGTATTTCAATGAGGTAGAATGTACCAAGATGGCTTTTGCTGCACCAGTGCTGATCTTAGTGAAATAAGCTTGACAACCCTGTCATATAACAGAGCAACTCATTTCAGTTTGATTGAGATTTCTAAATTTTTGAATTGATAAAAAATGTCCTGTGCTGTGTTTTTTTTTTTTAAATTTTTTGTTTGTTTGTTTGTTTGTTTTAATCTGAAAATGTTCAGTATTAAAAATCAGAACTGCCTATGGGAACAGGTATGCCACATTTACCGGGGTGGAATATCAAAAGCAAAAGTACTGTAGATGGAGAGAGGGCACTCTCCTTCTCCTGCTGCAAACACAATCTTTGTTGGAGGCTAAACCAGCCATATAGGTTGTAATGCAAGTACAGTAGTTCAAGTCTCTGCTGCAAAAAGTAGTAACCGTAGGTGGGACAGAATAGCCAGTGAATGGGTAATGAGGAGATCATCTTCATTTTGAGAGAGCACAGCTTTTATCTTTAATTGGAAGGAGCAGGACATGGAATTAATTTTTGGTAAATTCATGCAAATTATTTACCTAAGTCCTGAGCTATACTAAAGCTAAAATATCTCTTTGGCGTATTTTTCATAGTATACTTCTAAAGAGTCCTTGAATTTCCTAGTACAGAATGGGAAAAAACTGTGAAATACATAAATATTTTCACAGGGTAGCAAAATACCTTCCCACTATATCTGAAACAACTTAAGCAATCCTTTGTCATCAGAGAATTACAGTAGTTGAAGCCAGGTAGCTGACCAGGCATGGTTCAGATCAGATTCTTCTGTGGCTTAAATTGTTCGTTCAGGCTACAGTTTCAAGATTTTCTGTTCCCCTATCTATAACAGATACATTTATAGGATGCCTTGCCAAATCTAGAGAGATGAAGCCATATGTTTTTTTATTTACGTTTTGGAGAATTTTTCAGTCTGAGCAGGCATTTCTCTAATTCAATCTGTCATTCCAGGCTCTTTTCACTGTATCCTTCTTTCAGACCTCACAAGCTATATTCCATAAGTTTTAGCTGTGTAAAGTGTTTGTTGTACTGGTCTGAAATGGTAGTTACTTCTGAACTATGTTGTGAACAGTTCACAATATAAACAGTTTCAGGAATATTTTTAATTTAAAAATCTCTATGACAATGTCAGATTTGTTGACTTACAAAATTTGAAGAGTGACAACAGCAATTAAAAATATGGACCTTGATTTGCAAACGTTGCAGTTCTCTTGATATTTCTGCACTATTAGGTGAGTAACTCTAGGTCCATTTTCCATGGTACTACCCAATCCCTCACTTTGGATACAAAAATGCATCTGGTGTGATACATTGACTATACAATACAGTTCATTAACACTTGCTTGAATATTAATACCATGACCAATATGTCGCAGCTCTGAAACTAAACTATTTACTCTTTGTTGAGAACTGTTTCATTTACTGAAATTGCATATGGCTTTATAGAAACTATCTTAGAAATATCCCTTGCAATTTTAAGGGGAATGATCTCATTGTAAGTAATTATACTTCTGACTTTGTCTTGAGTTTTTGTCTGATGTGTTGAAAATACCAGTCTTATTAGAGCTTTAAAAAAAATGGCTGTGTAAATGCCTTATCTTCTTTACTTATGAGTTCTCTCTGTTCTAGTGTGAGGACCATGTAATGCAAAATCTTTTCAGACCAGAGAGATATATTAAGTAGTTCCATTAGACTCTTTCATCATCTTCATCCTTCCGAAAGCAGTGAAAACTTAGCTTGCTATCTATCTCCTTTCTGGCCTTTTAGAGAATATCAGTGGATATGTGTTTAGAGAGAACACAAGAAAAGGAAGTGCATTTTCCCTCACGCTTGTATGTCCCCTTTTCTAATGGAAAAATCCAGGCTGTGTACAATTTTCATCTGTAAATGTAATATGAAGCACTTTCTACTTAAAAAAATACAGTGCCATACAAACAGCTGTAATCATCTAATGTAAAGATAATCATATCATTAGGTTTAAGAATCTTGGAAATTTTCAGACTGAAATAAGATAAACTTTTGTTTCCAAAAGTTACGTTTTCAGTCTTAACATCACTCTTTCTGTCCCTGCATTGCCATTGCAATGAGGCAATTGACAGTTGGGTCCTCTGGCCAGATGAGAGTGGGCGCAGAACTTCAACCAGCAAAAATATATTGTGGAAGTTTGGTTTCCTCCTTGTAATTAGTCATGTCTTATATAAGCGGTTGGATTTCAGCAGCTTAAAAATGGACATCTTTTTATACTTCATTTGGTTGTTGCTAACTGGAATGACACAAAGTTGCAGAGTTTAAAAATACGTACTAGACAACTGAGACATAGTCTGGTCTGTTTCTTTTACATAAGAACTAGATCTTTTCACAGAATAGTCTAGACGATGGCAGAATGAAGTGAGGCAACAGCCCACACACTTTGGGGAGCAAATGCTTAAACAGGTTTCTGAGTTCTTCTGCCACCCAGAGATTTTGTTTAGGAAAAAAACAAAAAAGTCAGAGGCATTGCTATCTCTCTGAGCACAGGGTAGGGTAGGGACAAAAGTCAGCAAGTGATCAATCCCGTTATTTTGACTTTTGAAGGTAAGAGCACGCTTTTGTGGACTCAGGGTGGATGACAGGGAAAAGGGAACAAGAATAGAGATGGTTGTTAGTCTCTACAAGTCAGTCCTGTAGAAAAGGCATGAAAACCCTGATAGGGAACAGCCTTGTAGACACAGAGTGAGGATACCCTTCAGGAAAGGAGGAGAGAAATGGCCAGCCTGGGTGAAAACAATCAGAAAGCACATGGTATTTTCCCTTATCAAAGATCAATCATTTCCAGCCCAGCAGGGAAGAATGAAATTCAGAATCTGCTGGACTGGACAGTGAACTGTTCAACAGACATGTCATTGTTCTCATTGTTAAACTCAAAGCCAGTTTGAAAGAGACAGACTTGAAGATCATTAGAGCACGTCATAGGCTGAAGAAGAAAACTAGTGAGTTCCCAGGATGTGGGGTTTTTCCCTTCAATAAATAACAAATTTTAAAAAATATGTGGTTTTGCCCCATTGACTGAGTTGTGAGAGAGAAAAGCATGCAGATCTCTCAGGTGTTGTTCTACTTTAGTCTTCTGCAAGGTACATGTATATGTAGTCTGTTGGGCCAGCAGTATTTTCAGATACACCTATGCAGTGCAGCTTTTGAATGGACTGCCCTCCAACTTCTAAATTTTCCTCAACAGTTTACAGTACTGTTATTATGACCGAAGCTTTTGAAAATATGAGGCTACAAATTTGCCAGAGGAAAGTATATATATTTCAAAATTATATAGTGTGTGGCACTATCAAAAGTGTGATATTAGACAGAGAACTTACAAAAATGTTGTGTCTGCATTGATCAGACAGTTGCCCTTTCAGAGCATAAAAACATTTAGGCTATGTTCACACTGCACAGAGCAGTGCTGAGTTGGAGCTCACTGAGAGCTCAGCTCAAGGCCAGGTAGGTATATGTGTGTGGTAGAGTGCAGCTGTGGGGAAGCCCATCATGCCTAGCCTGCCTCCACTTATTCAACCCCTGATAATATACCCTGGTGACACAAACATTTCCCTGAGATCATTTGTAATTTATTAAATTAATATTAAGTGTTTGATAAGTATCATTCCAAACACAAGAAGAGAATAAGCAGGCAATTAGGAGTGAAAAAGCTGGGTTAGTCTGGAATATGAAGTTTTTATTATTTTTTCTCAGGCTTTTAGGATTCAACATAAGAGAAAGTAAATGATATATTGCTGATGTGGATATACAGTAATGGACTGAACAGAATAATTTTTCTAGTGGAACTCCTCAGGCATCTATTTTTGTGCTGATCTTTTTTAATATTTCCAATAATGACCATGGCATGATTATTAGGGATGTACTGACATCACAAAATTGGGAGGCTTTATTAATCTGGAGAAGCTTTTGGATCTACTATAGGGAAAACTGTACAGATGGCCATGAAGACAGGAATAGAAATGGGGTGAATTTCTGTAATACAGATTTCACAGTGTATACTTGTGGTTAATGACTGAATTCCTGTAATGTGGGAGCTTAGCTGTGGGAAATGACAAGGAGAAGGATAAACAGATAGTGGTCCATGGATAACTATCAACCATCACATCTCAGCATTCCCACAAGGGTCTCGGGGGCTTTTAGAGTTGGGTTTTTTTTAGCTTTTAGGTGAAATTCGGGGATTTAAAATACATTCTCAGTATTGACTGATGTCTATAAGGACTCATATGCAGGACCACTGCTCCCCAGTTTTCTAGTATTCCAATATTATGGCAGTTTCCTATTTGTGAGGCAGAGATTCAAGCACACTGCTGCTGAGGTAGTAGAAGATCTTCCCACACTGTGGTGAGGGGCAGGTTTGTGCCTGTGTGGGCCTCTGTGTAAAACACTAAAATAAAAATATATGGCCAGGTATCATGAACCTCAAAGCTTCATGAACTTCCCTCTCAGGAGAGAGAAGATCTACTTTGTATAAGTAATAAAATACTGGTTTTAAAATGGTAGAGTGTGTCTCCTTAGCCTGGTGATGGGCCAAAGAGAAAAATCGGCTTAGACGGTCAGTCCAGTGAATGGTTCTTTACAATTGTGAATAGCACCTTCAGCTTTTGAATATTTTCCTTCTGGTTCTGTGAACGCTTAAAATCTAAGCAGTATTGGTTTTGGGGGTTTTTGTTTTGTTTATTGTTTGCTCGTTTTATTACTAGTATTAGTAGTATTATTTAGAAAAAGCCCCCACATTAGAGTACTTGAAACATTTTTTTCTGTTTTTTCTTTATTTGATCAAAGAGCCAAAAAATAAATAAATCTAGCTTAACTTTGCCAGCAAGCTGGGTATATAAAAATGTATAATTATCAGTGACATACTTGGAATACACCTTTTCCTTCCACATTTTTTATTCTGCTTATTTGAAAAGAGATTTGTATTGAAAAAAATGCAGTCATTTTCCTAGCACAGTCGTTCTTCCAAATCTGTATTGGTCTATGGGGTTTTGTGTTTTGAAAAGGATAACTGAGATCAGAAACCCCCAAAACAGCCAACAGCAGCATTTTTGCATGTCGTTTGAACTAATGAATTTTTCCATTAATCTTACATTTTAGATGGCAGTTTTGGCACTTTTATTTATTTCATGTAGCAACTGAAATGCAGAGCCCCTGTGAGCCTGATCTGACAACCTTCACCACAAAGGCAGAGCTCCTGTTGTTAGACAACTGGACTTACTGATCACAGCAAGCAGGATTGAAATTTTATTGGTGTGCTTCTGTGTGACTGTGACAGTGTTGACACTAAATCAAATTCAATTAGCAAGGGCTTGCTAATGAGTTATACTGCTTTGCAAAGTAGAAAGGACAAAGCATTTTGCAATCTCCAGTCTGCAGACTGGTTATTCTCAGTGTTAGCAGAGCAATAGCTTAAGGAACCACTGCAGGATTTTCTCCCTAGATTAATGTTAAAGAATGCTTTGCTAATGAATCCGTGAACAAATGTGTTGTGTGTTCCTGGAGAGGGGGGTGGCAGGAGAGAAAATGCAAGCAGCTTTTTTGTCCTCAAGTGCTCTTGAAGTGATTTATAAAACCACTGTGGAGCATAGAGAGCAGTAGAAACTGGTATCAGCAGATGACAACATGGCTGAACAGGGTATTGCATCGGGAAATGTGCTCTGAGATCTACCAGGCCAAACGCCACTGCCCCTCATGCAGTGCTGCTGGGTATTGCACATCTCGGGAGCGTGCAGCAGGCAGCTGCCCGTGCACTCGGTCCTGCGGCCAGCTGCATCGCTGCCGGAACCCAGCAGGGCACTTCAGGAGCACCGAAGGCTCAGGGCATGTGTCCTGATGCCTCGGGTAGTAGGAGCCTTGGAGAGAAAAAGCACAGGCAGGTGCTTGGCCAAGGCTGCAGCTCTCGGCGTCTGGTGAGGCTGGGCTCTGTTAACTGCGAGCAGTTAAATGAACACAGCAGCTTTTCTTCAGGCTGCATGCACCAGGGCGAGGTGGAAGATGAGCACTGTGTGCCATGGGGGCTGCTGGACCCCTGGCTGCCTGCATCTGTGTTTCACTTACTCTTCACCTCACAAGCCTGTCTGTGGGAGTGAGGTATCATTTGAGTAAAGAACATGTAAATATCTGTTTAATAATACATGAACGAGGTGGCCCCCATTTAAATTATGGAACGGCAATGACAACAATAATTTCCTCTTTAAGGTCTGCTGGCCAACACTGAATTCTTGAGCAAAATATAAATGAGTCATTCAAACTGAATTGTCCTCTTTATAGTCCTCTATCAATACACCAATGTTAATCAACGGTGATATTTTAATTAAATTTTTTGAAGTATTTAAATTCCTCATAGGTGTGACATCTCCCTTTGGTTTGCAGGCACACACTTTACACTGTGCATTTGTGTAAAATAAGTGACACGTACTGATCATACTGATCAGTTTCAACTGTTGAGATTTTTGTAAAATTTAAATAATTTGGGCTGATTTTTTTCCCCTAAAACTGATGATCTCTCTCTCAATAAAAGTTCTCGAAAATTTTATCTGAAGTATTCCAGCTACTTCCAGAATGAGGATTTAAGGGCAGTATTTCAAGCTGTCCAAACTGAAGCCATGACCAAAACTAAACTATGTATTACTGTATAACCAGGATCTTCAAATTTTCTCAGTTTGCCTCTGAGCATACGTTCATATTCCTGTTGTGTTAACAAGCATGCGTAAGACATTGTTTGTGGCAGTTCATCAGGGGCTCCAAAGTAAATCTGGAACCCAATCCAGTAATGTTTTATTTAAGTCTTCTCCACTGAAGAAGAAAACCATTCAAGATGCTTGTGCCCCCATGCTGCACTTCACTGTGTCCTCGCTTAGCTTTGTGGCACCTATGATGTACACCCAGTCATCCAAGTCATCAGATATGTTAACAAAAATCTACAGGCAAGGATCAGGAAATGTAAGCCCTTTAGCGTCATCTTTTGGAGCAAAATACTCTGTGCACCAGTGAGGCCCCGATTCAAGTACTGTGTGCAGTTTTGGACACATCAGACTTCTAGTGTCAAAAGGAGAGCAAGAAGGATGGTGAAGTGCCCCAAGGGCAAGACTTCTGAGGAGCGGTTGAGGTCACTTGGCTTGCTCATCTTGGAGAACAGAAGGTTGATGGGTAACCTCATGGCAGTCTATGGTTTCCTTAAAGGGGGTGACAGAGCAGGAGGTGCTGATCTCTCTCCTGTGACCAGTGATAGGACAGAAGGAAAGGGAATGAAGTTGTATCGGGGAAGTTCTGAATCTTTGATTCAGATTAGGAAAAGGGCACCCTTAGGGGGGTGGTGGGTTACTGGAACAAGCTCCCCAGGGAAGTGGTCACGGCATCAAGCCTGTCAGAGTTCAAGGAGCATGTGGACAATGTTTTTAGTCATACAGATTAGTTTGAAATAGTCCTTTGAGAAGCAGGGATATGGGCTTGATGATTCTTATGGGTCCCTTCCAGCTTGAGATGTTCTGGGAATCCCTGTTGGTTCGATAGGAGCAGACTGATTCTCAGACCTGGATATCCTTGTATTACCATGGAGATTCACCTCAGGGGAAATAGATTTTGCACATGCTCCATAGAGATGCTCCAGTGCTTTTGATCTATATTCCTAGTAACGTCTGTTTACAGTGATTCTATGGCAGGCTTGGAGTAAGCAGAATTTTCCTTTTGAGTTGGCCAGGGCTGGGAAAATCTTGGAATCATGTTCCTATGGCCCTTCTTGAAATACTTTCTTTCAAATTGTGGCCCTCAAAGGTGGGATCATCTAGAAGATGAGGCTGCCTAAATCAAGGGAAGTCAGGAGAACCTTTTCCTCTCTTATTTTAAGTTCTGGGGCTTTAATTCTGGGGATTTCAAAAAACTCTCCTTTTCTGCATCAGTATGAATCCCTTGAGGTCTCGCACAGTATCACACAGTAGTGGGCAGATATTCATCTGTATGTGTGAAGATGAGGGGTGAAGATTTAACTGCTTGGTGTCTTGTTGCCTGAGATTTTTGGTCACCAGCTGAAGTGACCAAAAATTGCTGTCCTGCCTGCCTGAGATCCCTAAGAGACTTGAAACAGTCACCTCTTTCATTGCAGCTGAATGTCTGTCTTATCTGACGTTAGCTTATCTATAGCTTTTGGCAGTCAGTAAACAGTGAACACCTTAAAATTAAGAAAATCTTCCTGGGAAACGTTTTGTCAAAACTGTTTTCATGAACAGTTGATAAATCAACATCTTAGAAGATACATTATCTAATTAAGAAAGCTTCTGAACAAGTTTGTTTCTTTTATTTTAGTTGCCCTGTTCCTCAGCTGCTGCTTTCTTGTATTGGCGTATGCATGTCTGGTTAGGATATTGTAAAAATAAATATATTAACATTTTTTAAGCATTTGGATACAAATTTACATTTAAAAAAAGGCTTAGGAGAAAATTAAGAATTCTGTTTTGAGAGCAGTGTTCTGTAGTGTGTACAGTAAATAAGACCCCAGGCCAAACATTGAGCAACTAGCAGAAAACAAGCTATTGACTTGGTTGCTTTTTCAGTGAATACAGTCCATCCTGTGTATTAAGTGAAGCAGAGTTCTATGGAGAACACATTATTGAATCTTTTAATTCACAGCTGTATCATAATGCATACACATCAGAGGGAAAAAATATTTCTGGTATTTCCTGACTTTAGAGAGCTTGAACCTGCTGCCTTATTACGGTTCTTTTAACTAAGGTTGTGTTTGTGTTATGCAAGTTGTGCAGCATGAATGATGACACTGTCAGACCATGAGACGGTTCAGTGTGGTTCAAATATTCAATGAGAAATGCTTGGAAAATGCAGTATTTTTCTTCATCAGTGAATCAGATGATATTCTGCATTTCCCACTGCTGAAGACCAATGCAGATGAGACTGGACCACCAAAGCTTTAATTTCTACTCTGCTGTTTTAAATTGATTGTTGCCTTTGGCATGTCACTTAATCAGCTTCTGGTCTTGGTTATACTTGTGATCCTGAAGTAATTCAATCAAAAACAAAGGAATTGAGCTGAACTTATATGACCACAACAGATCAAAATCTGTCTGTAAAAGTGCAGTATAAGAGCTAGAGGGGGTATAATTATTATTTGTTGTTTTATTTAAAACATCAAGTTTTCACTCTTCTCACACAGTTTGTGTAATTCTGTTGAAGTTTTAACCTTCATTTATTCAGTCTGTTTCCTATCCCCTATGTGTGATGGCAAGCAGTAGATAAATATGTATCCTGCAGAATATTTTAGTTGCAGTAAGAAACAACTTTGGGTAAGATTAAAGATGTAACAATGAGAGAGAAGGCAAAAAAAGGTGGAGCCATTGATGTGGCAAGCAGACCCATGGTTAGGAAGTGGAAGCTCTTTGTTGGGTAAGCATATTGGAGCCATTTATAGAGGTAAGAGAATTACGAGGATTTTTCTCAGATAAAATCTTCTTGTATTGAAGGATTAAGTTGCTGTAGTTATAGCCTACCTGATCTTAGGTAGGCAGCAGTGAGAGTGTCATAGCAATTTTTCTTTCCATATCTAACTCAAATGGAACTGTGCCACAGTTGGCTGACTAGGTACAAGCCAAATAATCCTTCTTCCTTCTCTGTTTTACCTCTCTGTACCTAAAATGTTGGCAATGAGTAGCCAACTACTGTGAAACAAATTTAAGTTAATAGGTTTGTTCATAATGAGGTAGACGTGCAATCTGTTTAACGGAAAATGCTTATGAACTATTGCTTTATTATGACCAGTCTCTGGGGAAAATCACTGATTCAGACTTGGTCCATATTCCAAAATGGATTTTTAAATTTCTGACTTCACTATTAAATATTTCAGGATCTTAATCTGTTTGTGTTAGCTACGTGACCTACTCTGTAGAAGAAAGGCTGCATTTCTACATGAAGCCTTTGGTATGAGAACACTGTGAATTAGGAGCTCTGTTGGCATTTTAAATGTATTAGTCAATAGATTTATTTTATTAGTACTGCTGATGACAGCTACTCAAATTTTACTTTTCATGGTTACATGCACACAACACTGCAACAAAGCAAAGGGATGCTTCCCACTCCCTACTGAGGCTGCCAGCCTCAAGGCCAGTAAAGGATGGAATCTGGAGGGAAATTAGGGCAAAAGACCCTCTCCAAGCAGTAGGAGTACTAAGTTGTAGAAAAAATAGATAAGCAAAGTGGAATTTGACCACTGCTGTTAGAGGTCAGGTGCAACAGCAGATTTCCTGGGCTCCTTAATATATGATGATTGTGCTAGGCCCGTGGGATGGGCCAGATTAGACCTTGCTTCTCATTTATCAAGCTCTGCCTTGTACTTTAGAGACTGTTAGTATTAGTCTGTATTCAAAATCACTTACAGAGATGTTAAATGCTGCCTATTCTACAGTTTTGTATATCCACTTCTTTAATTGACATTGGGAAGAACAGAATGGCTTCAGTGCTTCCTCTGAGTCTTGAAAGTGTGATACATTAGAATTAGATTATTGAAAACTTTACCAAAAATTTGCCAAAAGAATTTGCAAGTGCTGCTAGAGCTATGGATGAAACCAAGTCCTCTTCTTCCTATACATCTCCTTGTTAGGAAAGAGATATTTGGGCAGATGTAGCTCTCTAGTTCAGATTTACTAACCTTTTCAAATTCGAGCAGTCCTTCCTCAGCTAGAAAAAGAGCATAAACAGCATCTTGAGCTGCATGTAGATTGCATCTAAGACTTGAGAAAGCTGAATGTGATTAAATCTGGAATGGCAGCTTGACCCCATTTGTCTACTAGTGTGGGCATGACTGAACCCACCTTCTAGTAAGTGTTCAGTAACATCGTTTCTCTGGGAGTTATTAAAATTTATCACCAATAAAATATTAATTGTGCAAATACTACGAATCTTCAAAGTTCACTTTCTCTACTTTCTCTTAGACAACGGGTCTGGGTGTGTTTATTCTCCTGAATGGCAGGAAACTGGATATTTTCAACTGTTCCTGAATTTATCTGTTTTGATCACTGAGTTGTTCATAAACAGTATTATTAAGAAAATAAAAATGTGACAAGATCTCTTCAAAAGTGAGCTGTATGGTCTGTTTCTTTCTGAAGTTCAGGGTATGAATCTTTTCAATGTATGATATAATAGAGCAGTACTGTTAAGTAATATTAGATTGTTTTCATTGCTTGCCTTCTTCCAATATTACTGAGAACTCATGTATTAAATAATTATCCTCCCTTCCTCCTGCTGTTTTCTTAAATCTTTTTCTCGTTTGGATGACTTTTGTTTGTTTAGCTCTATGCATGTAGGTCAGTCCTCAATGCAATTAATTTATTAAAATGTTGACTTGAGTAAGGTTACTAGGTCACTTCAGAATAAAGTAGGTTTGTTGTTTGGATTTTTTATTTTGTTTCTATTACCTGATAGCAACTTACATAATCTCTAAAATAAATAGGTGATGCTCTGTTTTGTATGTGAAACTGTTCTTCAGAAATTGAAAAGTCTACTTGAGGGACCAAAGGTCAGGCAGATAACGCTCCTTTTGCATCCCATAGCCTGTTAGTTGTTGTAATAGAAACAATCTCTCTTTTCATGAGATTTAAATGAAAACTTCTCAGAACTTGGCCAACATACATCTAATGAATCTATAGGAGTACGCTTAATACATAAGCAAGAATCAGGCCAGCTGCCTATTTCACGGTACTTATTCAAGGTGGCGTAAATAAAAATTATGCTAAGAAATATCCTTTCTTTGTTTACCAGATAGGAATATGTGGTCACAGTGATTTACACACAAATTGGTGTGTATTTGCACTTTCATGTGTACAGACACCCTCATTGTAAGAGAGGGCACATAAATAAAAGTGGAGATAAGACATGCTGGCTGGTTTCTTGCATCACTGGAGATTGATACCCTGATATGTGTATGAGTAGTTGTCAGGGTTTATACCTTTTGCTGTACTTGTCAATCTTTTACAACTTCACAGTGTATTTAACATCTAATTAGCTGTTTTTCTGTGATAGGTATAACAGGTTATTTCAGATATGTGATTTGCCTCCATTTTAGAAGCAAGTAAATAAAAAATGAGCTATCTTTGAAATATAGAGCCCATGAACTTCTTGTATCTCTAAATACTCAAGAGAATATAACATTGGAGGGGAAAAAAAAAAAGAAAAAAGAGTCTTTTTTTTAATCTTTCAGTGCTTGGTTCAGTATTCATTGTAATGTATTTTTGACAGTTGAAACAAAATCATGCCTATCAAGCTGGAGTCTTCTACTACCTACTGTGAACTTTAATCAAGATTTCTACTCATTGTAGGTCCAGGGACAAACTGCAAAAATGCAGTCACCTAGTAAAGACTGAGGACAAGCCCAAAATGCTATTCTAGTTGCCACTGCTGTTGCTGAATTTCAAAACCAAGCAGTTTATTTTTGTCATTGTTCAAATGCAAAGTGCTTTGTTAACCTCCAGTGCTGTTGTGGCTATGGATTTTAACTAAATGAAAAATAAAATATTCTTAACTGGTTTCATTTTGATAGATTTACAGGCTCAGCTTGAGCAGAATTGCTTACCCAGTTCTAGCGACATTTCATCCATCTGAGTGTAAAGTGTGTCATGTTATACAACTAGTGCATATATATTTGATATAAAAAACTTCACTGTAAGTCAAGACTGCAATAGTCATCAGGAAAAATGAGAAGTAGATATTGTATGGCTGATTCTGGGAACTGAAGGGCAGATACTTGATCTCTGTATGTCACTTACGTAAGTATTGAGAATTTTGTGCGGGGGGGTGGGGCACGGGGCAGAGGATGGGACGGGACACATGATGTGACTGTAACAGAGGATGTCACCAGAGCTTTAAAAGCTCCTTTTTTAAAGGCATTGCTCCAAGTGATAGTATATGAAACAAAAAGGACCCAGTGGGACCCCTGGAGTATTCGAGTTTACAAAGCTATCAGTGACAAAAGAACTCTCTCCTTTTACTTTTAAAACAAGTGCATTTAGAATGGTAATTTTTGAGAGAAAAAGTGTACGTGGAGCTTAACAATGCTATTTTTAGGGAGCTTTTGCAGAAAAAAGGTGAACTTCAGTGAAGTTTTGTATATTAACAGTGGCAAGTGTAGCCAATGCTACCAAGTTTTGCTGTGTACAGAAGATTAAGGATGACAGGAGCTAACCCGGTAGCAAAGGAAATCATGCTAAATAGTAGAATACCTACAGATTACTTCTTATTACACCACTTGGCATGCATTTATGGGTAGAGGGAAGGGTAAAGCAGCATTAATGGGTAAACCATTAATTGCACAGGGCAGCAAATTCTCTACCTTCCATGCCTTGAAATATTCTCCACTTTCCATGCCTTCATCTGGCTTGAAATAGCTGGACTATAGGCAATAGAAGTAGCCACATTTTGCACTCCGAGTGATTCATTGATCCACTGTTGCACAGTCTAAGCCAGTCAGTTGAAATTATTTAATGAGATATTTTAATTATTCCACCAAACTTCAGATCTCTCAGGCAGGCCCCATCTATAAACAGTGGCCTAAGATACAGACAACGTGTAGATATTTATAGTTATACTATCAGAACTGATGCTCCCTTGCTACCCGGCCTGAAGGCAGTAATCATTCACTGCACTGGGGAAAAAAATCTTTGTCGTTGCTAAGCAGGATTTCACTGACACAAAGATTAAAAACAGCTTCAGATTCACACTGTAGTTATAAAGAAAATATTTACATCCTGTGAAGAAGCAGTGATTATTTTCACCAGAAAAAAATATACAGGAGAAAATGTTACTTAAAATATATGGGAATGACATTTATCCATGGATGAAGAACATAGCTGAGAGCTGAGTTCGTAACAGAACAAACACTGTAGGCAGGTCTGCCATGCAGAGCAGAGGGAAAAAAATTACTTGTAAGTCAGGAGAAAAATTTAAAAAAATTATTCCCACTGACAAATGTAGGAAAGGAAAGCAAAACTTTTACATGAAGAAATGACAGTACCTTGACAAGCAAAGGAAGCATTTTAATCCGCATCTGGAAAAAAATCCAACAGCCCTGTTTTGGAGTTTCCTAAGTAACTCCAAATGTAAATAAGGTGAAACAATGCATTTTGGTGCTTATAAAGGTCATCTTCAGTTGAAATAGATATTGGTAATATTATGGTTCAGCCAGCAAGTCAAAAATCAATAATTTATCTTTTTCTACAAAAGGACAGACTGAAGAAGTATCTTGCTTCCCAACACCAAGCAGGTGTGCAGGATGGAATTTGGTTATTATTGTTAGCCTCAGGACACAGTCTTGGTATTCTTAAGTCAAAGTTTATGTATTGTAAAGTTGTAAAGTTTATGTATTTTTATATGTACATATCTGTGGGTGTTTGTATGATTGGATGTTTAGACACACATTTTTTGTCTTTTTTTTAATATAATCAGTTTTGAGATTTTTGTTTGTAATTTGCTATTCTTCCTTTTGCGGTACATTAATACTGGCTGCCAGACAAAGGGCAGAATTGGTTAAATAAATTTCATTTGACCCTGTGGGTTTTTCATTGTTTAATACTGAGGTGTGAAAAATATCTTAGAGATCTGCCTCTGCCTATTGCTTGTGTATTTGTGTTTTAGGAATGCTAGGGGACAGTCTTGAGAAAGCCCAGTTAGGTGCTCAGGGCAGGTGTTATATGAGGCATCATCATGCACTTCGGCCCTACCTTTCATTCCCATCTCTCAGCTTAAAACTCAGAATGTGAAAACAAAGCACCAAAAATTATCCAGATCCATCCTCTAAATTCCTAGTTTACTAGGTATTTATATGAAGTGTGTGCCTCTGGGGAAGGATATGAAGATACTCTTTCAAAAAGTCCTTGATGTGACTAGGATTTGTGTTTATTCTTGCCTTGCTTCTGGTTGCTAAAACATTTTGGGGAGTGGCAGCTATGTGCTGTCTGAAAGAACCTCCTAAAGATCACCTTGAATTGGACTACAGCGACAGGACAGTGTACACATTATCAAAGTCTGAACATTAATGAACACAGTGCTTTAAACTTTAACAGACACCATTTGATCAATGCAATCCTGTAAGGTTGTCTAAGTGTGTCAAAGTAGAAGGCAAGTCAAGAATATATTTCACTGTCATTATAATTTCATTCACATATGCTGTATTTCTCTCCCTGGAGTTCTAGCACTTCGAAGAAACTTTTAATATACATAAGGTTGTTCAGCCAAGCTCGCTTGTGACCTGTGTTTGACTTCATCACCACTTTAGTTTTGCACTGGGGTAATTAAATACCATGGGAAATGAACATGTTGCTAAGCCATGCTCTTGTCAGTGGACAAGATTTTTCTTTGCTATATACTTTTAAAGGTATCGGTGCATTTTTTATTTTATTCATCAATAAAATAAGATAAAACCACAGCTTTGACTCTGAAGTTTAAATCTGAGGCCTTGTTTGTAATCTGAAGCCTCTGGGGAAGAAAGCACCTGTAAATTTGGTTACTTTTCTCATTTATAAATATATACCCAACTCAGCAAAGTAAATTATACGACTAAGAGCATTGTCCACATTGCTCCTTGAACTCTGACAGGCTTGATGCCGTGACCACTTCCCTGGGGAGCTTGTTCCAATAACCCACCACCCCCTCAGGGAAGAACCTTTTCCTAATCTGTATCAAAGATTCAGAACTTCCCCTGATACAGCTTCATTCCATTTCCTTCTGTCCTATCACTGGTCACAGGAGAGAGGAGATCAGCACCTCCTGCTCTGCCACCCCCTTTAAGGAAACCATAGACTGCCATGAGGTTACCCATCAACCTTCTGTTCTCCAAGATGAGCAAGCCAAGTGACCTCAACCGCTNCAGGTACACAGTATTCAAGGTGGGGCCACACCAGCACAGTGTAGAGTGGGACAGTCACCTCTCTCGACCAGCTGGCTGTGCTGTGCTTGATGCAACTGAGGACACGGTTGGCCCTTTCGGCTGCTAGGACACATTGTTGACTTATATTCAACTTACTGCCAACCTAAACCCCCATATCTCTTTCTGCAGAGCTGCTGTCCAGTCCCTCTTCCCCCAGTTTGCATGTATGACCAGGATTACCCAATCCAACGTGGACAACTTGCCTTTGTTAAAGTTCACAGAGTTAGTGAACATCCCATTCTCTAGTCTTTCCAGATCTCTCTGTAAGGTCTCTCTGCCCTCGAAGGAGTCCACAGCTCTGCCCAGTTTAGTATCATTGGCAAACTTACTTAATGTACATTTGATTCACATGTCTAGACAATTTATAAAAATACTAAGGAACACAGGCCCTATAATTGAGCCCTGGGGAACCCCACTGGTGACTGGCCACACACCTGTTGTAACCCTATTTCCTGCAACTCTTAAAGCCCAACCCATCAGCCAGTTGCTCACCAAACATATTATGGACTCATCTAGTGTGTGCTGAACAGTTTTCCAGAAGGATAGTGTGAGAGGCAATATCAAAAGCTTTGCTGGAAAAAAAAAAAAAAAAAAGATAAACCACATCCCCAAAAGATACACATCTGTTGACTTCCTTTGGTCAAATAGATGAGTCACCTTATCATAAAGGGAAATTAATGTGGTTAAACAAGACTTGCTTCTCATGAACAGGCTATGACCAATGCAGCGCTTTCCCTGAAGTGTTTTTCAATAACTGCCAGGATGACCTTCTCCATAATTATTACAGGCACTGGTAGTACATATTCTATCACAATATATATAATAAATAC
>VZRU01002696.1:71094-87214 GCA_013398155.1 Pedionomus torquatus | reverse complement strand
AATATTTATTTTAAAATGTATCTTTTTTTCTGCTTACTCCTGAAATATGTCTGTTCTAGCTCTTTGAGAAAATGGTTATGACCCATTTTTATTGTTAAGGTAAGATTAATGTAAATAGGTGCATTTGTTCCTACGTAGCATTTGAATAACAGCTTGCAATTTCTATAAAGGTCCCATTTTTCACAGGACTCATTTGGACTAAGCAGTATAAATTTGTTGTATATTTGTAGATTATATCAAACTAGAATAAATTGTTTGAGCCTTTTCTCAAATATTTTATTTTCTTGAGCCTTTTTGTTTCACTGGAAAAAAAACCAAACCTCTGTAGTAGTTATAGCTTATTTCCTTAGAAATGAAAAGTCACAGACCACAGATACTGTCTTTTAAAAATAATAGGGTATTTTTAATTCTATTTTTTGCAAATTGCAGGTCATATTTTTTATGATTGTTCTTTATCATATTTGTCCTTTACTGTGGATTTTATAGCCTTTCTTTATCATCTACAGGATTATTACTCAGAACTTGCATAACTCTTAAGCTTCTTTTCACAAGAGTATTTCTACATAGAATATATACTTTATTCAAAATAAGAATTGATACAAAAATCACACAAGCCTAAATGATTATTTGATTTTTTTAGATAGAATTGCAAAGCAGTTTACAATAGATTGCTTATGCTGGAGAAGTGTCCTCTGTCAATGAACAATTTTAAGAGTTTCTTTGAAAAAGACAGTACAAAAACTTTGTATAGGAAAATATTTGACATATGTCCTCTGCTGTTCAACTGCTGTGAACTTTCTGATTCTTCCAAAGTTTCTAAATAAAGTGCCTAAATACCACCAGGGAGGATTTTCTTGCCATTTTTCTAGCTATAGGGAAAAATGAAAAATTAATATATCTCACTCGACCCTTTTCCTAACACCATATCAACAAACTGTGGCCCATGTTTGAGTCATCATTAACACAGACCTGTCAATCCATCTCTGACTCATAAACTGATTTTATGCAGTGACAATTTCAATTACCATTTTTCCCCTATTTGCTCTTTCAGATCAATCTCTCTGCCTCCCTTTAGGTCAGGTGCTGCTGATTAGTGTTTTGGAGTCTGTGCAGTTACTATTACTGCTCTATGTAAATATACTGTGGGATTGATTTTTTGTTTTGGTTTTGGTTTGCTTTGCTTTTATCATGAGGAATACCATTGTTGCTTTTGCCATTTTTGGAACAAAAAGCAAAGCTAAGTAAAGGAGACTACTGTTTTTGAATACTGCCAGGGAAAAAAAAAAACAGCTGTACCCACTCACTGTTGTACTCACTCAAGTTGAATGGTCCATTACTTTATACATATTTGCTTCAAATGAAATTTTAGCATTAGTCACCAGTTCTTTGTGAAAATAATGTTGTAAACTCTGTTTTTAAGGGTGAAGATTGTGATAAGCAATCCAGGACCAAGTAAGCAGCTGACACTGCAGAAAGCATTGGTGTTGCATCAAACTGCAACCAAAGTGATTTCATGCCAGCTGTCTTTTTATTGGTAGATATATATATATATATATATATATTTCTAAAACTTTCTTTTCCCAGTGTAACATCAACCCCAGTTACACAGTCTTGTCTTGGATAAATGAAGAGTCTATGTGTGGATTTCTTCCCTCAGGGTCAATTTTCCATGCTGGTCCAATGCCAAATAACTCATTGTAAGCACTGGGCACACATTCCTTGTGACAAAGCTGTTCATTTACACTTCATCTAAGCATCTTGATGTTGAGAAGACTACTCCCACTCAATTCCATCTTTGTTGGCAATTGCCATTAGTATTTCCCTTTGCTCTGTTCTGGCTAAAAAAAAACTCAAATGTCTGATGCTTTTTCACAGTGCTCTTCCTCTGACTTTTTTTTTTTTTTTTTTCTTCTCAGTCACTGCTCACCACAAAGTGAATTAGCTGAGATGTGTTTATTTCTTTGCATGGGATGCTTATGTTTATCATCCAGCACCATTCTGGTGGTAAATTTGCCTCATCCCTTAACAATATTGATGGCAAGCGATTGTCCAAATGTACCAAATTTCTATTTCAAGATGTTCAAGAAAACCTACTTACTACTTTGTTCTAGTGCATATAGATATAAAATTATGGCTATGAACATAGTTGTCCTTAGTTCTCAGCTCATGCAAGCAGTCCTTAAGCTGTCAACATGTGTCATTTCAGTTCATTCCATGATACAGGGCTTATAAATCTTCAATCAGCAAAACAGATACCTAAATTTAAGTAGAAATTAGTTATGGTAGTATGACATCACAAGCTTCAAACAATGTGACCAATATGTGCTCCCAAGTTATACACAATATATGCTTTAACCCCATTGCTTGTGTTCCTTTCATGAGTTCTATACGTACAAATTATTGTGTGTTAAGATTGAAATTTATCTAATTGAGAATTTTACACTTGGGACATTCTGTGAGACATGAGATGTACCCCTTGATGCAGAATTAAGGTATATCAGAGGCTGTAATTTCTTGGGTGCTAAGTTAGAAAGACATAATGTATTTATTCTTCATGTTACCTACATTGTACATTAATTGAGTTGCCTCTTTCAAGTTACCCATGCTGTTTCTGTCAGCGATGATGAATGTAAGGCACTCATTCATTTATGGGTCCAAAGTACTTTGGACAATCACAAAGCAGTATTATATCTTGGAGAACTAAGTTTTGCCTTTGTATCTCCATGATCCACTACCTCCACAATAAAAATATCACATATGTGGTGATACTTCTCATTAGCAATTCATTTGAAGAAACAGGTACTTTGGATATGTAATATTTGAAGCACACAAGCACAGAAATGCATTTTTGAGAAATTATTAAGCAAATAGAAGCGGTGGTGTTAGCAATTTGAATTTCTATACTTGCTGGCACATTAGTTGTGAGCTAGCATTGTCATAAGCTTAAAATAGGCCTGCTGTTATGTCTCTGTATGTAATAGCACTCTAAAATAGCTTTTGGATGTGAAACTGTAGAAACGGGAGAAAAGGAAACAGTAGTGGAAAACTAACGTGCCACAAGGATGGTCCAGTCTTGCAAATCATTTATATCTGATCAGGTAATATCAGCTTTCAGTTGTATTGCCCAAAGTGATACTATGTGAACTGTTAACAGAGTTGTATTGCTCAAAGCTTGGACTCAGTACCTAATGTGTGGTTCTGGAACTTAAGCAGATCTTAAATCCTCTCAAAGGAAAGGAACACCACCAAAAAAAATCCCCCAAAAACCAAACAAACCAGCACTGGATTATTGGCATCAACCATTAGTGATCAAAATAACCATCAATGCTTTTCAGCATTGTTAGTCATAGTATTAAGACATATAGCTTAAGAAAACAAAGACATTAACCCGTGTTTTTTCACTTCAGAACAGTGCATTTTAAAAAGATTAACTTGATCTTGAAACAGAAAATACACTTTTAAAATTATAGTTAAGTAAATTATTTCATGGCTGTATCAAGATTAACACTGAAGATGCTAATTCTGGAGAAACTTTCCTTAGGTTCATTGTAGGTAAAAACAGAATAGCACATGTTCAAGAAAGTTTATCTAGGTAGGCATGCAGCTAGGTAAACTATTTAAAGCCTTGAGAGATTCGTGTTTGTGTCCTTAGTTTTCATTTCTTATTCTCTTATTAAATCCTTCACCCTTAATTTTTTTGTTTGTTTAAAATACCATTACATTGGAACCTTTCTAATCAAGCTTTCTGACTGAAATTTGTGCATTCAGCTTTAGTCAAAAAGAAAGATTTAATTTGATTTATTTTAATCCTTTATACTGTTGCCACACTTGTAAGATGAAGAAGAGCTGAGAGAGGGCAAACTGTGTTCTGGTTGGTTTTGTGCATCAGCAGGTTTATTTTTAAATTTCAGATAGTTACAGCTAATCAGGTAAGGAATTTGTGCTTTCTGTGTTGCTGAAGAATAACCATGAGACAGTGGAGTCAGAAATAAAGGTTATATTTCTAGATAATATTTACTGCCTTGCTCATAGAATGAGAAAGAATCTGCTTGATTCTCAGGCCCCACACTGAGTTTTCAGGGCCTGCAATTAGAAGAAATGGAAATAAAATCTTCCCCCAAAAAAATGCAATGAAAAACCAAAGATGGAATTTTTAATGCAGCTTTTTTTTTTTTTCCTGCAGCTTTTAAAAGTACTTTAAATAGATATCTAAAGCACTGAGCTTAAATATTCCCAGCATCCCAGGACAAGCTCTCCTCCTACATTCAGTCGGGTGGAACATGGCTTAGAATGAGCAGTTTCTGATGTTTTGCCTGTCGCTTTATATGTCACAAATTTCTTGTTTTTCTGAAATCATCCTCTGTGGAAAAATAAATATAAATAGCAGCAAAAGACTTATGGTGTTAGCTTTCTACGCAGGACCTGCATACCTAAGCTGCCAGAGATTTGCAGCCACAAGTAAGATTGCTCCATGCTTCTCACAGAAGCATTTCTTAGGGTTGTTGTTATGAGCTGTGCTAAACTTCCCAGTTTAGCCATGGACACCTGGCCAGCAAAGGAAGAATACAGCTCACAAAGAGGTATAGCAGTAACAGCTGATAAGCTTACCTGTAAACCAAGAAGTTCAATGATGCCTCTCTTAATGGAGTGTATGTTAAAGAAACAACTGAACCCAGGGGATCATCTGGAGATTAATGGAAATGTAATCTGGAAAGAGTAAATGGAAAAATATGTTTATGTATGCTATATACTTAGGACAGATCTGGAGTGAGATCTTTAATCTTGCGCATCAACAGCATCCCTAAAATAAAAATTAGCCTTCCCTCTACTAACTACCATCTTTCTACTCTGCAGGTACCTTATCCCTCTTACCTTTTTTCTGAACTCATGTCAAAAAGCACTCAGAAAGACCTCATGTCAAAGAGAGTTCTAATTCTGCTTAATGATAACGTGTAATTTGGACCCTTACACTTACTCATTTGCTTCAATCTCTGAACAAGCTGTTTTTTTGTTAACCTCGAAATTGTTAAACTTAACAGTGTCCTTTTCAAAAGCAAGATTCTCTTAATAAACATTGACAACTAAGAAGAAGCACTGTCTGAATTCAAGAGGCAAATTTCTCTCTTCTAATCTAAGGACTGGAGGTAGTAGTGGCTCCTGCACATGATTCCTCTTCTACCCACACTGAATGGCCTATAGAAGGTGCTCTGCACATAGGGTCAGCAAGACATTAGAGTCATCAGTTGTGCCTTTTGGAGATAATTCACCTTATGTAAAATGCAGATTGCTCAAACAGAATTACTATGGTCCCACACCCAGTGTTTTTGGACACATGAAACATCTCATATACAGTAAAATTCCCATGACCTGGAGTAGGAGAAAGCTTTTTCAGCTCCAGAAATGAGATAGTTCAGCTCTGTGTGAAATGAAAATCCCATTTTAGACTTTGCCAGAGCATGTTAAGTAATTTACAAAAGATACGTGCCTATGAATCCCTTAGGCAACAAGAAATACTTATCCTGCAAGTGTGCCACAATTGTTAACCAATCTATTTGGCAAAAGGGAGTGTCAGCATCTTCATTTCCTTGCTGATTCTGCATTCAGATCTATAAACATTTGATCTGTTTCTTAAGGAAAAATTACTCTTTCTGGCTCCAAAACAGTTTGCTTTGGAGCAAACAAACCCATAGTAAACAAAATGTCTGGTGTAGAGGAGATCATCATATTTTGTTCATTCCTCTGAAAGACTAGTTCTAATACTAATACTACTAATAATATAGTTTTGATTATATACCAGAGAGAGTAATCTTTTTGACTTGTTGAGACCTCAGTTCTCTTCCATCTGTAACAGAGAGATATAGATGTAATAGCAGAAGGGATTTTATAGGTGTCTTTACAGGCAGAATTTAAGCAGCCTCAGGAATTAATAAAATAAATAGGAAGACTTATTGTATTGGTTGGTCTCTAAGGTCAATGTCAAGGCTCAAGGAATACTTTGAAAAAATAAGAAAGTATCAATATCTGAAGAAAAAAAAATATGGACATTTTGTTTGAGTTATGCACAGCTTAAGAATTCTGATTTTCCAGCCATCAGAAGGCTCTCAGTGTGTGTTTGTTTACCTACAGTCCGAATGTCTGTATCAGAAGAAAGATGTGCATGTCTTACATTACGTCAACACACATCACAACCTCTGGAGAACTTCAGAGTTGAAATACTTTGAGTCATTACATGGCAGTTAAAGCTACTCATCAGTCAGGATATTTTTCTTTAATATGTCAGTAACTTCTACTTAAATATCACATAAATATAGTTCTGTTCTTGAAAAAAATATTTGGCTTATTGATTTGCATTTTTTTGAAGTTTCTACAAAGAAAAGGATTAACTAATATATTACCTTTGAAAAAGAAACCCTTTTAGGTACTTAAGGTCAACAAAAACATAATTGGAAAATGTAGCATGATTGTTACTTCAGAATTCCTAGTTAACTCTTCATTTAAGTCTGTGTAAGAGATGAGCCCTGACAGATGATTGGTAAAAATTGCCTTTCAAAACACTTGACGTTTATGTCTTTATTGCTCATTTTATATATGATTTTCTTTAATAGTTTTAATTCAAACCAAATTATATTTGGAGTCTAAAGGAATTCTGTTATACAGGGTTTTATCATCAGTGTCTATAATGCATTTTGATTGCTAAAACACGGTGGATAGATGCTAATGGCCTTGTAATTCTGACCTCTTCCAATAGCCTGTTGTTAGTTTTCTCCTGACTGGTCATGGCCCATATGTCAGAAAATTTCATTTGAAAATACTTATCAAGGACTGTTTCTGTAACTGTTCCATCTGGCAAGAGCTGAACTGTGATACTACAGTTATTTGCTGTGAACAGAAAAGAATTGCCATTTGTGGAAATTTCTGAAAAGTTTGGGAAAAAAAAACTGCAGGAAAAATCCCAGTGTGTGATGTAGCATACTTGCAATGAGTGACTGGCATACAGAGCAGGTAAGCAAGTATGAGTCCTTGGCATGGTGGTGAATAGGTCACTTGATCCCTGCAGTAAAAGTCTACCATCCACTTTCAAAATTGCACATCCTGTATTGAGTCAGAGGAGGCAGTAATGAAGCAGTTCGAGAGACTCTCCCAGATTTTTGTTCTGGCTGTAGGGAAAAAAGAAGAAATTTGAAAGAAAGAATTCATGCATTCAGCTTCTGAAGAGGAAGCAGGGGAAATATATATTTTATATATGTCCATATAAAATCCATGAGAGCTCTCAGGAAAGGAGGTGGCAGTAGGATATGAGCTTACGATGAGTGGTTAAAATGTTGAGAGGCCAGCAGAAAGGCATCTTAAGCTGGCTTCCAGGAAAGGAGAGAGAACAGTCAGCAGTGGTGGTAAATTAATTAGTTCTGAAATCAGCAAGGAAGAAGAAAAAGAATAGGCAAAAGAAGACCCAGACATTGTCTTCTAGCTACCTGTAGGCATCTTGAGAGAAGAAAATATTCAAATTCACCATGGACTCAAATTGGAAAAACATGCAATCCATCCCTTTTTGGAGGAAGCCAAGTGGTCAAAGGCTATGTTTTTTTGAGATACCTAGTACCATACCATAACTTAATTGCTTGTACCCTGCTAGGAGTAACAGTGGAGGCCTATAATAAAAGAAAATCATGATTATAATAGCTATTCTCAATTCTTTCTTTATCAGCTCCATGTCTGTGATCTTACTGTGAATATATCTAGGTGAATTAATTATGCAAGGGATTCTGAGTTCATACCTTCACTTTTAATCAAAGTTTGCTCAAGTAGATACACCACTGTGGACAAGAATCCTCTTCTCTTTTCTATACAGAGTGGAGGTATGTGATTGCTGTTTGGTAATCCTTGTACCTGGAACAATCTAAGGCAAAAATTTGCAAATGCAAAATATTCAAAGTATATTGAGTTCTGGCTTCCTGTCAGTTCTTGCCCCCTTTTCTAGATGTCTCCTCTGATGTTGAACCTGTTAGGTGATATCCTGCTGAAGCAAAGTATGCAGCATAAAGACAAGTGGTGGTGAAAACACAGCAGATGCAGGAAACTGAGAAGCACAGTCGGTGAAGAAATGAGACACAAGCCATCTAAGACTCCCTTTTTTTGTTTTCAGTGATTTACTTTCTGCAAATTATTAAATATTATGTCAATGAAAATATGCAGTTGCATAGTATATATTTCTGAGATTTCAATCAGTCTTTTAACCTTGTGTCTACTTTTTTTTGGAGGGTGTTATCTGAGATAGCAAAAATTCTTTCTGCATAGAGGATCATTTTGGAAGTTGCCCAATGAAGACTTGTACTGTCATAGCTAGTGACTGACATTTGGATTTGACAAGATGGAGAGAAAAATTTAAATATTCACAAACAGTGTTAGCAGCAGCCACATTTTAGAAACCCTTGAGCAAAGAGCTTGTTGTTACACATAATAGCCCTAACTTCTTACTGGGAAAAGAGCACGAGTCACTTGAAGGAAGGAGATTCATAGTTTCTCCCAGACATGTCTTTTCTTTGCATGCTGTTTAAAGACTGAATTGTATAAAACAGGATTGACATTATGTAATTACTTGCCTCTTACACTGTGCTAACTCAATTTGCTTTTCATTCCCAGGTATTTAAAAGACCATTATTTTCCCATCAGAGTTTTCTGTCTGCCAATTAAAGCTTTAGATCGATGACGTGGAGAGAGAACTCTGTTATAAAGGGTTTCAGGTAGACATATTGAAAACATCTGTGTTGAATTGCTTTTCTTTCCTTTTCTTAATGTCTGTGATTTTTACCAGATATAACAATTTTCATGACATTTTTAATAATTATTTTCTAGCATTTTTCTGCAAAGCAAAACGTGTCAGAAGCCAGATTTGCTTAGCAATAATTACTAAGAGAGTAAGAGGAAAAGCTCAAAAGGATTTTATATTTCTTTTGCCTTCTGGGCTCTAACAGCTAACACTATACTGAATAAAAGGATGTTAACATAGGCAGCAGTTATGGCATATACCCCTGGCATATTGTTTTCCTCTTACCTAGGTAGGTAATTCTCAGTGGAACCAATATTGCATTTTTTCTCAGATCTCTTGAGTCACGTGATCAGAAGTCATTAGTGTCCAAGGGAACATGAGGTAGAGCTAGTTAATAACCTAACATAGAACCACCTGAATTGAAAATACTAATGCTATCTGTAGTTATTCACTGTCATCTTAAGTAATAAGAGCTATGTTAGTAAGGTCTGCCTCTTGTACAGTAATTTGAATTCGGGTCATTTTCTTTCTCTCTGTGTAGTTATGGGAAATGGCTGCACTTTTGAGGTGCTGAAAATCATAGTAATTGCATTATGCATGAGAACTGTGCAAAGGGGCAGATGATATACACTTTTCCCCCCTCAGAAAGCATTTGTATAGAGAAGAAAAGTGGATAAAAAGGTCATTATAAGCAGACCTGAGTATACTGCACCATTAAAACATTTTTAATAGCAATGCCACTTCTGACAGCTGTAATATCACTGTAGTTCTGTGTTTAAGAGTGCAACAGACAGTATCTTAGTACTTAACCTTGATAAATATGATTGTTCTACTGTACCCTTCATTTAACTTTTTAAAGAAAATTAAGTTCCCAGCCTCAGCACCTAGAGTGGAACATCTTTCACTTTCAGTTAGACAAGTAGATGCGTCTTGTCTAGATAAGTATCAGAATTAAAAATTCCAAAAAACAAGTTTTGATTGTACTTTTTCTTACTGAATTCATAGATTTCATCCGTTAGCCTGTCACATTAAGAGGGAACAAGTTTGCATCTAATCATTTCAATGTCTATCAAAGGTTATACCTTTTATTGTTTTCAAGAACAATCAAAGTATACCACTGAAAAAGGGTTATATTTCACAGCCTTTTTTTTTTTTTTTTGTCCCAAGTTTTGTCTATTTTGGGGGAGAGGGAGGAGGTTGAATTTAGGAGTTAGATGGCAGAGTTTCATATTTCATTGCTCTAAATTCATTCGCAACTCCTGGAAGAAGAAGTCATAAAAGCACACCAACCTAATGACAGAGCAGTGTTGCAGTGATAAAAATATTACAGTAACACCACTGTTCTTCTGGTGGCCTCTTCTCTCCTTGCAGCTTGTTCTCATTTCTTTTAAAATGACCATATGAAAGGCTTCTGACAAGGATGTATTATTTCACTGGCGTGGCAGGAAGCTGTACTTGTGATTCATTTGATATCGCTCTTTCCTTTTATCCCATAGCTGGTGATAGGCTTTATCAGTCACTGAAAGGGTTGAGGGCTTTCATTGCAACTTGTGAAAGTGTTCTGACACATTGTTCCTGGAACACTAGGCACATTTGCCTAATTAACTAAATGTCCCCAAAGTTCTGTGTCTAAATCATTTTGCATTTCTTGGTCTGTACTGCTGTTTGAGGTATACAGACTATCGTATTTTTTCCCAGATCTGGACAAGCATGGACTTAGGAACAGGTTCTTTATCATCCTGTAGCTTTAACAAAAGGAAACAAACACACACACATTCCCCCAGGAAAAACAAACAAACAAACAAACCAAACAAACAAACAAACAAAAAAACCTTAATGAAGTTCCAGCCATGTTCATTAGAACTCTCTAAGAAAAAAACTCAGCTACTTCAGGCAAATGGGCAAAAACATCACTGTAAGAAGATGCTTGGATTTGGTGTATCTAATGAATGTATAAGAATAGCTCATTCATGCCTTCCCGTATATTCTGATGCCACTAATATAATTTTATTGATTAGTTGCTGCTGAGATGAAAATTAGAGAAATGTTCAAAATTAAAACCTCACTTAACAAGTCACCCAAGGCAACTAGCACATTTTCTTTTCTTCTCCAGCTTTTGTGTATGACCAGTCGAGAAACTGTCAGATATAATAGCAAATCATTAGACTGCCTATACCCTGTAGAAGCAGAAGCCCTTAGGCACTTCATACAGGTTTACTAACCCCACTTTGAATCAAACTGCTCTCAAACAACAGACATCCAAGAAACAAAGTCTTAGGAGTCTCTGTTCTTTGCTTTTTGGGGTTTGGCCCTAACCTATCTTAGTGCTGATGAGTGTCTTTTTCATGTCATCAGTCAGAATGAAGCTATAATACTGATTGCAGTTTCTCCCCCCTCCATTTCATGACTTTCTGGAGGACTTTCAAGGATGGTGCCACAAGCTTTGTTGTAAGCTTGGAGATTGCTGTTGAACACAATAGCTACAATAGCAATACAGTATATTGAGTGGTTCATGCTTACCCCCAAACACACATCTTCGGCCTGTAATAGACGTGGTCTTTAGTTAGTAATTAAATTTTTTCATTATTCTGAAATTTGTTGACCTCTGCATCTATTATTCACATGCTGCACTTCGAAACAGAAGCCTGTGGTAATGTTTAGAAGAGTGACTTAAAAGTGCTCGCTCTTTCTGTCAAAAGCACAATCGCATCTTCAGGAGTGCAAAGGAGAAGTGCTGACAGAGGTATTAAAGCAAAGTTCTGGGCTTGTTGTTTTAGAAGGGTTTGATGTTCTGTTCTCTATTATTAATGAGCACGAGATTCAAGATTAGAAACCCAGCAGTGATGCTTTCTTTGTGGCTGACCTTATAGCATGGCAGGCAGTGTTTTCGTTTGTGAAAGCTTATTTGAGTTTAATGTAAGACACAAAATCTTCATTCTCCCCCCAGCTGGATGTAGCACAAATTCATGAGAGGTTCAGGATCCTCACTGAAATAATTCTGCTGTGTTTGTTGTTTCACCCTACTGTTTCCGATATTTGGGCATGACAGACTGAAGGGACATGATACAAGCACAGGTCAGAAGCAGCATTGCTGCCAATCAAATACCATTTGCTGATACATATAATGCAGAGATGCCAGAGACATTTTATTGTTTCCTTACATTAAAGTGGAAATAAAGAGGTCTCAAACTGAATTATGTATAGTTACACTGGCCTCGCTAATTTACTGAAGGTGCTTGTGGCCATTGGCAAATAAATTGTCTCATCTTATTAGGTTTTCAACTACACATTATAGTTATAGAGCATAATTCATAGAGTTTAAAATAAACTACATTATAGGAAGCACAGAGTGCTCATGGTAGTTCATGGGAGTAAAAACAAGAGGTTTGGGTTTATACTTCACTTAAAGTATTGAAGACTAAGGCTTGCATTAAATACTGGAAAAATGTTGAAAATTGTTCCTTTTAATATGATATATTTAATTACCAAACTTGCTTAAATACTTCTGCTTTGATTTTTAGAACAGATCAGTACATCAGTAATTACAGAAAAATATCTGGATTTCTGATTCTTTGGGTTTATAAATAAATGCAGAAAAATTTACTCATTCTAAAGAAAAAAGAAAAAAAATACCACTTAGACTTATCTCTACCTTTCTTGTGAGACAGAAGCCTATGCCAACTACAGCTTTCCTTAAGAGGTCAGACCAAATTCTCTGGAGACAATGGTTCTGTTGCTTCAGAAAGATTAAATTTATTGCGGAACCACAAAGACTTAGGCAAAGGAACGAGGCTTCATAAGCTTAGGAGACCCACAAAGAGACAAGCTTTGTTTCTCGTTGAGTTTGTTGAACCTCAATAACAAAGCCACAAAATATAGTATAATCTTGTTTGCCCTCTCCCTATCCTCTGTGTGTGCAGAAGTTCAACTGAGAACTTCCTTGTGAAGCTTTCATGCATTTATGGTCAGTGAGAGTCCACCAGAAAAAGTTTGTTTCTTACTCTGAGAAGAATCCAGAATTGACTGGACTCTTCCTGTATGATACCGATCATCCCCCAGGATCCTGAGGAAAGTTGAGATCATTCTGATAGGTCAGTCTAGAGAAGAAGAAATATAGGCAAACAGCGAACAGACTAGAGTCATGGAGGATGGCAAAGGAGGGACAATACACTTAAATACAGAATTACGCTTTGGTTCATGGAAGGAAAAACTGTGAGGCTTTTTTGTGCAGCTATCATATTCAGACTGTCAAGCAAAAAGTGAGTAATATAGATCAATAGGTTCAACATGTAAGCAGCTATCAAAGCATTGGTACTTCTAAGGAGGTGACTCACAGTTAAGAAAACATTTGCTGGTTATTTTAATCACAGTAAAAATGTCAGTGAATTAGGCAATGAATGAAGACTGGAGCAATAAGCATGTTGGCTGAGACTGTCCAGTGCTGCAAATTTTTGAAAAAGTGTCTGAATGCAGAATGAGTCAGCTCCTTGTATGGAAGTGCTACAATTTGTTACCCATTGGATATGGGGTAGAAGAAAGTGTTCTGTTTATGTCCAGTCTAATATGAATTTTAGTGGTAGCTCTCAGTAGTAGAGCTTAATTGCTGTACTGACAGGTGGCCACCCTGTTTCCCAAAGACCCCTCTCAAGTATATCTTCATGGGACTGATAGTTTCAGTCACACTAGAAAAAGTGTATGGACCTATGGAAATAATCAGTAGTTCCACAGGCAGTAGCTGATAACAAACGTTTTGATCCACTACTAAAATCCAATAGCATAGTGAGACATGTGACACATGAGGTTTCAAATCAGGAAAATAGTGATCATTGTTGTGAAAATATCAGTGGTTTCCTGCAGCAAAATTTGGCTAGTCTGGTTAAGTGGTGTGTGAACATCTGGACTGTAAAAGTCTAAAATACCTCACTTCTGAATGAAATTTAGCCACAAATTTCTCTTTACACGTGTCATAGAGATGCAGCATCCGTTTTAAGGAAAATATTTTTATATTGAGAGGGGTCAGACATTTCTTGGAAGGTGAAGCAAGAAGTGGTAAGACAAAAATATTACTTAGAATGAGTCACCCAGATGCTGCAGGTTTCCATAGGGAAGTATAATAATAGGTCCACTAAGAATCTGAGGTCAGCACTTTCAGTTTGGTTAAAATATCCTATTTCCTACACATTCATTATCTTGTTGAAATTGTCTATGGAAAACCATCCAGTCCTTAGCTCTTAAAATTCATTCAATGTTTTTCAAAACCATTAGAGCTCATAGCAACAGAGGAAATCTGTCACCTTAAACTTATAAGTTTCTCCAAAGATCCTTCTTTTCTGCACATAAAGGTATAGCCTCTCTTATCATTTCTCATGTCTTTGAACCTAAAATGCACTGCTCAGTAGACTAATAAGACCTTTGGAGCATGCTCTCTCATTTGTGGCTCCCCTTCAACAGTCTGGTGGGATTATTTTTCACCAGGGGAAAAAAAAAAAAAAAAAAAAAAAAAAAAAAAAAAAAGGAACAAAAAAAGATCCAATAGAAAGCCCTGCTATCAATTTCTTGTGTTAATCCTTTTGCTGTGATCCCCCTATATAGAGTAGCCCTGATTAAAGCACCTGGATTCTTGATACATTTGTATTGATTTTTCTTGAAACTGTGAGGTAGCATCACCATTTTTGTATCTTTAGCCTGCAAGTGAAATAGAGCTTGATTCTTATTGTTGAAATGTCCCCTGGGCTGCAGAGACTTAAATTTACAGATCACAAGATTTCAGGCTGTAGCAAGACTTTTCTTTCTGTTCTGCATCCATCCACAAGGGAGGAAGGCCAACATCCGAAAGGACATTTGCAAGGTGGATCAGAGCTTGCACAGATGAAGAATATACAAAGCAAAAGAGAGCAAGGTTCATCTCATTACATTCCCCAAGGACAATACCTACTTCTTAAAATGAAAGAACAGAGGCACCTTCTTTGAAATTGCGCAGGGCCACAACCTAGAAGTTGCTGCTCAATTTCCTATAGATCTGGCAGTTAAGACCAGGGAAACATACCATATGCAGCCATCAGGAAGAAAGTGATAGGTCCATATACCCTCTGTAATAACACTTTTTTTTCCTTTATTTTTTAACTGCTGTGTAATGTAGGAGTAAATGAGAAGAGGACCTGACCCGCAGTTAACATAATTTGACACAGCTTCACTGAATTCAGCAGCCTTGCACTGGTTCATACTAAATGAGGTTCTGAACAAGTACAGTCTTGCCCAGATCTGTGCTTGCACACAGACACAGACATACACACACTTGTTTCATTCCTTTTAGTCCCCATATAGTCCAATTCTTTTTGATAAAAACAGCAAGGGCAAAAATAATCCTATCTGTGGATGTGTCTTATGCCCACTCGTAACAAGAGCAGGGTGGCTGATGGAAGTGAATCCCTCATAACATCCACATTTTTTGGTCTCTAAAGTGGTGACCAGATTTTCCTTGCTTTAGCCAAATCATTTTTACCAGAGCTATCACCTGGAAAAGGTTTTATCTGCAACAGCTGAAGGATTCCCTAAGCTATTGAAGTGCACAAGGTGTATCCAGCAGATCATGTCCTCGAGTATTTGTAGTTTCTGCAGAAAACTGCAATATCCAATCCTCTTTCAATTTGAATACCTTTGTCTTTCAGGAGGGTGGTTTGGGGTTGGGGAGGTGGTGGTGGCATTTGTTTGTTTGTTTGTTTGCTGTAGTGAAATAGCCAGCTTCTGTGCAACAACTTTTGGAGTTTATTTGCTTTCTAAATTACTGGGATAAATTTCACATTTCTCCTTTCCATAATTAATCCTGAGACTGTGTGCTTTAAGATGCTGTACACTGCTAAGCAAATTAGACTGATGAGAGAATTAACTATCAGGATATTAAGGTATAAGGCTCTATTCCAGAGCACTCATGGGTGTCAAATTCTTCCCTTTCTATATCTTAAAAAAAAAAATTATCATACTAAAAAAATATCTCTTTTCTATTGAATGTTATCAGGTAGAAACAAACACAAGCAACATTTTTTCATGCGTGTGCAAATAGGACCTTCTCATGCTCACTGCAGGGGTGTAGGACTTGATGACTTTTAAAGGCTCCTTCCAACTTAAACTATTCTATGATCCCTTTGTGTTGAAACAGCTAAAAAGAAACCTAAGTGCATGACAACCCCTTTTATTCAGATTGCCCATTGGTTTGGGCTATTAAGCCAGCTCATAAGATAGCTTCCTGGTGTAAAGGCAGCTAACAATGTGTGGATGTTGGGTGGTTGAGCACTGGAACAGGTTGCCCAGGGAGGTGGTTGAGGCCCCTTCCTTGGAGATATTCAGGGCAAGGCT
>VZRU01002696.1:51233-67695 GCA_013398155.1 Pedionomus torquatus | reverse complement strand
AAACAGGCGGGGGGGGACTGACAATTCCCATTTTTAAGAAGGCTTTTTCTACTGAATCATGCTCATTAACAAAATTTAAGACATTAAGACTATGCTTATGTATTCTTTCCTCTCATCTTTTCCTTCAGCATAACAGTTAGCTATTTTCACAACAACCTTAAAGCTGTAAAACATTCAATATTAAAAGCTGTGTTAATTAGTGGTTTATCAGGACTATGAATATACAGTATATTTAGCTTACTAAAATGCTTTGGGTTTTTAAACTGCGTCATGCCCTGTGGTTCACCAAAGTATTGTTAATCAAAGTATATGATTGTAGTAGTCAAATCAGCTAAAGTTTTCCGGAAGATACCTTGCATAAAGCAATCACCAAACAGTATAATAAAGCATTTTTAATAGTAATGGACAAATAGATTTTCATAGATTGTGGGAATGAGAAATATTCCATGAAATAGGAGTTGAGGTTTGGTGCAGTGGGGAAAAGGCATGTTGACAAGAATTTTATGTAGCAATCAGCAAAATAACTTGTACTCCCCTGTTATACCATTCCCACACCTTTGTTCACAGTCCACACTCTGTAGTGCTTGATATTCTGTAAAAAAGTTTTCTGCAAGTCTTTTGGCTTTTCTGTAATTGAATGTACATGTTCAGATGACTCAGTTTATATACTTTGCTGGTTAGTGCTGGGATACCTTTTGTGCTTAACTTCTGGCATCAGATTAAAAAAAAATCTCTGAGGAATAAATTTCCAGAAGTTTAAGTATTGTAATATTTGCTTGCAAGTGATACAACCATTAAGTTTCATACTAGGGATGTAACATTTGGTGGAAATTGAGAATATAATCAACTAATGTAATTAAGTGTTCAGAAAGTCTTGCAGGTATGCATATTCAAATAAATATAAAGAGGGGTGTTGTTGATAACAGGGGTGTGATATAAGCAGTCAGTTATGTTAGTCTGCCAAATAAGGTATTGGGCTAATTAATAAAGCAAAAGATACATTTATTTTCTTAGTGGTTTCCACAGTAGAGTAATTAGCATATGAGATATATCCTTGCTAATAATCCTTGTTACATGTGAAAGTGAAGTTTGCAAAAGCCACTGAGTATGCTTATGTAATCTTTAAGTCATTTTAAGTTGCATTTTCATTAACTTACAAAGTAAAATGCCATCTTTGAGTACAGCATTCTAAGAGGTAACTGTAACAATGGCTAGGGGAAAAAAAAAATTGTTTTTTAAAGCTACACATAAGTTACAAAATTCTTAGAATTTTTATGTATGCCATCATATGTAACGATTTCTGGGATTTAAAATGTTGTTTTTTCCTACTACAGCTGACATTTTAAATATGGCTTGTTTCTATGAAATCTCATAAATGGCACTACTTATTCCTGTTGGGTGTGTATTAGGTTTGTACTTTTTCAAATCTCGACCTCTGTTCTGTTGCTTTCCAATGTTTTCTTTATAAAAAATAAAACATACTGAGACTTCAATAAAAATCAGCGTGGATTTCCACAGAAAAGGAAGAATATTAAATATAAATACTGGGGAAAAAATATTATTTTTATTAGGGGGGGACGACACAAAAGAAGAATGTTCTGACCCAGTTGTTACTTTCTCTGAAACTGCATTCTTTGTCAGTGCAGTAATTCATTTTTTTGTGTATCCACGTATTGAAGAAACCATCTAAATCCTTAATTATTCACAGAACACTGTAATATTGCACTACGAACACCCATCCCACATGATGTTACTGTGTCTTATAGCTGTCCATCCCAGATGTTGGTGCAGCCTTTCTTCCTTTTATCTTGAGAAGTGCTTGGGAAGCACTTTGGAAAATAAACAGTTGTAGAAGAGGAGTTAAATAGGATTATACTCGAAGCCTCTGGTTAAAAAGAGGCTGGCTTCAGGCTCCGTTTACTGGCAACTGAGTCATGAATACTCAAATTGCTGAGTGTCAGCCGGTTCTGCGTGGAGACCTGAACTGTACAATAGTCCTCATTTCCCTTGATGCTTTTACATCTCTTCAAGTGTGCTGGTAGTACAGTTAATGGGGAAGCTTCAAACAGAACAACGCAAGTAGAGGGTGAGAAGGGGGGCAATGTGAGTATAGTGAGTGTGGTGCAGCTGCAGTCCAGTAGCAAAAGAGCTGAAGAGGGTCCTGCCACAGATAGAGCTAAGAGTAAGTGCTACACCTTCCACTGCAAGCTGAAGTAAGTTTTACATTCATTTCCACTCCAGCAGGCAGTAACACTGGGTGGATGTGAAGAAAGATAAGGTCATGTGTTATCCCACAGCCATGAAAACAGGTCTTCAGAGCCTATTCTTGCAACATCTGTATTTGTGCTACTAGTCTTTGTAATTATGCTGCAGTGATCAATGCATATCTAACATAAAGAATTCCCACTACGGTGCTAAGCACTATGTGACAATTTCAGCCATCTCTCCACAGGCAAAATGGACTGCATCTATCTGAGCTATCTGAGCTCTTCACTTGCAAAGTTCATTAGTCTGTTTATCCAGAAGAGAAAAAAAAATGGCCACGGTCTATCAGGAAATAGTTATTCAGAAACACTGGGCACACTCTGAGTAGCTGTCTGTGAAAAGACAAGGAAGGAAAAGAACTTGTCTTGCTACATGTGTGCTATATTGTAAACCACATAAGTGAAATATCCACAAATTAGAACAAGTAGGTTGACAGAATAAATACTAAGTATACATCTCATAGAAAAGAACTTTGCGTATGTATTTTCTGTATAGGCTGCTATTGTTTCAAACAACTGCACATTTACTGTGTAAGAATTGCATAAAAAACATGGTCATCACTGCTCAAATAGCCATCCTGACCAGCTTATATAAACACTAGCTAAAGCTGCTAGAGATTATTTGCAGAACATTAGATCTGATGAGCTCAACTATAAGATAGCTTGGGTAGTATAATATTTGGGATTACCATCATAATCTCTTCAGGGAAAGTGTGCAGTATCAGCAGAACTGTTGCTTGAGTCTTTGAGGGAAGTAGAAACTGTATAGGAATAGTTCTGCATTTATTCTATGCTTAAATCTTTCCCTGTGAATAAGGCAAGTATCTGAGCTCTTTATGGGGCCCAGGATGAGGCTTTGAGAATTTAATTAAATTTCTCTGATTTGAACTTGCCTATGGAGCCCAAATCATCAGCCTGGCAACCTGCTTTTGTTGTGTGGTAACTTGTTTTATGTAGCACCACCCTTTGAAGTTACACACATAATTTCCATGCCTATGAGTTACTAGGGGGAAAGAGTTCACAGATTAATGTGGCAAAGTGCATGTTGAGAGGTGATAAATATGCTTCTGTACAGATTTACAGAGTGCTAGATGAGTTGTCAAAATTCATTGATCCTTTGACCCTTTCTGACCTCTTTCACTACAACCTTTCAGGGTCAAGTTTTGAGACATAGCTTTTAACAAGGAAGCTGATTTTCGTCTTTTTGGATCTGGACACTGAGTTGTACTTACCTGTACCTAGCTGTCACTGTCCTGCAGAGGATACAGGCCATTGTGTTTCCCTTCTCTTGCTTTCCCTGTTTTGAACCATCTTACAAAAGCCCTGGATAGTCACATACTCTTGTGCTTCTTAGGCACTTCAACCACTCCGTCTTGTCCAAAACAAGGAAACAAACAAGCTGCTAGGTAGCAAATTCCGTGCCTTTGGCATCTTCCTAGACTTTCAGTGTTTCTTTGAGTGCTGGGCTGCCATTTGTGGTAAAAAAAGCTGTACAACAGTTAGTTGGAGTCCCAGAAACAGCCTCTCCTCTGCTGTCTTATAATAATTCCATGGAAATCCAGATTTTCTATTAATTTACAAATGTTTTAACTTATTAAAATCATTACCTCTGCTGAAAAAAAAAAAAAAACACAAAAAAACTGGTAATCCAAAATAAGTATATGTCAATTACCTTGCAACACTATGTCACTACTCTTAAAACTTTTGTAGTTCTCTTGCTTACAACTACCTTTACTCCACCAAGAACCATCTAACCTTGCAAATCTTGCAGCTTTTCTAACTGATTAGCACAATGAAATTCAGATGTGAACAATTATTATTAACCTGTTCTAAGCTTGAAGTCCTTAGCTTCTAGCTGTGGTGTGATAAAAAGCTAGGGGTCCAAAAGCATTTATTTTTAAATCAGTGTATCCCTTGGCCTAATAAAAGATGTTACTTCTATCTGAAAATCTCATCCCATCTCATCTATATCCTTCGACTATCACAAGCATAGCAACTTTTTGCTATCATAAACTGGTAAATAACTTGTTATCTAGACTGCTAAAGCTATTGTAGTTACACTCAGGAAAGAAATAAAGGGCATTTGAACAAAAATATTTTTCTTACTGTGATGGGAAAAGGTTATTTTACTGCACTCTTTTTTCTCCCTATAATTTCACCTTCTCTGCTAAACGTAAAGGCAAGTAATCTGTGCAGATCATTCTTTCTAGATTTGTTCCAAAATTGGTTTGTAAAATATGATAAAAAAAGTTCAGATAATATGAACAGTTTGAAGATTATCTTTAGCTCTAGAGCGGGTGGCCATAATAATTTGAATATATTGTGTTACTTCATCTATTTCCAAGCATTTGACAGTTGTCTGTAAACAAACATTATTGTGACCATGAAACAGATACAAAGTCTTCCGAAGTATAAATCTGTAGTGCAGATATAAACATATTTCCTTCATATGCAAAAACTGCAAAAAGATTAATATATAGCATGTGATTTTGAAATGTTTTGTTAGTCTACAGACATTGTCAATCATATTTTTAAGGTTTGATCTTTACTTCTAAAAAATAAATTTTAAGTGCACACAATAAGGATGCACAGAGTAACATGATAAAAACTGGAAGTTTTTTCATTAAAAAATTGAGGTTTTAAAAGGTTCTTTTCCAGTACTCTTTAAAATAGCCATGCAGTAAAGGGCAAAGTTGATCTGTAAGAAGAGAACAAGAGTTAATGTACAATTCAGTGCTTTTTTATTAAAAAAAAAAAAAACAAACAACAACCAAAACAACCTGCCAAGTGACATTGATTATAAACTAAAAAAAACTTCAGTTAAGAGGGCAACACCATGAAAGAAATCAGAGCTGACAATTGTGTGAATTTGTAAGAAAAACAATCTTTTTTAGTCATAATATATCACTCTTCTATTTCAAGTGAAGATCTATCAGCTTTCTCAATAACCAACTTCCCAGGACTACTGCTTACCATGAAATTCTTGACAAGTTTATACAGATCATGTACAGATCAAATCTACTGTGGGTGCCCAGTGAGGCATATAGATATGAAAGAACTTCTGCTTCTGTGGAATTTGTATCTCTGTGGACATGAACTGTAGGACTGGCAGATTTGGGAGTCACAGTCTTGCTGCACATGCAGAGAGGGCCTTGCGCAGAGTGGACCTGACAGTCTTCGTGGATCTAACAAAGTTGAGGGTCCAGACTTACAGTCAGAGTTGTGTATATCACTGCAAAAATGCTAAGGTTTTATGAAAACATTATTTTCCTGGGCGAGTTCCATCGCCTGTGTTTATTATAATGGCCCATTTGGGGTATGGCTGACAGCAAATGTATCTACAGACATATTAATTAATGTTATCTGGCATTAATTAGCTTGCTGAGATATTGCTAACTATGTAACTCTCACTGCATGAGGTATGACAGGCTGGAAAAATAACTAGTATGCTCCACTGTATATTTTAAATGCAAAGCACCTCAAGTCTTGTTGTGAAGCAACAGAATATCTAATCCAGTGGCAAAGGGAATACCAGGATCTAGTTGGCAGCCTAACTTATAGTGGAAACTTCTATTGATGGTAACGTGCAAGATAAAAAAAAAACTGTCTTACTCACAGAGGTCAGGATAGAAAAAGCAGAGTTAGCAACTAGATAAAAACGCTGAACATACTTAATTTGAAATCACTTAGGGATACAGACATGAAAGTGAGCTAGCATTTTTCAAAGAACTTCAGCTTAAGGATGATGGGAATTCTTGGAAGGTGAAGGAGATGCTTTTTTTTTGCTATCAGTTCTCTGATTAGCCTTGATGTTTCCAAGTGCAGTCCCTCCTGGATCAACAAATTAGAGAGAGGACTTCCTCTTCAAAGTTCATACCCAGCATGCTTTAGTATCCTCTTTTGATCAAGAACTAACTATTGAAAGCTTGAGTCTTTTTCCCCTTGGAACCAAATCTACAGGTCTGGGAGATTATAGTCTTGTCTCTCCCGAATTAAATTCCTTAAATGTTAAACTGAGATTATATAAAACATGAGCTCCACTTTTTTCTTGTTTGAAAACATGTACGTGTGAGTGGCAGTCCTCATAAATACACAATGGACACATTAACTACCTTGTTGACTCCTATCTTTGTTTCAAGAGGAACACATCAAATCAACTGTGTATCACCTTCCAGATTTATTCCTAATTTCACTAATATAACAATTCTTGAAACCTGATTATTGCCCTACTTTTAGGATAATGAATTTTGTGCCCATGAGTAAATTTTTTTGCTGGGGAAGAGGGGGAAAAAAAGAGAGAGAGAGGAAAAAAGCAGCTCCGTCTACTTTTTTATTTCTCTGGGGGCAGATTTTGAGAAAATAGCTAATGCGTGGCTTGAAGATGGTTTTAAGTATGTTTTTGTTTTTATCCAAGTGTTCATTTCAAAAGTTTAAGGTGATTTTGTGTTTGCTTCCTTAATAAAATTCTACCCTTCTGCCTGTTCTCCTGAGAGAATGAATTAGGTTCCAGGTGGCAAACCCAACATCTGGGGATTATTATTCTACATGACTAGTGTCAGGTAGAATTAATTAATTTCCATTGCGGTATTCTAATTTGTAGGGTGCCATATAAAACTAGAGCCAGTTCCGAGCCCCAAAGAAAAAACTTAAGTATAAAATAAGCAATGAATACTGCAGAGAAGTGGGATGATTCTCTGGTATTGAAGACAGAAGCTACAGTTGGTGATAATCACAATGCAGCATGTATCCAAACACTATAAATGTTTTTTTCTCAGCCATCAGGTTTTGCAGGATTCTGTCAAGCGATATAGCTCTAAATAGAATTAAAACCGAATGTTCTTGTAGAAGAATTGGACAAATGGTTAGTTGTTATTGCTTGGAAAGAGGCAGGAGCTGTTACTTCTAGTTGCATTATTAAAGTTGGTGGGTAAGAAGACAAGTTAAAGGACTTTACCAGTGGACATTAGTAGTGCTGCTCTTATTCCTTCCTCATGTTTACCACATTGGGAGAAAACAAGTTATATTCCTGTGTTGCTAAAAGTTATTATTGTGGCAACTCCACTATTATTAGTTCATTACATTTTTGCCTCAATATTCAGGAGGAGGTACTGAATCAATAGATTTTATACTTCTAAGAAATTCAGAAGCCAAGTTGCTTGTTTTATAATAGCTATAAAAATAGGCAGGATATACAGGTCCCTAAACTGTTTGTTGATCTAAGAGGAGAAGAGATGAAGAAAATAACCTAAAATTGTAGGTGGCTGAACAAAGGTGCAATGTGAAAAAAGATGTAGTAGCCTCTGACAATCATTAAATCTGCAAAAGAAACCTGGTACAGTGGGTGTTAATTACAGTAATTCAAGAGGTTTCTGGGAGTACAGTGGCTTCTTTTTCATCTGGCCTGTACAATTAATGACTCCAGTTTTCTGTTACGAATCCTTAAATTGTTCTGCTGTCTTATGAACAAAAAGAAATACCTTGGAGACAATAGCAGAGTCTTCTTTTCCAAACTTCCTTAAATGGCTTCTTGTGTCCTAAAGGTGTTGCTTTTTCTGTGAGTTCTCTAAGGAGCCATGGTAGCAATTTCCTAGGCATCCTCTATTTACTAATTTATAGAATTGTTAGTTTTGAATAAGGGTTTGAATTAACTGATGAGTTCCAAGTCTACAGTATTTATTTCATATCAGTTGAAACCCAAAGCCTTAGCATTGACCAGTGACCTGGTCCACAAACATTGAGCATGAATGTAGTGCTTATAATTGCAAGTCATGCATGGAATTATTGATTGCTCACAGTACTGAGTACTGTGCTAAATGCAACGAGTGTCACAGGATCAGTTCTTCTGTCTCTGTTCCTACTGCAGTTAAAAACTGCATATGCGAATCATGTTAAAAGTACTTTCATATTGTTTTTGAGGTTTTTTTCTTCCTCTATTGTCTTTTTTTCCTGAAGATCTCCTCACATTCCCACTGTAGTTCCTGCCTATAACATTGTCTTTGAGGCTTGTCAACATAAAGCGCCATGTGGTCCCAGAGCTGAGCCTTGCTCCCTTCACATGTCTCTGAGCAGACACCTGTGGGCAATTACTCAAACTACCCTCTCAAACAGCGGTACCTGGAGGTCTGTGTTTGAATGTTTTCATTAACTTAACGGGGATAAGATATAGGAATTTCTGAGCAGGATCAACCTGGCAAAATTGCAGGTGATTGTTTTGTAAGGAATTGCCTTTTTTTTATGCATCTGTCATACAAGGATGGCTAACAAGTAGTAATTTCTTAAGAATGAAAAGGAGCTACCACCACCTAGGTAATGAAAACAAAACAGGATACAGATGCTAACTCCAAAATTGTGGATGACATAGGAAGTTTTATTTCTAGACATGAACTTTCTGAAGGTCAAAGACAAACAAGATTTTGGTTCTGTGTTGTCTCCCTCCATAACATATTAACAACAAATTGCTGTTTCCTACAATAAAATAAATTACCTCCATCAGTTTAAAAACTGCTTTCCTTGCCTAAGCCTTGGCTAAATATGTGTTTGATCAGAGGCAGCATCTCGGGGAACTGAACTCATAGTGGGAAAATAATATTTCTTTAACTATCCGTTGACATTCCTCTTCCCTGGTTCTTTTGGGGTATGGTGTCTTAACTTTCCAGAGAGGAGGAGCTGATAGCATTCACCTTGTGAAGTTTACCTTGGTAAGCCTCTACCCTACGTAAGGGACTAGGAGAGTAGGGGGTGCAATGCACAATTCAGTGGGAAGTGTTGTGGCTCTGTGGGACATGGTTCTGAGTTTTGATTGTTTAACCACATGGTAGTAGGAAAGTAACTCTTGGCTTCTGCTAAGATTGATCAATGATGACCGTACATAGAAGCAGGGGAAAATCTAGACTATCATTACATTGTCACAGCATCCACTGTACAATTGCACTTAGTGATTAGTTTACAATGTGAAGTCATTTTTAACTACACATTTTCCAGCATCTATAACCTTTTCGACTGCCTACAGGTTTGAAATGGAATGGTCTTCTTAAGATGAGCATCTGGACAATAATCCTGTGTCCTTGTCTCCCAATCCATTTTGGTCTTGGATGCGTCCAGACAAAATACTAGCAGTTAGCAGTCGTTCTGCTCAGGGTAGCCTTACTACACAAACTTGCAGCTTTGCTACCCAATGATTTGATGAGTGAAAGGATCTGAAGCTTATCCACATTCAAACATTTTTAGATAGTACCTGCCTCTATCACACAAAGACTAACTTGCTGAAGTTATTGAAGAGTTTTGTGGGCATGGTAGAAACTACACAATGGGAAGCAATAAATAAAAGCATTCATAAATACACAGTACAATACAAAATAATTTTATACTGTCAGAGGGATGAACAGGTTATCTGCTGTCCAGGTCTAGATTTAAAATCTTAATTTGAGAGAGAAAGACATAAAGACATTAAATAGAAGTAGGTGCTCAAAATATTTGTCTTGTTTTCTTTTTCAGCACAAATTGAAGTGATACCATGCAAAATTTGTGGTGATAAATCCTCTGGAATACACTATGGAGTCATCACATGTGAAGGCTGCAAGGTATGAGATTTTAATACAGCATAGTCATCAGCATCTGCATTAGCCTCAGGCATCTGTGTGCAATAATACATTCTTACATGCTTTCAAGCAAGTGGTGCCAAAGGCTGTAAAGCCTGCTGCTGATATAGATGCATTTCATGCCTAATTTTACTAGTTTCTTTTCATGAAATAGTCTTTCAGAGTTATGTCTTTGTTTGAAATATGAATTGCAACTGAAACAGCATAAACACTGATAGGCTGGCAACCACAAGCCACACCTGTTCTACCTGAAGTCAGCTTAAGAGATGGTTTTCTTGTTTCCTGTACAAACCATGTAGCATTAAAAGTTGGTGCAGTATCTCAGTTTAACATCTTAAAAACTTACAGGTGTCAGTTTGGTCCGATTTTATCCTGTGTGTATTTTCTGCTGACCAATTTGTAATCTTAGAAAAGATTTCTTACATTATGAGCAATGTAAAAGGATCCTTTGACTTCTTCCTTCTAGACTCCTGTGCAGGGCTATTACTGGAAATCAGAGGCTAAAAAAAATACTAGGGCAAAAACACTTTCCATGCTGCTTAGTCATTTTAACATATTATCCCCAGCCTTATTTCAAATAACACAAATGAGACTCCAAGCCAAGAGAAGAAAGGCTTCATTTTTCAACTTCAAAAATATTTTCTGATTTTATTATCTAAGGAATTATATCATGACTTATGGAAAAACAGAACTTCTTACTACATGTTGGTATTTTTCCTTTGATTCTAAATGTGAAATTGCAAAGGTGGAGAGGCAGCATCTCTGATTTCTTCTATGTGGAAACATACTAAGGGGTACATTTAAAAGTAGGTGCTTATTTGTAGAGTGAAAAAGCAAGTCTGCATCTACTTAATGTTTTCCAAAATTTTAGAACAGTTGAAAAATCTGAAAATGTGCATGCACCCATTCCCAAAAGCTTTTAATGCTAACAAGTGGAGAAACAATATATTGTCAAAGATCAGATTTCTTTCATAATTGTTAACAGTTTTAATCGGAACAACCGGCAGTGTGGCACTGTCTCATTGTGACACTGGACTAGAAATAAGCATCTTTTTATGATGATCGCATGAAATGGGGTTAAACTAATTGATCTGATACTTCAAAATTGGCATCAAAGCTATGGGAGAAAAATGCTTCAAACATAAAAATCTGGTTTTGTCTCGTCACTCAGCACCCACAGAGCATTTAGGAGTAGAGTCTCCTGTAGATGTGATTAGGGTTAATGCTGGCCCTTGTGTGTGCCTCAAGAGGAGATGATACCCCTCAGCTCTGTGTATAGACTGCTTATTGAGATAAAGAGCTTCTCTTCCACTTATGACAGTTTTAACCCTATTGTCTTTGTGCCAGTTTTTCAGTATCAGATCAATTAGTCTAATCTTGTTTTGTGAGCCTGTTGTGAAAAAAGATGTCGGTTTTCACATCGGGTCTAATGGGAGGCATCTCAGTCTGTCGGAGCTCTCTTTTAAGGTAAACACTGTCTCGGGCAATGCAATTCTGCTCTTCATTGCCCAGCAATTAAGTAACTACTTAGTTATACTAATAACTGGTCATTTATGGCTCCTTTTTTTCTGAATGTACTAGAAATCTGAATTAATTAAGAGGGACACCACGTGTAGAAGAAAGAGGTGAGAACTTTCAAGCAGGCACACGTGTTGAGCTTGAGCCAGGCACGAGCCAGCCACAGCGTTTCAGGACACAGCATGCAAGGATTGTACTGCCAGTGGCAGTGCTCAAAACTTCAAGGGACAGGAAATCCTTTAACTTTGTGTCCCTACATTAACTATGTCCCTGGAAATGCATATTATATGTGCTTAAGGGCCATCATAAACATTACTGCTGTTTTGTGTGCATGACTGCATACCCTGAATAACCTTCTGGGCCCATCAAAGAAAATGGTGACTCTGTCGAAGTCCTCACTGAAATGGTGAAACCTGAAAACAAGTGTCCAACCTGTCTGTCTCTGTGTCTCCTTCATTTGCTCAGAAGCCTTTTATCATCTTTCCTGCCTACCCCCAGAGCAAAGTATTTTTGAACACTCTTTTGTTGTGATATAGAGAGTAGTTTATGTGATCATTTTCCTTCTCAAACGGACTGTCACTGATGGATAAAGTGACTTGTTCAAGAGGCAGAAAGACTTGTTGCAAGCGTTGGGAATATTGGGAAACCTCTCTAAGTCCGTAACTTCTCAGTAATGAACTGCATCCTCTTTCCCCCAGACGGAATTATTTTCAGTAAATACAGCCAATATTATATAAAGATGCCCTGAAAAAAAAACAAAGTTAAAGGATTGTCTGTACTTTGTAAGACAACATTTAGATCTTATGCAGGAGGAAGAGAGTACAAAAGTCTCCTCAGAAAAATAAATGATCTGCTGTAGAGTAATTTTATTATGAAACCCTGATTTTTTCCTAAGAGGGGCAAAGAAGAAACAAACAAATTCCGCTGAGATGAGATCAACCATAATGGGAAAAAGCAGCACTCAGGAGGCACAGTCAATGCTAGACAGTTGTGTGTGGGCTTTTTAACATTATTTAATTCACTTGCTCTCTCAAAACCATATCCACATAGAGGCTGCTAAAATCTTAAACTTTACACCAGAAAATTCTTTGCATGTCAAAACCATAGTTGTCTGTAGGATTCAGCAAATAGAGTAGAAGTATCTGCAATTAGCGTCCATGTAGCCTCAAATTAAACTCAACTTCACAGTGTCAGGAAAGTTTTGGTCAGCCAGAAACAGATAAACCCCGACTAGTTTTTTTTTCTGAGAGTTGCAGGAGACGACATCTGTATTTTCAAAAATGCAAATCATAAAACTTAATTTAGTTGTTAGATATACAATAATCACTGATAAAACCAGCATAGGCCAGATAAAGTGAGTCTCTTTGTGCTCGACCTCAGAAATTAGCACTGCCGGTGTCCTTGGTAGGGCACCATGTCTGTCACCTGTTGTTACTGGCACACCACAGCATCTTCATTGCGTTCACCAGGACATAAGTAGTGCCTGAATTCAAAGGAATTGAGCCATGTGACACTGTCACCTGTTGCTCCCCCACCCTCTTTCCTGCAAAACACATGGCTGCTGCAATTGCCATTGCTCGGTACCGCTGTCTTTATCTCTGTGTGGAGATAACACTGGTTTTCCCTGACAAATGAAGTTAGCCATTGTTTCTGGCTCTATTCAGAGATGTTTGAACACCACCCAGAAAGGCACAACCACTTTGGCGTCACTTCTGGTGACTAGTGTGACTGCCATAATGATGCTTTCTGCCTTTTTTCTCCTCATGGCTTCCTGCAGGGGCTAGCTATCCTTCAGCTCTCCTACCACACAGCCTTGCAGCTGCCTGCATCTAAAGATGCCTAAGTAGCCAAGGAACTTCTCTTTGTTTCTGTCTCTCTCTGGACTTGCTGTTCCCCTAGTCCTTTATTTTCAAGGAAAGAAAGGACCATAAAATGCCCTTTCCCCTCTCTCTTTCTCTCTCTAATCCTCATTCCCCAGTTTCATTCCTCTTGTCACCTCTGCCATTTCATGTCACTTCTACCATAACAGCACCTCTCAGTGCTGTTCATAGCAGCTGGGAGCTGGGTTATGGGTTAATACTCTCCTAGACCTCCAATCTTTAACCAAATAGCCCACAGCTGGCCAGGAAAACCTCATAGGAGATAGAATAACTACACATTTTTACATAGATAAAATGGATGCTATATTCCATTGAAATGGAAAATGCCTTTACTTTCTCATGGTAGTGTCTAAAGGTGTTGCTTTCTCCTTTGTGTATTTGCTTTACTTGATACAGTCATTAAATCCTAGTGCTTTTGTGATGCTTGAATTTGAATTACTTTTCACTCCTGAAGTGCTTGGTCCCTCCAGATCAGATCAACATTTGCCAGGTTAAATTGAACAGCTGACTTCAGCTTCTAACACTATGCATAGCCAGTGCCAGTTATTACCAATCTTTCATTAAAGGAAGAAAGCAGTCAGAACAAGCACTTTAAGTCATCTGTTTACAAATGCTGATAAGCTTTTCTTCTATTAGAAGTAAGAGTTAAATGATATGTGGTCGCTATTTCACAGTAAGAATGCATTCTGTATCATTATTGTTTGGGTTTTAACAAAGTAGTATTGCATTCTTTACAGAATAAAGCACAATTCTCCATATTAGAAGTAAATGTTCTTTAATTTCACTATACAAGGTCAACATCTGCAAACCCATAGCATAAGTATCATGGCACTAAAGAATCTCTTATTATATGTGTTTACATGGTTCTCTGTGTGCGTACATATATGCACATGGTAATACTCTGTTTTTCTTGCTGTCTTGCCCCTAGGGATTCTTTCGGAGGAGTCAGCAGAACAATGCCTCCTACTCCTGCCCAAGGCAGAGAAACTGTTTAATTGACAGAACCAACAGAAATCGTTGCCAACACTGCCGACTGCAGAAATGTCTTGCCCTGGGAATGTCTCGAGATGGTAAGGAGTCAGATTCCTGCTTCGTGCCTAAACCCTTTGAAACTCTTCTTCACTGCTGACTTGCTTAATCTCCCAGTAGATTTCTGGAAAGAGAGAGAGAAGAGAAGCTCCTTGCTTTGTAATGCACGCACTGAGGCACAGATCTTTGCCATGCAGTTAACAAAGGAAGCTATTTTCATGGGGAAGGTGGGGAAATCACAAAATGGAGAGCAATGTTAGCTTGTAACAGAAAGAGTCACAAGTGAAAAGTATTGTTCTGATCAAAAGCACAAAAAGGACACCTCTGGAGCAGTGGATTTATGTTACAGTTTAGATAAACTCCTATATTAAACATTAACATTTATCCTAACATGACAAATTCATGTGTGAAAGCATCCCTTTCCTTGAGATCTCTAAAGACCCGTGACAGTAAATAGGTAGTTAAGAAATTTATACCTTGATGACAGTAGGGGTTTCTGTTTGTTTTATTCAGAGCACTTGACCAAATATTTTACATTTCTTTTACCTTTACGTTGCCCCTTGTCCCTGTCTGGGTCTATAGAAGAAATGTTTCATGGTTTAGCACTGAATATGGAACCTACAACAGAAGTATCATTGTATCATGTATCCGATAGAAGGATCCTTTGTTCTTTCCAGACTCTGGTCCATCTTCCAAGCTGTGGTGTGGCAATCCATCATTGACTGAGGATGAGGATATGTTCCACACCAGAGCTGTGGGCAGTAGGAGGCTTGGGCAGGGCTACTAGGCTAAGCTACATAGCCAGCCTGCCCCATCCACCACTGCTAATACAGGGGGTTTCCACCTCACAAACATATTTTAAATTTAAAAGCATGAAAAGAAAATATTCCATTTTTGAATTTCAGTTGCCTGGCCTGGCAATAGTTTTCTGCCTTAGAAAGTTTACACAAAATGTGTAATTTGAAGTAAACAGTCATTGATGGAGAAATTATTTTTAAGAGTTATTTCTTTAGACGGTTCACAGATTATAAACTTGTTTTAAATTTGGACTGTAAAAGGTCTTTTCCTTACTCAGCGTGTCTCATATCTCAGTGAAACAACTTGCACACCTATCTCACCAGTCTGAGAGGGACCTTGCAGCCTGGCCTTTAAATGGTGAACCAAATTCTTTACACAGCTTATGTGATGCCTTAGCTCCTGATTCTTCCCAGGGGAGATTAAAGTCGTAACATTTCAGTAATTTAACAACACATGCTTGTCTACTAAAAGTAGTGTCTTCTGATGATTTGAGGTATCACAGGGGCATTTTAATGTGACTGACAGCACTGTCTTCCCAACCTATAATTCAGGGACCACTGCGTACAGACAAAGGGAGGGATTCTTCTGACAGCATCGCTTCCTTCTCTTGTTGTTTACATAAGGGTGTTTATACTTAACAATATTAAGAGCACTTGCAAGTTTAAAAATAGCCAGTATGGATTATTTTTTAACAGAGAAATTAAATGTGATTTTTACCTCTCAGCCATGTAACAGATTCATTTTTATCATGCAGAGGCAGGATGCTAATTGACAGCAGCTGGAGAATCCAATTAATGAATATATAATGAGAATAAACAGTGGGTGTTTGTTTTTATTACTAAGGCCCTAAATTTGAAGAAAACACACACTTGCATTTTTCAAAATGCAGTCATTTTATCTTGTCCGTAAGGCTGCGCAGTACACTGATTCCAGGGACAGGCTGTGTTCATGTGAGGTAGCTCGCAGCCTGTGTGAAAGGCTGCAAGTAAGCTAAGGTTGACAAGAACAAAAAAATCTTAGTGTANATTTAGAGTAAAAAAAAAAAAAAAAAAAAGTGCACATAAACTGAAAAGGCTGCTGTCTCCCTGGTGTTCTGGCACTGCCTTTTCATATTACACTCTTCTGATATTTTTCCTGATGAAGATTTTCACATTCACATGTGTAGATGTGGTGATTCTGTGTGCTCAGATTCTTCTCAGCAGTTATAGTTGAAGTATGGGGTAGCAAAAATAAAAGCCAAGCCCATCCTCTACTATTAAATTGGATGACTCTGAATAGATCCCAATTACAGATAGACTACAAATAGGCCATGTTGGAAAATACACCTAATAACACATAAAAATTAGTATTTCCAGAGCAATGTCCTCTTAGTCAT